>CM069063.1:23713945-24258945 GCA_035220775.1 Malus fusca
ATCAAGTATAAAATAAGATTTTGTGGTATTCATGTAGACATCGAAATTTTTGTAAATAAATGTTGACCGATAAATCAAAGTTTCAACGCTCATGTATTACATAAATTTTACACGTAGCGTGTGACTCGACGAAAAATTGAAATGAGTCGGAAAAGTCATCAAACAGGACACGTGTCAACGCTTGGCAGAAACGACTTATTTCATCTGGAATATTATATTCAAAATTAGGTCTTGGAAAATTCTATAAATAGAAGCCAATTTCATTCATTTTAGGGACCAAAATCATTAGGCAAAATTCTTGAAGCTCTGAAACTCCGAAGTTCTCAAGCAGCCAGGTTCCCAAAGAATCAAGAAAGCTCCATTCGTTCTTCGTTCTTCATTCATCGTTCATCCTAAGATCAAGCCCCAATGGCCATTTGGATCAACAATCATCCACCAATTCAAGATCAAGCCCCGACGGCCCTTGAAGAAAGTGTTCTTCGTTCTTCGTTCTTCGTTCATCGTTCTTCCAAGATCAAGCCCCAACGGCCCTTTGGATCAACAATCATCCACCAATTCAAGATCAAGCCCTGACGGCCCTTGAAGAAAGTGTTATTCGTTCTTCGTTCATCGTTCTTCCAAGATCAAGCCCCGACGGCCTTTGGATTAACAATCCACCAATTCAAGATCAAGCCCCAAAGGCCCTTGAAGAACTTCCATCAATTCAAGATCAAGCCCCGACGGCCCTTGAAGAAAGCATCATCGTTCATCATCCGTTCATCCTAAGATCAAGCCCCAACGGCCCTTTGGATCAACAATGTCGACAAATCCACACATCCAACCGTCCTTCAAGATCAAAGCCCAAAAGCCCCTTGAAGATCTGTTCATCAATGTTCTTCAAGATCAAGCCCAAAAGCCTCTTGAAGATCCGTTCATCACCGTTATTCAAGATCAAGCCTCAACGGCCCTTGAAGAAACGCTCATCCTCAAGATCAAGCCCCAACGGCTCCTTGAAGATCTGTTCAAAACCACTTTCAAGATCAAGCCCACGGCCCTTGAAGAATGTTCATCCTTAGATTAAGCCCAACGGCCCTTTGGATCAATCGCACATCCACAAATCAACACCTTACGGAGATCGAATCAGAGGATAAAATTTGAGAGAGATTGTAACCCAAAATCATCAAAAAACAAAATATTTGTTTGTGCACGTTGTTCTTGTCTCTTTCGTTTCAGAAATTTTTCGTGTTCACAAATTGGCACGCCCGGTGGGACAATCTCTACCTCTCATCTCTTTCCCCGTTCAAGAAATTCAAGCACCCTTCCAAAATCAATGGCTTCAAGCAAAGGACAAGCCGTTCTCACAAAGGGAAGAAGCCTGAGCACTTCCGCCATGAACGGAGCATCTATTGGCGCCACAACCCCTCCTCAACATGCCACTTCAAAGTTGGTGCCGCTAAAGGAGCAAGGGGAGCATCAAAGGCGCAAGTCCGTCATCAACCTAACCTCGCTGGAGGCACCGAAGCATGCTGCTGAGGCACACAAGATGACATCCCAAAGAAGCCAACAACGTTCTTTGTCAGCATCCTGGATGTCTAAAGGAAAGTCACGTCTATTGGTTGCACAAGTCAAGACCATCGGCGTTACCTCCATCGAAGAACAACTGGCTCAAATGAATGAAGCAATCGCAAGACTAACACGGATTGTGGAAGAAAAAGACTTGCAAATCGCTGCACTCGTCAGCCGACTGGAGCCACAGGACGGCGAGAACCCCAACCCAGAAGATGAACCACTAAAAAGAGGAGCTGGCGAAGAAGATGAGCCACCGGTGGAGAAAATCGATGTGAAGCCGGAGCCAGACCAAGCAGCGGCACTCATGGGATCTCTTCTATCCAGCAGCTGCAGGAGATGATCACCAACACCATTAAGGCACAGTACGAATGGAGCTCACATACCTCCTTGTTCTACTCGAAGCCCTACTCCAAGAAGATTGATGCCCTGAAGATGCCAAGGGGTTATCAACCACCAAAGTTCATGCAGTTTGATGGAAAATGAAACCCAAAGCAGCACGTTGCACATTTAGTCGAAACTTGCAACAACGCAGGGACCGAAGGGGACTACCTCGCCAAGCAGTTTGTGCGCTCGCTGAAAGGAAACGCCTTTGAGTGGTACACAGACCTAGAGCCTGAGTTCATCAACAACTGGGAGCAATTGGAGCGGGAATTCCTCAACCGCTTCTACAGCACCCGCCGCACTGTGAGCATGCTAGAGCTGACGAGCACAAAGCAGTGGAAGGACGAGCCAGTTATTGACTACATCAACAGATGGCGCACTCTAAGCCTCGACTGTAAAGACAGGCTCTCGGAAACCTCTTCAATCGAGATGTGCATCCAAGGCATGCAATGGGGTTTGCAATACATCCTTTAAGGCATCAAACCACGGACCTTCGAAGAGCTAGCCACCCGCGCCCATGACATGGAGTTGAGCATCGCCCATCATGGGAAGAATGAACCGATCGCTGACTACAAGAACGACAAAGTTCTTGAGACAAAAGTGGAGAAGGCTGCATGGAAATCCACCAAAGAAGCAATGACGGTTAACACAGCTCCCGTCAAAATCCCTACACGAGGCAAGGCGATTCAAGCCGAAGCTTTTCGTGATCAAGAGATGTGTAGACGCACTTTGAAGGAGCTTGAGGAAAAAACTTATCCATTCCCCGACTCTGATGTGGTTGCCATGCTGGATGACATGTTGGACAAGAAGGTGATCGGTTTGCCTGAGTGCAGACGGCCAGAAGAGATGAATCACACCGACAGTCCAAGGTACTGTAAATTCCACCGCTTCATCAGTCATCCGACAGAAAAGTGCTTCGTGCTGAAAGATCTCATCATGAAACTGGCTTAGAAAGAAATCATTGAGCTAGATCTTGACGATGTGGTGAAGTCAAACTATACCACCATCACTTCTAGCTCTTCCGACTCAAAGTTTTTACCTCAACCTCCGGGGGCATCCTCCAAAACAAGTAAAGTTGAAGGATGGACTCAAGTCACTCCTAAGAAATTGCACAAGAAGCGTACGTCTCATCCACAAGTCCGCCAATCGAAAAGGGGGCAAAGCAGCTCTTGTCAACCTTCAAAGCAACGTGAACGTGTTGAAAATGATGAAATTGCGACACAAAGATCGTCTGTTGCCATCACGATGCGCGACTTCTTACCCGAAGACTTCTTTAATCACGCGGTCAAGGCTCCTTACTATGAAGATTGTGAGGAACGCCTCTCCAAAATTGCTTGACAAATTCACCAACTGCTCCTTGCCTGCATGAGCTGAAACTGCAAAATGGCACCAATAGCTCTTTGTCCTCACGAGCCTAAACTGTAGGACACGAGGCTCCTCGCCTGCATGAGCCTAAGCTGCATGGCACAAGGCTCCTCGCCTGCACGAGCCTAAACTGCATGGCACAACGCTCCTGGTCCGCACGAGCATAAAAGGCGACATCATTACTCCTGGTTTGCACGAGCATAAAAGGCGACACCAACTGTTCCTTGCCTGCACGAGTTGAAACTGCAGACGGCACCAAAAGAAAATACCAAAAAAAAAATGTATTTGAACTACGTTACGACTTGATCTCTTCTTTGGAGGGGTACGTAGGCAGCTCGAATATTCAAAATTTGAGTTCAGTCACACCAAAATAAGGAATAAAAATTTTTATTAAAAGTTTGATGTTATTACAATTTCTTTGTACAAAAAAAAAAAAATATATATATATTAAAATGGGGTCTTTCTGGCCGGTCCAAAACTCCCTTCTTTCCAAAACCAGCAAGCCCAGGTACGAATCTACCCAAACATATTCGTAGGCCCACCATGCGGTCACCAATCTGCGAGCCCATCTACACACAGGTCTTAGCAGCTAAGGAACACAGCCCAAATACCATGTACAGCCCATGGTAGCGCCAGTTTCTCGACCCAATATGAGACAAACCCAGCAAGCAAGCACCTCTCTTTCTGAAGCATTTCCAGCTCATGGCTTCAACAATTGTTAATAAGGGACCCATCCAAGGTCTGGATGGTCTCAGACCCGCAAAACCTCTGAAACTAAATTCAGGTCAGATCCAAATCAAGACCACCCGCCACAGCGCCTGTCCACCATAAGAGCCAGCGCCAGCGACAGCGACAGATCTCTCGGGATGACCCGGCTCAGCAACGCCTAGTGCGAGGACGCCGTCGTCGCAGGAAACGCGCCACAAGCACCGCGACGCCAGGATCCACCGCCAACCTCATCCTCAAACTGACGCAGCAGCCACTTGGGTGTCCAAAGATGTTTTCAACGTCTCTCATTCCCTCTTCAGAGATGCAACGAAGAAGAATAGCCCAACACCCAGGAAATCCGGCACCTCACCAACCTCGGCGTCGACGCCAACTTCGACTGCACAAACTCCCCAAAGTCTCTGCCTCTCTCGATCTGTACACCCCTCAAGCCCAATGTACCTCTGTCTCTCGGCTTCCTCATCATCACCCACATTCAGCCCTCGCGGTTTGAACCAAACAGCCATTCTTCACCAAAGCCCATGAACAGGGCCAAAAGATAACCATCTCCTACATTAAAACCCTTACTCTGCTAGGGAATTCTCTCGTCCAAACCTTCAAGTGGAGCGGCCTCCAAAACGCTCTTGCTTTCCGACTGCACCGCCCCCGCCATCTGTTGAGCTCGACAAGGTACTAGAAAATGGCGTCCTCAAGCGGGTGTTCAGCTCGTCCGGCTTCGCCGCCTACAGCTTCGTCACCATGGGAGCTATAGCAATGGCATAGATTTTGTCACTCTCCAAACAGCAACTTCAGCTCGCCCAAGGCCTCCGTGCTCTCGGTCCAAACTTCACGGCCGTGCCCATCCACTTCTGCTGATAAATCTCAGTTTGATAACCATACAGCAGCAACTGCAACACATGCGTTGTGTGCGTGAACCAGCTAGAAGTGAGTATGAACGAAGCGAGGGAGTTGCGGGACTACAGCAGCTTCGTGTTCTCCTCTGCATGGCACAGCGCCATCTCCACATCTTTTCCTCTGCAAGGCAGCAAAAAAAAAATAAAAATGCAGTGGCTGTGCAATGGCGGCGGTGCAAGGCAACAAGAATGCAGTGGCAGTGCAATGGTTGTGTAGTGGCAGTGGCAAACAGCAACGGTGTAGAACTTCAATAACCGCCATCAAACGACTAGCCGGTCATGAAGCCTCGACTGTAGCTCTCTGTCTGTGGCAAACAGCAATGGCGAAGAATTTCAATAACCGCCGTCAAACGACTAGCCGGTCATGAAGCCTCAACAGTAGCTCTCCATCTTTGGCAAACAGCAATGGCGAAGAACTTCAATAACCGCCGTCAAACGACTAGCCGGTCATGAAGCCTCGACTGCAGCTCTCCATCCGTCTTCATCCTTTCCTGCAAATTCCCCATCCCGTCATCCAAATTTATACAATATATATATATATATGGTGGAACATTGCACCATGATTAAGAAAAAAAATAAAAAAAATAAAACAATAAAATAATAAAAATGATGATGAGGGAACATGGTGCGTCTGGCACCATATGACAAAAGGATAGTGGGTGCATGATTAAAAAAAAAATAATAATAATAATAATAATAATAATAAAATGATGATGGTGCATCTGGCACCATGTGACAAAAGAAAAAGCAAAAAAAATGAAGTGGTGGGTGCATCCAGCACCGAAAAAAAAAAAAAAGGAAGTGGTGGTGCGTCTGGCACCATGAGAAACATATGAAAATATATATATATAAAGCATTTAGTAAAGCCCATCTTTTATTTATTTCTCTAAAAAAAATTTTACATAAATTCGCATTCCACATTCCATAAAAAAAAAAAAGACAAATTAAATTTACAGGATGGGATCTTCAAGGTTGATCAGATGGCGCCTCAATACTCGGCGGAGCCCCAGATCGGAGAGGCACCAGAGGGTGATTATTCAGAGCCTCAGTACTAAGCAGAACCCCAGGAGGAGGAGGCACCGAAGGTTGACCATTTGGAGCTTCATTACGCGGTACAGCCCCAGAAGACGAAGGCAAATGCTGTTGGAACAAACCCACGAACCTCTGATGATCAAGTAAAATCTGACCATCAGATTCCTGCATTTGGTCAATCTTCCTCTTCATGTTTGAGGCATAGTTATGTGCGAGCCTGTGCAACTGTTTATTCTCATGCTTGAGCCCTCTAATCTCATGTTTGAGACTCATCACTTCAGCCGCCAATGATTCCACTTGACGGGTTCGAGCAAATAGACGTTGGGCCATATTAGACACAGAACCTGCACATTGCACACTGAGGGCCAGAGAATCCTTAACAGCCAACTCATCAGACTGTTTGAAAAGCAGTCTGTTATCTTTGGGAGTGACAAGGTTCCGGGCCACCACCGCAGCGGTCATATCATTCTTCATCACCGAATCCCCAACGGTAAGAGGACCAGTAGGGGATATGAAGGATGGGCGCCATATGTTGTCTGGAAAATGCGGGACTGCCTCTTCACCAAAGTTCAAATCAAAACGAGGGTCGGAGGGTCCAGACATTTTCAAAGGTGTTGAAGAAAGAAGAGATCGGACAAATCAAGATCTTAGAAGTGCAAGAAAGGAGTTTCTACAAGCGAAAATTCAAGTGTGCTTTGAAACGAACTGCGTGCCTCTATAAAAATCAGCACTCGACAGGATTTCAGAGATCGAAGAGGCAAGCTCAGAATTCGAAGAGGCCAATTCAAAAAATCGAAGAGGCAAGCTCAGAAATCGGAAAGGCATCTTGTTTTTCCAAACGCGTTAGCACCTGTCACACGCAAACTCAGCTTTACGGAAATCACGGGCAATTTGTCGAAGCGCCAATCCCAGATATCGAAGAGGCGCCAGTCTTTTTCAGCCTGATCAACACCTGTCACATGCACACTCAGCTTGGCGGAAATTACGGACAATTTGTCGAAGATTTCTGATAAAGAAGAAAGCACGTGAAGCCATACTGATCAATCACGCATTGGTTGCCGACACGAGTGAAAGAATAGTACCTCTACAGGTATTAAAGAACTTCCTATAACTGTCCACCTTCACCCTCCATAGCAAGGCAGACATACAGAACCTTTCTTCATCTCCGAGAATGCCTTCCCAACGAAGCCTCTCGAGTCATTCAGTGTTCCTTATTCCTTGGGGTACCTCTGCAAACAAATGACACCAAAGCAAAAGTATCTCATATCACCAGGGTAGAAAGCAAGAGTATCTCATATCATGCGTTCTCTCTGTCATTTCCTTTGTCCTTGTTCTTACCTGCAAAGACAAGGATAAAGAAAGCAATATGCCGGAACCTCCACTCAAACTCGAGTAAGGAACCGACTGCTTGGAACCCTTCCCTGATTGCCTACCTAGCACTGCTCTCGAGTACTCGTCTTCCACTGCTGCTGTACTTCCAAAGAAGCTGCCACATCTGCTTGGATAACAGATAAGGCAAGTGAAAATGATACCTTGCAGCATGTGGAGACAACGTGTAGAAAGAACAAGCAGAGAAGAATGCGGCCTGCACAGTCAACTCAGCAGAAGGAGTCTGAGTTGAGGAACTCAAGAAGCTGCCACATCTGCCTGGAGAACAAGTAAGGCAAGTGAAAATGATACCTTGAAGCATGTGGAGACAACGTGCTAATGCATCTTCAAGATCAAGTCTCATTTTCCTTGCTAAGAAGTTCCCCAGCCCAGTTCAAGAATAAACATGTGGAAAGATACTTCTTCAAAAGCAAAAGTATCTCATATCATCAGAGTCAAAGGCAAAGATATCTCATGGCATGCTTTTCCTTTACCCTTGCTCTTGCCTACGAGACAATGAGAAAGAAAGCAATCGGTCGGCACTTTGACATATTGAACAAAGAAACAGACCATCACCTCTACCTCGTGCCTACTTGCCGTGCAGAAGCAGAGAAGAATGCTGCATGCACACTCAATCAACCCAGCAGAAGGAGTCTGAGTTGAAACCAAGAACTCGAGAAGCTTCAACAACATTTTGAGGGCACCTTCGCCAAAGAGCAAAGTCTCGCCGTACAAGGCCATTAAATCCCCACCACCAATCAAGTCTTCTTTTCCTTGCCAGAAAATCCTCCAACCCAGCTCAAGATCAAAGCTGTGGAAAGTCAACAAGCGCAACAAAATACGTGTCGATTCATCCACTACCAAAGCCAAATATCATCTACCACATGAAGCTCCTTGTGGTCCAATTTCAACCTTCAAGATCAAGGCTCGACGGCCCTTGAAGAAATTTCAAACAGAGTTCAAGAACAAGCCTCAACGGCCCTTGAAGAAACTTTCAGCCCAATTCAAGATCAAGCCTCAGCGGCCCTTGAAGAAATTTCCAGTCCAATTCAAGATCAAGCCCCAACGGCCCTTGGATCGACATCTACAATAAGGGACTTCAAAACGCATCTTCTACACGTGACAAGCACATGTATACGACGCGCCTTGAAGTGGGGGCAGTTGTAGACATCGAAATTTTGGTAAATAAATGTTGACCGATAAATCAAAGTTTCAACGCTCATGTATTACATAAATTTTACACGTAGCGTGTGACTCGACGAAAAATTGAAATGAGTCGGAAAAGTCATCAAACAGGACACGTGTCAACGCTTGGCAGAAACGACTTATTTCATCTGGAATATTATATTCAAAATTAGGCCTTGGAAAATTCTATAAATAGAAGCCAATTTCATTCATTTTAGGGACCAAAACCATTAGGCAAAATCCTTGAAGCTCTGAAGCTCTGAAACTCCGAAGCTCTCAAGCAGCCAGGTTCCCGAAGAATCAAGAAAGCTCTCTTCGTTCTTCGTTCTTTGTTCATCGTTCATCCTAAGATCAAGCCCCAACGGCCCTTTGGATCAACAATCATCCACCAATTCAAGATCAAGCCCCGACTGCCCTTGAAGAAAGTGTTCTTCGTTCTTCGTTCATCGTTCTTCCAAGATCAAGCCCCAACGGCCCTTTGGATCAACAATCATCCACCAATTCAAAATCAAGCCCCGACGGCCCTTGAAGAAAGTGTTATTCGTTCTTCGTTCTTCGTTCATCGTTCTTCCAAGATCAAGCCCCAACGGTCCTTTGGATCAACAATCATCCACCAATTCAAGATCAAGCCCCGACGGCCCTTGAAGAAAGTGTTCTTCGTTCTTCGTTCATCATTCTTCCAAGATCAAGCCCCGACGGTCTTTAGATCAACAATCCACCAATTCAAGATCAAGCCCCAAAGGCCCTTGAAGAAAGCATCATCGTTCATCATCCGTTCATCCTAAGATCAAGCCCCAACGGCCCTTTGGATCAACAACGTCGACAAATCCACACATCCAACCGTCCTTCAAGATCAAAGCCCAAAAGCCCCTTGAAGATCCGGTCATCACTGTTCTTCAAGATCAAGCCCAAAAGCCCCTTGAAGATCCGTTCATCACCGTTATTCAAGATCAAGCCTCAACGGCCCTTGAAGAAACGCTCATCCTCAAGATCAAGCCCCAACGGCTCCTTGAAGATCCGCTCAAAACCACTTTCAAGATCAAGCCCACGGCCCTTGAAGAACGTTCATCCTTAAATTAAGCCCAACGGCCCTTTGGATCAATCACACATCCACAAATCAACACCTTACGGAGATCGAATCAGAGGATAAAATTTGAGAGAGATTGTAACCCAAAATCATCAAAAAACAAAATATTTGTTTGTGCACGTTGTTCTTGTCTCTTTCGTTTCAGGAATTTTTCGTGTTCACAATTCACTAGTGTAAATATTTTAAATTGAAGATCGAATTCATTCAATGCATTCTTATATGGTCGAGGAGTGTAGCTGTAAAAAATCATCAAAATCGGAGCTAAAGTAACCATTAAATTATGATTTTTTGTTTATAACCGTCGAAAACTTTTGTTCTATTACCTAATCTCTAAATGTTTGTTTTTTGTGATTTTTTTCGTATGCGATCTCAGAGTGTGTACAAACAAGTTTGACGGTTGGATCGTTGAAAAACACTTTGTCGAATGCGTATCACATCAAAACGATAGATTAAACAAACACTTAGAGTTAATGTTATACTTCCATTAAGTATAAAATAAGATTTTGTATTATCCACTAGTGTAAATATTTTAAATTGAAGATCAAATTTATTCATTACATTCATATAGGGTTGAGGAGTGTAGTTGTAAAAAATCATTTAAATCGAAGCTAAAATAACCGTTAAATTGTGAATTTTCGTTTATAACCATCGAAAACTTTTGTTCCGTTACGTAATCTCTTAATGTTTGTTTTTTACGATTTTTTACATATGCGATCTTGTTGACGGTTAGATCATTGAAACTAATTTAGTAGAATGCATATCTCCGTTAAATTTGCCTAAATTTTGAAGTGGGAAAAGTAATTTGTGCTAAATTTTTATTTATGTTTTTCAATTATTGATTAGACAATATTTAGTTTGTGTGATGACATTTTCATTGTACAATTCTCTTTTTATTTATTTATCGCATATTTCACATGGATTATTATCTATTAAACCAAAAATGTAAAAATTATCTATTAAACCAAACAATTTTTTTATGTAATTTTGAAAACAAATTCTATTTAAATAAATATTATTTATTTATTTATTAAACCAAACAATTATTATTTTATTTTTAAAAATCGTAACAAAATTTTTGGGGGGAATTTAAAATTTTCAGAGGGAATTTTGGCGGCATTTTTGCCGCCATTTTTTCTGTCGGTTATAACCGACATTAATGAAATGTTTTTGTCGGTTTTTATTTTTTAAAAAATTATGTCGGTTTTAACCGACAGTAATGAAATTTTTCAAAATAAAACCCCTCCATCTCTTCCTTGCGCAGTGCTTCTCCCTTCCTCATTTTCTCCTCTCCTCATTCCCTTCTCCTTCTATTCTCTCCTCATTTACTTCCAGTTCGAATATGGTAAAGAAGAAGGTAACACTCTCTCTTTCTGTGTGTGTGTGTGTCTCTCTCTCTCTGTCTGTGTGTCTCTCTCCCCCTCTGTCTCTCTCTCTCTGACTTGAAGAATTTTGTGTTGTTTATTTCAGTGGGTTGGATGTTGTTGGTGGTGGTGCTATGAGCGGATGTCGTCGCTCAGAATGGTTAGCACAGCATTATGGTGTTGATGCTGCAACCCAGATACGGAGGTGGAGCATAAGAGCAGGAGGAGAAGCAAAGGAGGTACGGACCGAGATAACCCAGAAAGGGTTTGTTGGGTTTGCATGGTTTTGCTGGGTTTAGAGTTAGATCAATGATGCAAGCATGGAGTGGTTTGATGGTGAGCTTGCATGTCTGTGCTGTTGTTGTTGTTGGGTTGCTGAAATTAGAGTTGTGAGTGTGAGGATGGTGACGATGAAAGAACGTGGGTGTGGCAACCATTTTTACAGTGTTTTAGAGTTAATGCAGAAATTTTTTTTTTATTATTAATATATTTTCTGTCGGTTTTAGCCGACAAGATTGCTTTTATTTATTCTTATTAATAAACTCTCTGTCGGTTATAGCTGACAGAATTTCTGGCGGTTTTTGTACTTTTTGTCGGTTTTATCCGACAGAAATTTCCTTATTTAATTATTATAAATATATATCCTGTCGGTTTTATAGTATTTTCTGTCGGAAAATTCATTTCCTGACGCTGGCAAATCTGTCGGTTATTATATCCGCCACTACATCCATTTTCTGTCGGATTTTGCTTAAAATCCAACAGTAATTTATGTTGTTTGTCGGTTTTTGAACCGCCAGTTATAGATAATTTTGTAGTAGTGTACAGCTTGTTGATGCTTCAACCGAGAGGAAGGGGGTGGGGAGTGCGTGAAGGGGGAATCAGCTGAGATATAAGAATGAGTAATGCTAGGGAGACCAAATTTGAAAAGTAAATTTGCAAATTAAATTATGTGTCATCAATAGAAATAAACACGTTTATCAACATTTAAATAATAAATCCATCATCAACTTCCATGTCTTTTTGTTTTCAAAACTTTGTCTTCAAATTTAATCTTCTTAACATTACCCTATAAGAATTGGAATACCCCTATTAGCTCTCCTTTATCCGAGCAAAATTCATTTACAACGCCTGTTTTTTTTTTTTTTTAGTCTAGAAGTTTTAACTCCTTGAATTTAGCTTCTCTCAATAGATCGATGCTCCAAGAGTCACTTTTAAAGCCAATAATCACATATTTTATCATAAACTTTTTTCTCTCTCATGATCATTATGCTTTTTTTTCTTCTCATATCTGCGGTAACTTCCAACACTTACGTTTAAATACTTGTAGCTAGTTTTCTTTGTGATGATAACCAAAGCAAAATTATACGATCGACTAGTAGAGTCAGTATACATGCATGTAAATTGTGTCCATATGGCATTGCTCTAGTCCGAGTAGAGCACGTACAAGAGAATCATGCAATGCAATTTGGCCTTGGCCTTTTTGGAATGTTCATCGCGCTTTCCATAGATTACATGATGGCATGTAGCTAACAGGAACGAACGGATTTCATAATCCCAACAAACCGCAAAGAGATTAACCAGAAAAGTTTGCCTCTGCTATCATTCATCACCTTTCATGCCAATTTTTAACTGGTGGTACGCCTGTCCTATATTGTAGGTACACCATGGATTTTTTTCCCCCACACAAACACCCACACTAGGTGATCTATGGCTGTATATTTGCAAGAAAATCCTAGGTGAAACATGTTGTATCTAACCATGAATTTATTTATTTTATTACGTAAGAGAGACTGCTACACTCATAGTTATATATACAACTGATGACATGTATGCCACAATGTACATATGAGAGAGGTGTCAAGAAAACAAATGTACATATAGTAACCCCCACAAAGTTACAAACATCCATAGCGCTATGGGGCGAACAGAGTTGCTCTCCTAAGGTCATTTTGACGACCTGTGAAGACTTCTTTTATATTAGCCATTAGATTAATCTAACGGTAGTAACACTAATATGATTATATAATCCTGTTACACCTAAACAAAATATGAAGCTCCACAAAAATAGGGTTCACAACTTCAGATTTCTTAGGTTGAAGGAGAACAGGCCGTGATTTCAGATTTCGCAGGATCCTCGGACTTGGGAGAGCAGCCATGTCTTCTTCTCCCTCGTCTTCCCTTTTCCTCTCCTCTTCTTTCTTGTTTTTGTCATTTCTGGCATTCATTCTTCCATAATCCTTACTCCTTAATTAATCTCAAATCTTTCAGATCCATCGATCGATCTAGCATTGCATTGCATCTGGGATTCTGTTATGGATTACAATTATCTTCTCCTTCTCTCATCAGGAAATAACACACAGATTAAACAGAAAATAAAAGGAGGAAAAGAAAAAAACCTTCACAGTTTGGATCAGCCTTGATCAAGGGAAGGGGAGGTGGTGGTGGATTTACCAAATTATGCCGCCTGACTATTATTGTTGTACAAGGGAAAAGAAAAAACCTTCACAATTTGTTGCTTCTTTGACTCGATAACTAGATCGTTTCGATTTCGAATATTAGTTCTATAATTTCTGCGAAATCTGCCGACTGCATGATTTTTTTTTTTTTTTTTTTTTTTTGTTTAGGTGTAACAGGATAATATAATCTCATCGGTTTTGCTACCGTTAGATTAATCTAATGGTTCATATAAAAAGCTCCTCACAAGTCCTTAAAAAGAAGACCTTAGGAGAGCAGCCCTAATGGAGAAAAATTAAGGGAAATTTTATTTGAACCCAAATAACCTCTTTCTACACCCAGCTTACTCTCTACACCCATATTATTTTTTACTAAACTAAAAATATCTCTTTAAACCCAAATTTATTACCTAAACTACCCTCACAAACCCAATTCAATATATAAATTTATATTTACACCCATTCAAAAATAAAAAACCACATAAATTCATTAAACTTTTAAACTCTTCAGGCTAAAATATTTTCTTATGCAGTAACGTACCTAGAAACTGATTGCATCTCTGCTAGCTAACCACTCGTACAACGCTCACAAGAAGCATTTGGTGGAGTCTCCACAAATGTAAAATTGCTGGCCACAGATTCAGGATCTTCAAGTTGGAGGCAAATGAGAAGAAATGGGTTGAGCTTGGGGCGGAAGCTTTGGATGATCGAATATTGGTGCTGGGGGATGACGGCTACTACTTCGTGTCTAGTCAGGATTTCCCTGGATGCAAGGGGATAAGCATGAGCTAGCAAGAATGCTATCCCGATTTGGAGTGTTCAGCTTAGATTCTGGCAGCAGCAGCATCTTGCGGCCAGCGGATCTTCCGAGTTCCGAGAACATGTTTTGCCCGCCCCCAACTTGGACTTGGCATGCAGACAAGCCATACTCTCGCAAACACGATCACGGGGAAGATTCCAGATCAACTTCAGAACCGACGACGAAGAGGAGGAAGATGGTGTGAGAGAGAAGCAATGAGCATGGGGTGGTACCCTACGTGTCACTATAAGCGGTGAGATACTTGTAGTAAGAAATTAACTTAAAAAAATAAAATTTTCCTCCATTTATATAATGACACGTGAGCACAATAAAAAAATTAATTTTTCATCATTTATATAATGATACGTGAGCACAAATGGTGTTTTGGGGATGCAAACAGACAGAGAAAAACAATAAAAGGGATGGTAGTAGGAAAACCAAAAAGTGATGGTAGGGTTTAATGGGTTTATTGATAAATTGGAGTTTTATTATTAATTTCATTTTGTACTTAATAGTAATTATGCAATAGGGTAAAATAGACAACTAACAATTTAAATTTAAGTTGGGGGTAGAAAAAGGTTACATGGGTTTAAATAAAATTTTCCAAAAATTAATTAGGTCATTTATGCTAGAGAAATTGATCGGCAGTGAAAAATCCAAAAGATAAAATGTTTGCTACATGGGTGTATATATGCATCTGTCATAATACAATTCGACAATGCAATACTGCATATTATGGACAACTTCATGTAACAAAATATTATTTGAAAATCCAAGAGTGAGTTTTTTCTTGGATAAAATAAATCCAAAGAGAGTTTACACCAATCAATATTCAGTTGCTATATATAACGTACGTCAACATGAATTGTAGGTTTTTCACATGTAAGTTGGAGAAAAACCCGTTTCACCATAACAATTAACTCCTCTTCCTCCTCCTCGTACCGGTGGCGCCACCCTCCTCTTCCACCCCCAAAACCACCATCACCATTACTGATACACAATTGGGAATGTAAACGCATCCATAATCTTCCCCCACCCGAACACCAAAGAAACTCCATCTGCCATAAAAATGATCCCATTGTTACGTTAATGTTTTGATTAAATAAACATGAATATATGATGATTAAAGGAACAATCGCATTGCATTGTTGGCATCGTTGAAGGACAAAAACCCATCTCCGATTGGGATTTTCTGAGGTGGGTTTCTTCAGTTTAAGGGTGTTTCAGGTTTTGGGGGGCCTTGGCCATGGCGGCGATTGTGAAGGAGATCCTGGCAAGGCCAATACAATTGGCGGACCAGGTGAGCAAGGCCGCCGACGAGGCACAATCAAACAAACAAGAGTGCATGGAGCTCAAATCCAAGACCGAGAAGCTCGCCGGCCTCCTCCGCCAGGCAGCGCGTGCGAGCAACGATCTCTACGAGCGCCCCACGCGTCGCATCATCGACGATACGGAACAAGCCCTCGACAAGGCCCTCACCCTCGTCATCAAGTGCCGAGCCACCGGCCTCATGCAACGCGTTTTCACCATCATCCCCAGCGGCTCGTTCAAAAGGATCGGTCAGTCCCTCGACAACAACATTGGAGACGTGTCGTGGCTCCTCCGAGTCTCAGCCTCCTCCGACGACCGCGACGACGAGTATCTGGGGCTTCCCCCTATCGCCTCCAACGAGCCCATCCTCTGCCTCATTTGGGAACAGATTGCGACCCTCCACACTGGCTCGATGGAGGAGCGATCGGATGCGGCAGCTTCTTTGGTGTCGTTGGCAAAAGACAACGACAGGTACGGGAGGCTGATTATTGAGGAAGGCGGGGTGCCTCCGCTGCTGAAAATGCTGAAGGAAGGAGGAAACGAAGGACAGGAGAGCGCAGCCAGGGCAATTGGGTTGTTAGGAAAGGACCCCGAAAGCGTTGAACAGATTGTGAACGCTGGAGTCTGCCCAGTGTTTGCGAAAATCCTCAAAGAAGGCAACATGAAAGTCCAGGCGCTTGTCGCCTGGGCGGTCTCCGAAATGGCGGAGAATCATCCGAAATGCCAAGACCCTTTTGCGCAAAACAATGTCATCCGATTGCTCGTGAGTCATCTCGCTTTTGAGACGATTCAGGAGCATAGCAAGTACGTCATACCGAGCAAGCAACAAATGTCGTTGCACTCGATTGTCATGGGCAGCAGCAAGAACACCGAGCATCAGACGGCACACCCTATAACGGGGAATCAAAACACGTTTAGTCAGATGCAGAATCTTGTGAATAGCGCAATGACTGTGAAGAATCAGGGTTCCGCTCCCCCTGACTCTGGTCATGGCCAAGGGAAGCCGACTCAGAATAGCAATCACCAGAACCTTCATCATCCACCTCCAACTCACCACATTGCGAGACCACACAATCACCATGTGGCGCTGTCCGGGGCTAGCATCAAGGGGAGGGAGTACGAGGACCCTGAAACCAAGGCGGAGATGAAGGCAATGGCGGCGAGGGCGCTGTGGAAGCTTTCCAAGGGGAATGCGAGTGTTTGTGGCAGCATCACGGAGTCAAGAGCGCTTTTATGTTTCGCAGTTTTACTAGAAAAAGGTTCTTGGGACGTTCAGCAGAATTCGGCCAAGGCGCTGATGGAGATAACCGCAGTGGCTGAGCAGAATGCGGACTTGAGGCGGTCGGCTTTCAAGCCAACATCCCCCGCCTGCAAAGCCGTGGTCGAGCAGCTTCTGAAAATAGTCGAAAAGGCAGACTCCAACCTGCTTGAACCGTGCATACAAGCGATCGGAAACTTAGCAAGAACTTTTAGAGCGACCGAGACGCGATTCATTGGCCCATTGGTGAAGCTGCTCGACGAAACAGAAACGAGTATTTCTACGGCGGCTGTGATTGCACTGAACAAGTTTGCATGCACTGAAAATTTCCTCCACGTAAATCACTGTAAAGCGATTATTGACGCTGGGGGAACCAAGCATCTGATTCAACTGGTTTATTTTGGGGAATCCGGAGTGCAGATTCCGTCGTTGATTCTGCTGTGCTACATTGCACTGCATATTCCGGACAGCGAGACGCTTGCTCAGGAGGAGGTACTGATTGTTCTAGAGTGGTCGACGAAGCAGGCTCATTTGGCGAATGATGAGTCAGTCGAACAATTGTTACCAGAAGCTAAAAGTAGGCTGGAGCTTTATCAGTCTAGAGGATCAAGAGGATTTTATTGATGTAATCAAGGTGTACAATATTAACTTTTTAGGGGATATAGCCAAAAAAGATTTAATCTCAGTGTTAACTGTTTTGTTTTTGTTTCTTCGTTATCTGAAGATGTACATAACATATATATGTGAATTAGGGTTCAGGGTGCCGAATTGCCCGCGCTAGCTGCTGCATTTTAGTTTCTAGGTCCTTTTTCTTTTCAAGTTTCTTCATTGTTCAAACTGAAACTTCTGTCGGAGGTGTAATGTAGTTTGAGTTATTTTGCATTCATTTTTCCTCATTGGAGAAATCCAATTAATTAAATTTACGACTGTAGAACTACAAGCATGAGTACAGGTGAAATTATATTTCAAGGACGCTGCAAGTTTGCAAGTTTCTATCTGCGAAATCCGTTAATTATTTTAATTGAATTATCAGATGCTGCTCATTTATATATAAAGTCAATCGTTGTTCCTTTTATTCGATTGTGATATTGTTGACCCTAGAAACTACAAAACCTACGTGGCGCGCAGGCCGAGTAATCTAAAAGCTAACTACGTCCTTCGGTGAATGCGGGCGTGCCAACTCGTCGGCCGAGCTCGGCCGAGGAGTAAATTTGTTGATGTTGCGTTGGGTCGCGCTACTGACTTCTGTGTCTTGCGATTGCGGCCGAGAAAGGAACACGTCTCGGCCTCTTGGATTCTCAAACCTGAAGACAAGGTTACTATTATTACGAAGTTCACGAATCGCTGTCGTCGGATTCGGTCACAGTGATGGTATTCGTCAGAGTAAACTCACGCCGAATCGACACCAAAGTGTAAGGACACAAATACTCAAAGCAAATATAAGTCTTTATAGTGAACGTAGTTCGGCCGTCTGAATGCCGAACTCTAAATCCCACTTGAGAGTATCCAATCATAAAACAACTCGGCGTGCAATGCGCCGAGCTCGGTAAATGGTAACACTTCACTTCGCCGAGAAGGCTGATGAAATGACCTCAATCGATAAGGACTCAGACGTCCGTCTCGACCAAGACTTGGATAGATAACCGACCGTGCCCGCCGCAGTGCTGTTGATGCCAACGGAAGGTACTGCGAGTTCGGCCAATTCTACGGTGACAGAGCTATCTATGCCGACTTAAGATATCACTGGTTGCTTTCACAGTGCTGTTGATGCCAACGGAAGATGTGTCAGCGAAAAGAGAAAATAAAAATCTCAAAGTTGTTGAGAGAGTTTGCGCAGGGCAGTTTTGTGTGTTGAATTGGAGCCCTTTACTGACGCACAGCTTCCCCTATTTATAGCACTGGACCTTGAGTCAAAATCCTACTCGAACTAGGTTTTTCTTCTCCGGATCATCATCACCTCGACCAGTCCTATCTTGATTAGGATTGTGAACCTAATCCCTTATTGAGTCGGATCCCTTCCGGACTATTAAACTTGCCGAAACTCCTTGTTGTACTAGGACTCGTCTTGCAAATGACCTAGCCGGCCTAGTTTTAGAAGCCCACGATTTGAACGACCCGAGGCTCCCTTGTTGCCAGGCCTTCCGGGCCGAGAATGGTTCTATACTCGGCCCAAATTAACATTTTGGGCCCAAACAGATATATAGTACTATATATATATATATATATATTGTTGTTTTGCCAACACTTCTGGCCTCTAGTAATTTTTTTTTGCCGGTGAATTCTACCGTTGGAATTGGCAGGGAGTGCAGTTTTTCATTCTTCTGGTGGTAGAGTTTGTCTTACAAAACATATGAGGACCGAAAAGATAAGATAGGAAAATATTGAGACGATGTTAGACAGTCTATTGATTTGAAATATTAGATGATCTCAGGAAACTTCTGATTTAAAAATATGGAGTCATTGGTACAACGAGAGATCTTGTATATATATAAAAGCAACCAAATGCTGCCTCAATGTATATACGACCACCTTGAGATCTTGTTGGCTCCTCACCCTGCTGCAAATTGAAAAGGTCTTGGCTACGATCCTAATACCACCGCCATCGATATCGTGTTGTCAATTCCTATTTATAACATAGGTGGACGATGAATTTATATTTGAAGTTATAAAAATAATAAATAAAGTATGTGTTACAATATAGGTATTGTAACATTACATGACAACACAACAATTATAAAACTGAAAAATTCTTACACATATTCACATTTGTTTTGGCTTTTCGTTAAAGAGAGGATGTTGAACCCAAACCAAAATACAATTTTAAATGTGTGTGTGTGTATATATATACATACATACATATACATACATACACATACATACATACATACATACATACATATATGGACCTAAAATGTCAATCGTTACATCTTTTAAGATATTATATGTATACTAAAAGCCAGTTGAAAAACATTGTTCCTCTAGTTTGTATAAATTGACAGGTTATCTCCCCCTTTTACTCACATCAATTTCCCTAAAATCCTCTATTTCCCCTCATTTTCTTTTGCCCCAAACCCCTCATATCCCAGTTCGTACGATGGCCGATTCCACTGGTGGTCTGAGTAAGGGGTGTGAGGGAGAAGGATCTAGGAAAGAAGACAAAGATTACGCATGTATTTGTCGACAATAGCATTTAAAAAAAATTAATTTTATTAGGAATAAGAATTTAATTTGGACTTTAGGTACTTATTTTGTTTTCGTCTCGAAAATAGATTCTTAAAGTACTATTATTGACATGTCATCAAACTTTGGAGTCAACTACCTTCTTCAAGTAGCACAGATTTGCTAATCTGTGCTACTTGGAAAAGTTAGTTAATTGCAAGGTTTGATGACTTTAGTATTTTGAGAAACTGTTTTCGAGATGAAAGAAAATAGATATTTACTTTTCGTCGTGCAACTATTTGGTCGACAAATAATTCGTCGCACGAAACACTTCAAGTAAACATTGTGCGACGAATATTTCGTCGTGTAAAGGGACTCTGAAATGGTCGGTGCACGTTGAAGTTGTCGTATTTACTACGTATTTTATGCGACAAAGGATTCGTCGCACAAGTTTTTGGGACCAAAATGCTCGACCAAATGTTTGTCACACAAAGTCCTCCTGGTTCTTTATAAGCACAATTTCACTTTCACTTTTTTCACATTGTTTTCCCACAACCCTAAATTTTCTCCCATTTTCTTCATCCCAAAACCCTCTTGTTTTAATTTTGGTGAGATGGCCAATTCCGGGGATCCTACAACTAAGTGATTCGAGGGAGAAGGATCTGAGACAGGTAAAAATTCAATTGATGTGAATCTAATATTTATATTTTTGGAAAAAAAAAAACAATTTTAGATATGTATTACTAACTTTGATTTTGAAATTTATGTTTGTTTCTGGAGATAAAAATAAAAATTAAAAATTAAAAAAAAAAATAGGAGAGCGTCAGTGCTGGCTCGAATGGAGTGCGCAGCATAAGTGAATCTTTTACTATGATATGAGAGGAATGAGTACGCCGAGATGTGCGGAGTTTATGCATGACGTTAGGGTAGTAGTGCAGATCAATTGTTCTACAAAGTGGGTGTCTTGGAAAGATGTGCCCGAAGACTGAAGAATTCTACGCTAGATGAATTATCAGTAAGTGTGGATTAGTAAAATAAGAAGGGTTTTTATCACAAATGGTCCTTGAAATTGACCAACGCCAATCAAGATGGTCCCTGAAATTGAAAATCGATTAATGTAGTCCTTGAAAATGGCTGTTGCAAATCAATGTGGTCCTTCCATTACAATTCTGTTAAAATTTCTATTAAGTGCTGATGTGGCACATAAATGGGTCCCATAAATTTAATTAAAAAATATTATGTGTATAAAAATATTTAAATAATAAAAAACAATTGTTATTTTTTATAATTAAAATCTTAACGAAATAAAATATAAAAAGAAGGAGATGATTGAACACTGTTCATCATCTGTTTCCCTTCCTATTCACAAAAATGATGAAATTGGAAGGAGAAATCCCAAACTTTTTCATGGTGTGGATTTTGGTTGTGGCATCATTATCCTACTTTCACCACCAGACTCTTTGCCATCCTACTTGTCGCATTCTTCTTCTTCTACCTCCCTCTCAATCTGACCATCATTTTTCTCGGCGGCCCGTCCTCTTTCTTCCTCACTTGGCTTGCCAATTTCAAGCTTGGGATTTCTCCTTCCAATGCCATCATTTATGTGAATATTTCTGTGAATAGGAGGGGAAGAAGATGATGAACAGTGTTCAATCATCTCCTCCTTCTTTTTTATTTTTTATTTTTTATTTTTTAAGATTTTAATTATAAAAAAATAACAATTATTTTTTATTATTTAAATATTTTTTATTCAAATAATAATATTTAATTAAATTTGTGGGACCCATTTATGTGCCACATCAGCACTTAACAGAAAATTTAACGGAATTGTGACGGAATGACCATATTGATTTGCAACAGTCATTTTCAGGGACTACATTGATCGATTTTCAATTTCAGGGACCATTTTGATTGGGTGGGTCAATTTCAAGGACCATTTGTGATAAAAACCCAAATAAGAATTATTTTTGTTAAATAGTATATTATAATGAATAATTTGTAATTAATTTTTTTTTTGTAACAATCTAACTGTGACAGCCCGTCCCGAAATATTTATTTTCGACGGCGTGAAATTACTTATATACCCTTGGACGTTTTGTGTGGTGGTGTGGTAGGTTAGATTTTGGACCAATTAGTGCTAAGTCCTATTATTTTGGAACCAATTAGGACTTAGATGGTATTTTCTTCGGTTTTGGTTGGTGACCCACGTGGACCACACACACACACTCACTCTCTCTCTCCCGTGTACTTTCTCTCTCCTCCCTCTCGAATTTTCTTCATTATCCGTACAATCATACGGACGATCTCCAAACCAACCCATTTCTTCACAAATCGAGCTTGTAGACACCATCATCATCTTCATCTCATCGTCAGGAACCCATCCATACCTTTCTTTGGACGTGAAACCCTCGATTTCCCGAGAACCCATATTCGAGGTACTGTTCATGCACACGTAAATGTGAAGTTTTTATAAGATTTTAAGGTCGTAGGAAGCTTTAGGACGTTCTTATGAAGCCCAGAGAAGAAAAACAAAGTAATTTGGACGTCGGGAAGTCGAGTTTGACGAGTTGTAAGTTTTGGCAGTATTATCGTGCTTTCTCCGGCGAGATCCCTTGATTTTTGGAGCTTGAAATTGGTAAGATTGTGTTCTTCTAGTCCTAAGCTTCATTTTGGTTCAGATTTCATGAAATTTGGTTGAGAAATGGAAGAGAAATGAAGGTTTAAACATTTTCCAGTTTTCCGGCGACGGATGTTCGTGAGGTTGTGTAGATCATGTTGGTATATTCAAACATCCCATTTGAGCAATGTATGAGAAGTTATTAACTAGTTTTGTCTATGTGTTTTAAATAACGTTTATTCAGTTATTTCGCATATAGGTGAGACCTATCCAGAGGACGACCGCTGTCAAGGGCGACTCGGGGGCTACGACCCTTCGACATATCAGTGAGTAGGCTTTTGGTTTTAAGTATATATGTATATGCTTGGCATCTTTCCCAGAAAATGCGTTTAAATGAGTTATGATTTAAATTGCCATGCCAAATATCTTACATTTAGAATATGCATATGATGTTTGCATATATACATAATTGTGGTGTTATGGACGCTCAGGTAAGCCCCAGGTGAGTTTATGAATTGTGAATATGAATAACGGTTGTGATTAATTGAGAAGCATGGAGCTCATAAACCTGCACCCCGGGTGATTATGATTTAGCCAGAGATATGGTACAGGCCTATTTATAATATCATCTCCCACACCATATGCTCACATTGGATCCAATTTAGGTGCACATTCTTTTCGTACAGACCATCATAGGTGGTTCCGACTCGTAGGTGACTAGTGATTTATCGCACAGCTATCATGAGAGCATAGCATTGAGCATAACTATATTACACCCAGTCTTGTCGTACAGACCTTTACAGTGGTTCCGACTCATGTGTAGTGTAGTGCCATATAGGTCACTTGCGGTGACTCCGGCTAGATTGACTAATGAGCTATGAATTCAGCCGTACAGACCTTTGCAGGTACCCCTAATATGTTATTTTCCATGAATCTATTTTCATCTGACTTACTTATTCTGTTTTATATTTTTGGCATGGCATACCTTTGAATATGGATATGTGAAGCATGAATTGATATATATATATATATATATATATATATATATATATATATATATATATTCCATTTTTGGGAAAGTTATACATGTTTTACGGCGAGGGGTTAGAGCATTTGATAAATGAAATGGTTTTGAAAAGCTTTGTTTTTGCCCACTCACACTTTCTGTTTTACGCCCCTCCAGGTTTTAGATAAGCTTGTTCGTCGGTGGCTCACGAGGATTGATTGGAGGTTCTGACAAACTATCGCAAATGTAGGGCATCTTTGGGTGTCGTTTAATTAGTACTTATTTTATGGACTGAACTTAGGCTACTTACGCTCTGATTGTGTAATCACACATATTCTAGCACTTGTCTTAACTAGTACTCTTATGAGTTGGTTTTCATTTATTCGTATTCTCTATTATCATTATTGCTTTGGCACTGTGCAAATGGCTACGTCACCCTCATGTGACGGCAAGCATGCCATGATTCGGGTCGGGGTGTGTCAATAACTATATTATTGAAGTTACAAACCAAGACTTGATGAAGTTTATCGATGAGATGTTCAAGAAGCGTTATCGGCAGTGGCAGTCCTGACGGACCAGTGGAGTAGAAGTGTTAATTAAGCGTTATGGACGAATAACATATTTTTATATTTATGTATTTGAGGACAATGTTTTTAATTATCTCTTTGTTATGTATTTGGATTAAATTTTTAGTTTAATTGGTTAGTTGATTAATTTGGTTAATTTAATTGAATTAAGTTTTATTATGAAGTTTATGTAAACATAGACAATATACTTTGTTTACGTAAACTTCATAATTAAAAACAAATACTTAAAATCAATGTCCTTTGTCGCTTCAATGTTTATGCGACGAATTTGTTGTCGCACAAAGTCTACGCGACGAAATTAATTTATCCCATGAAGTGCTATTGCGCGACAAACTATTTGTCGTGCAAAGTGAGCAAAATAGGCGGTTAGATTTGCCACCAATTTTGAGGGTATATGTTTTTCACCCGTACAAGGATTATATACAAGTATGCACACCAATACATCTTTCATACAATGAACCTAACCTATAAGATAACAAAGAGATTGTGGGAAGTTAGACAGTCTTCTCAATATGAGGGATTGATCTAGACTAGAATAAGGTGAGAAATGCTAAAGAGATTCTTTTGAAGTATGACTTTTCATAGGCTCTCTGCCACTTCACAGTTTAATATTAATTCTCACGCCAAAATTTAAAAAAAAATGTTCCAAAAAATACGAGGTGGCAGAGAGTACATGAAGAGTCACACTTTTGAAAGAGAGTATTCTTATCATTTCTCAAGTAAACAAATATTATACACTAATTACAATAATTATTTCCTTTATAACCAGAGCAACCTGGGAATGATTATTGAATCTGAAAATGGAAGCACTACCTCCAAAATAAATGATATGAATAAATTACAAAAAATACATGCCGCCATGGTGTCGACACTAATTCCATGAGATGTCGACACTAAATCAATGAGTTACAATTTTAAAATTCAAAAGTAAAATTTAAACAAATCAAAACTGAAAATTACAAAAATACATGCCATGGTGTCAACACTAATTGATATGATGGTGATTTGGTGAATCCTCTTGACTAATTTAAAACCTTAATCACTATATACAGCGTCCCTGCTCTCACAATATACGTTCTAAATAGCTAGTATATCTCGATTGCTGAGAGTAGACGACTGCTGCCTTGTGATCCTTGGAAGCCATGCATGTCTTCTTCTTCTGCAGGTAACTGAATTTTTGTCTCATATTTACATGTCTGATATGATCCTAAATCTGTGTTGTTGCTCGTTAGTTATGTCTTACAGTAGGTGACCTATATTTGATCGGATTTTGGTTTTACCCTAGATCGTGGCCTTAAAGCGTCTACAATATGCTTAATTGGTTCACCCGTATCACCTTCTTCTTGTTCTCCAACAAATATACATGAACACATCAAACTTTAAAGTTTCTACATTAAAATAACCAAATTTGTAGAGCCTGATAGAGCAAAAAATTGAGAAGCCGTAAACTTGAATTTTTAAAGTGTTGCATACTGTTTTTTTTATAAGTATTCTTCCTCACTTGTAAGTAGAGATCTTAGGTTCGATTTTCGTTAAAGGCGAATTCGAACCAAATTACTATGACTAACTCATTTTAAGACTTACTTCACTCTTGTTGCTCTTAGTATAGATAATACTGTATTTATGAAGAAGAAAGAGTGCCACATAGGCCAGCGAAGTGGCGTTTGAAGAAGATCCTACTACATACCCAACTACCATACGTGGGAACCCATTGGAGGTAAAATGTTAGGCCATCAGATTCCCTAATGGGTCCGTAGAAAACATATGAAAGCCCACCCATTCATATTTCGGC
The DNA here is from genome assembly GCA_035220775.1 of Malus fusca. Taxonomy (NCBI): domain Eukaryota; kingdom Viridiplantae; phylum Streptophyta; class Magnoliopsida; order Rosales; family Rosaceae; genus Malus; species Malus fusca. The sequence continues at coordinate 23,739,874 of CM069063.1, forward strand.
CTCACTATCAAAGCTCATAAACTGGTCTAGTAAAGCAGGTCCACATTGTGTATAAAATAAGCTTGAACTTTTGGGTTCATGTCGACGGTGGAGCACATGTAAACCTTAAACCAGGCAAAAATCACCACTAATCCATCTTATTTGCTGTCCACTTCTTATTTAATTGTCCTCCACACGCTCCCAAATTTCTTAACTCTAAATTAAACCCATCACTAACCCCACAAACTCCATCACCAACCCCACAAATTTCCGAGTTCACTTGCATATATGCATGCAAATCCAAAAAACTGAAACTTTGCTGTTTTCTTCAAGGTAAAAATTCACCCAAATTCTGTTCGTTACTACTTCTCAACTTGTTTAAAGTCTAGATTCTCTTTTGATTTGCCCAATCACCAGACATCACTGTTCTAAAAATCTCCGCTTAACACAACCTAGCTTAGGCGCTAGGCGGCTGGCCACCGTCCCGATTCATGCCTAAGTGTTTGAAAATTAAGACAGAACGCCTAGACCTGTTGGCGCCTGCCCAAACCGCCTAACCCACCTAGACTCGCCTAAGTCGCGACTCACTTTGATAGAAAATAAATAACTTTAATTTTGCATTTTATTTTTTTTCAATAAATTGTAAGAGACTTGTTGAATACTTAAATGAACACATACTATATGCTTGTTCCCCATGTTTTCATTATGTTTCAATACTTCATAATAGAGTCATTCTATTTTATCATTTATGATGAAGTTATATATATTCAAGTATAAGCAGACACTTATTTATACGAAATATAATAGATTTACACCGACTAGCGCCTAGCGTTTTTTAGAACATTGCTAGACATTGTCACACGCTAAAAGATTAGTTTGCACACATGAACAATTTTTTGGACTCCTTTGACGTTCATGATTGGATTGGATTGAATTGAATTACTCACTAATTGGATTGAATTAAATTACATCTAAAACATTTTGGTAAGATCGGATCGGAGAGATTGGAAGAAAACATATCCCTCCATGTATTCATCAATGTTGATGAATATATTATATTATCCAATCCAATCCTTGATCATAGATTGAATCTAGTATATTATCCGATCCGATCCGATCCTTGACGTCAATCGGAAACCCAATCCAGTCCTAGACGCCAATCAAGGATTTTGTGCTTTTGCGTTAACGTCCGCTAAATTTTAATTAGGGTTGGTCGACATCAACAAATAATCTCCTCGCTGGCACGAGTTGGTCAGAGAAAAAGAATCTGACCCAAAAAAAGTAGACGCTTTCCACTCACCTACCTAAAACCAAATGACCCAACCACAGCATAAGCGTGGCCACTGGCCACAGTCCCATAATAGTACGTTTCTGCAAATGGTTATCAATCACAGGTGCATTATTGTCCTTTTACATCCGATTTAGGTCAATTGAAATTTCCCAAATCAGATAAACCCTAAAACCACAAGGATCCAGTTGTCGCGCAGCTTCCAAGGCAGCGATAAACAAAAAATAATAATCGGAAAGCAAAACCATGTCATTAAGGAGGAGCAGAGTATATTAATGTGTATGAATCAACATCCAACCACTAACCACAGATCCACATTTTCTGCCAGATTAACACCAAATCCTCACTAAAAAAACCTTAACCAAAAAGAAAGAAAGAAAAATTACTACATCAAAAGGAATCATCATTTACTTCATGTTTCCATAGATTGAAATCAAAAGAGATGACCCATAAAACCGCAAACCACGACTACTCGAAACGAGTTTTTGATTCATAGAAACCAAGACTTAATTAAGCAAAAACCAAACACACCAGCACCGCCCACAGGCAGAGAGACGCTGAATTGGAAACGACTGCTTTAACCCCTGTTCGGGCACTCCCGAGCGAAATGGCCCGACTCACCGCACTGGTAGCATCCTCCAGAAGCACCTCCGCCTCCACCACCGCTACGGCCGCCTCCACCGCCTCCGTAGCCTCCACCTCCACCTCCCTGAGAGCAGTCCCTCGCCATGTGTCCAGACTCGCCACACTTGAAGCAAGCACCACCGCCACCGCCTCCACCTCCGTATGCACCGCCTGAGCTGTAGCCACCACCACCCGAGCCGTAGCCTCCTCCACCATACCCACCGCCACCTCGGCCACCTCTACCGCCACCGCTACGTCCTCCAGAGCCACCGTTAAAACCGTACCCGGCGCCGCCGCCTCCGCCTCCACGGCCTCGTCCACCACCCCCGCCGCCTCGGCTGCCCTGAACGGGCCCCTCCTCTGGGCCAGTCACGTCAACAGCCTTGGTTCGGCCACCGGCATCCTCCTCGACGGTGTACTCGACCGTCTCGCCGTCTCCAAGAGTGCGGAAACCTTCGGATCGGATCGAGGACTGGTGAACGAACAGATCCTCGCCGCCGTCGTTGGGGGTTATGAAGCCGAACCCCTTCTGGTCATTGAACCACTTGACGGTGCCGCTCAGCCTCTCACTCATCTTTCTCGCAAATCTCAGAACCCTAACCCTAGATATTCCCCTTTCTCTCTCTACCACTGTGGGTCTTTCGGCCTCAGGGTTTGACAGCTACTTATACATCCAACTCGAACGAAAAAGTCCGACTGCCACGTGGCACTCTATAGAACTCAACCCACGGCTCCCTTTTGCCCATCATCCATCCGACGGCTGGGATATTTTTTGTTTTCACGGATTTATATGGGCCGCTGGATTCGGCCTTGGGATGGCACGATGGAATTCGAATAGTCCGTTTCCAGTGTCCTTTACGTCTTTTCATCCCCACCCAAAATATCTTACTCTTCTTTCCTCCATGTACTTCTTGTTATTTACCATTTTAACCCAAGGTGGAGGGGCAGTTTCGGGAATGTGGAACATTGTCTTGCTTGGTTTCAATAAAAAATGTCTAATTAAGGTAAGAGTGCTGATAAACTCATCCTATTGTCTTTGTTTTTTCATTCACATTCTAGTATAAATTTTAATGTCAATTTTACCTTCTTGTAAAATGACATGTAAGGGCCAAAACAAAAATGTATTGCAGATTGCCCATTTCCTTATGCCCATGCACCATCTTTGTAAAAGAAAAAAAAATTCTCTCTTTCAATTTAATTATTGTGCTTTTCTGGGACGAAATCTCATCTCTTGTAAACAAGTATTTCTACTTCCATTTTTCTTTTTCCAAAACCTTAATTTTAGGGATCTAATCAAATACGAACCAACCGATCATATATCACTAATCAATGCTTCATAACATCCATGGCTTTAAACTCTCTGTCCTCCCAGCCCCTTCTTTGGTTCTAATCCCAACCCAAACCTCACCTCCCTTCTCTCTCATTTCCCTTCTTTCTAAAACTTTAAATACATAACCCACCCATTGAATTCCATTGCAATCTGCAATACTTGAAATTCATACGAAAAATAAAATATCTAGACTATGCAGGGAACAAGAAGATGGGTGGTGAGGCAATTTTGCTGCCATGGTGGTGTTCCAATGGTTGGGGGACCTGGGTTGGATGTTGGGAGTTGGTGCGGCACTTCAGCAGATAAGGGTGTCGAGGGCTAAAATCACATTAGGGTATTTTAGGAATGATGGTGGGTGAGAAAAGAGTGTTTTCTTCTTTTAATACTTTCCAATGGTGGCTTATAACCTAAATTTTCCCTTCCACCCCCCCCCTAAAATCCACTCCAACCCAAAACATAAACCAAACCTAAAACCTAAAACTTAAAATAAAGGCAAATACCAGTCACAAATTTAGCCCACAAATTGAAGTGGGACCCACGGATGAGACTGAAAACTATGTTGTGAAGCCCAAACACACTTCCTCCACGCGCAGACGTGCAAGTCATTCAGCCGAGGTGGACCCCACCCACGTGGGTGTGTCCCCCGACGTGTCAGAATATGTTTGTAGCCAACGGCTACTTTTCTCCATCGCACGGCTGTGGTAATTGGACCGTTGGTTAATCCAACGATCCACATTCAAATGTTTTTTTTTAGTTTTATATTTATATATTTATTGAATCCAACGGCTTAGATCGAATATAATCAAATCTAACGGTAAAAAAAATTATGTGGTTTATTAATTGTCTTTTTTTTTTAAGTTTATGTGGTTTATTAATTGTCATTTGTATTAAGTTTATGTAGTTTATAACTGTTCTAAAAATCTCCGCCTAGCGCCGCCTAGGCCCCGCCTAGGCGCTAGGCGGCTGGTCACCGCCCCGATTAATGCCTAGGCGTTTGAAAATTAATAAAGGGCACCTAGACCAGTTGAGGCGCCCGCCTAGGCCGCCTAGCCCGCCCAAACCCGCCTAGGCACCTGCCTAGGTTGCGACTCACTTTGATAGAAAATAGATAACTTTCAATTTGCATTTAATTTTTTTCAATAAATTGTAAGAGACTTGTTGAATACTTAAATGGGCACACACTATATGCTTGTTCCCCATGTTTTCATTATGTTCCAATACTTTATAATACATATGTCATTCTATTTTGTAGTTTATGATGAAATTATATATATTTTAAGTATAAACAGACACTTATTTACACGAAATATAATGGATTTACTTAAATCCGCCTAGTCCGCCTAGGCGCCCGCCTAGACCCCGCCTAGCCGCCTAGGCGCTAGGCCCCAGCTCGCCGCCCGACTAGCGCCTAGCGTCTTTTAGAACCTTGGGTTTATTAAATGTCGTTTGTATTAAGTTTATGTGGTTATCATGATTTTCATGTATTGATTTAGTGATTTTTCAAAAAAATTCTGAATTTAAATATTTTTAGGTTAAAATGTTCATAAAATTAATTTAGGATAGTCTACATAATTTTTTTTTAAAGTAATTAAAAAAAATAGCCTTAATTCATTCTTTGATAATATCGGGCTAAAATTATGGGCTAAAACCTAAATTTTTTGGGCTAAATATTTTTAGATTTTAGATCACCATTGGAGATGGTCTTAAAGGTGATTTTCGGAGGAAATATGGCATTAAATTACGATGCAATCCCCATGTCCTCACTCACGTGGAACAAAAATGAGGTTTTTCTTTTTCTGGTGAGGTCCACTGGTCAAATTGATGGTCAAAGACTCAAAGCCCCTGCAGGTAGAAACGATAGGGTTCATGCTTTTTGGGAGAGTAATTGGAAAAGCTGTACTATACAGTATACACACTTTTTTTTATCACTACATACTTATTTTAATTTGCGCTTGTCAAGCGAATAAATTGAAGAATATTAAGTGATAAAATAAATAAATGATGTGTGAGAAGTACAAAAAGTGTGATAGCATCACCCTAAATGGAATTGAAATAATTTTTCTCAAGAAAATTATCAAGTAATTCATTTATCTCATAAGACTTTATGTTTTGATTCTAAATGTGTAAACATAAAAGTTACTTAGTGTTACGGTCTAGTGTTATTCTTCTTCCCATATGTCTTAAGTTCGATTCTCGCCATATGCGAATTTGAAACACATTATTTCTGGCTCATTGTGAGGCTTAGCTCACTCTCTCATCTCTTAATGTAGATAATATCGTTTGTTAAAAAAAAAACAATGTGTGTACATAAAGAACTAATTTAATCTAACACGACTTATATTTGATTCTAATTTTAAACTTTATCACTCAACTAGGTGTGTAATAAAGCGACACACTAGTTTAATTATTTATAAAAGGTTGTGGTAGTCGGATTAAATGAATAAAGAAGATCCATGGTCAAAATTAATAATAGTACGTGGAAGATAAAAAAAATATGTGAATAGCACTATCCTTGATAAAAAGAAATTTTAAAAAATGTATAATTTCATATGACATTAAAAAAATCCTTTTAAATTCAGGGGTGGGTAAAATTTTAATGCACCTTCATAAACTTCATGGGAACTCTGAGTGAATTACTTCAAAATCTGAATGGGAGATGCTAGATTTACCAAGGGCATCTTCAATGAAAAATGCCTTAAAATGGACTCTTTTTTTTTTGTTGGCTCAAAAATGGTCAACACTCATTTTAAGTAAATAAATATATTCAACTTTTTTTTACATGTTTTGAGGGTGGACTAAAATAGGATCTTAATTTACATCTTTCTCGCTGAAGTAGAACTAAAATATACATCTTCCAAAAATATAAAGGAAGATGTAAATATGGCTTTCACATCTCAAATTTATATCTCGATTGTAAATGCTTTTAGGCATAAAATTCACTTAAAATCCCTCTTAATCTACCAAAATTAATTAATTTTTAAAATTATAATCAAATCTTGATTTTTTATAATCAAATTTGATTGAGTATACTTGGATATGTATAGACATTTAGAATCCAAATTCAACATTCTTAACTTATCTAGTTCCTAGTCTCCAATTCTCTATGACTCAATAGAGAGCATTTTTGCTCATTACCATAACTATAGTATATATTCATCATACACCTAATCTTTTGTCATGTGTCATTTTACTTAACCTTGTTGAATTTCAATTTATTACCAAAGTCCCTTGACTGTGTAGGCATTAGCATTTTACTTCTCACATACTTCCCTGACAGCTTTATTTTATTTTTTTGAAAATTTTAATCTATAATTTCTCTCTCCTCATCTAATGGAAGACGTGGCACGGGACTGAGCGCAATGACGTTCTAGGATTCATACAACGGACCCTACTTAGTGGGAAAAAGCTTTGTTGTTTTTGTTGTATCACATTGGGAATACTGAAGAGCATTTGTAACTAAAATTCCTAAATTTCTTTCACTCGCGTCAAGTTCTTCAGTTTCTGGTATTTATGTTTATATTTTCATTCAAATTCATTAATATCAACGTGGATATCTATCGTCCAATTCCCAGAATTTGAGTCGGACCCATTTTCCCTCCACGATTGTTACGCATATTTTGCAGAAGATTTTGAAGATACTGCGTCGGTTTTCGGACGGTTCTCCGCCGGCGTATCGTCTGTGGAATTACTGCGTTTTCTTATAAGAATTAGCTCTAGCCCTCGAAACTGAAATAACCGATACTAGCTACTTCACTCAGGATTCTTATATTGCGGAAACTTTGTTAAGATTTTTACTCGGGTAATCTTTGAACCCATAGTTCTACCGAATCGGAGGTATTTCAAGCGGGGAAGAATTACGCATGCATTTGCAGAGGAAGCTTGGAAATCAATCGGAGGTATATTATTTTACTTTCTTTTTCTTTCTTTTTTTACCAGTGTTTTGTATCTTCATTTTGATGACTTGAACGGAGTACTTTGTTGTAGCTTGTATGTTTTTGCTTACGATGCACAACAAGTGTTTGTGAAAAATGCGTGAATTAAGTTTTTTATCCTTTTACAAGGCCATGCGTGGGTGTGCAATATTATTCATTTTTTTGTATTTGTATGCATATATGGTGACTGCAAAACCAGCTTTGCGATCAAACTATGTGAACTACAGATACTGCATTCATTTCATATATGCAAAACCAGCTTATTTTGGAATTTTTTTCTTTTCTTTATTCATTGCATATGGAGGGTGCTATATTCGGGAGATGCACTCATCAGGGTATCACTATATCTTTCCCAATTTTTTGCCACACTGCCTTCTTTGAAGTGTACCATGAAGTTTGCTCAAGGTTTAGTGATTTGACTTATGGCTCATTCGATAGCGTAAACCTTCAAAATTTTGATGATTTGGTACATTAAACATCAAGTCTGGTTTGAATGTACATTTACTTTGCTCAAGTTTGATTTTGGTACCTTTAAATCTAATTTGGTACATTCTTTATTCATAAATTTGGTACATTTTTATTCAGAATTTTGGAAGTTGATCCGCTTTCTTATGTTTGGAGATTGAGGCTGAGGTGATTGCATCTATAGAGGTTGGGAGGCATTGGCAAATAAGAGGCTTCCCTTGCTCATACGCCCTTGTTGCAATCTTGAAAAATGGTGCAAGCTCTTTTGATTACACTGAGGATTATTTGAGCGCTGATTACTACAAGTCGTCCTATTCATTTTCAATTGAACCTATTCCTCAAACATATAAGCCCCTTATGAGTGAAGATACAAGTTTATAGTAAAGCCTCCTAAGACAAGGAAGCAACCTGGTATACCAAGGTTCAAATCTGCATTGCAGGAAGCCAGACCATTAGTATGTCATCATGTGGGTCATCACAATTAGAGGACTTGTTCGATTCTAATATAAGTTTATGCTACTCCTATTTTTATTCAGACTTTGAAGTTTGTACCCATTTTGATTTTGGAATGATAATTTTGCAAATTTGGTACAATTTTTATTCAGAAATTTGGAAGTTTAGCAGTGTGTTGGGTATGCTAATTTGAAAGTTTGTATCCTTTTATTGTAGTATTTTAATTCGGCTCAAATCTTGACGAAATTTGAATTTGAAGATTCATATTAGATAATAATGATGAATTTGAAGAACATGTGACATTATTTTGGAATTTTTCAAATACGAAAATTAAAATCCAAAAACTGAAGAACTCCAATTGAGTGAGATTAATCATGAAGCATTGTTCATTAATTTTTGAAGATAAATATATGATTATCATTTTTCCATTAGTATTTGCTCCAGATTATTGTTCATAAATTGGGGAGATAAATATCCAATTGTGATTAAATAAATAAACACTTGTGAGATTGGATCTCGGGGTAAAGATTGATTTTTTTTATTTTTTATTGTCGAATCGGGGTAAAGATTGATGAGGGTGCTAATTATTGGTCAAGTATACTTTGCAATGCTAATATCTGTCACTTCACAAAAGGGTAATACCATTCATATACTTTTTTTTTTAGTTCTCACACATTTTTTTTTATTTTTGTCCATTGATATTCTCCAATTCATTCGATCCGACGATCGAAAATGTTGGTTGAAAATTAAAAAAGGTGGTGTAAGAAATAAAAATGGATGTGTGGAACCTTGTATAGCATTACTCTCACAAAATAAAATTGCAGTATCACATAAATTCATAAACTCTTTTTGGTGGTTGAGGAATAAATTTATGTATTAAATTGTTAACCCTAAAAACTACTGTGATGGTGGTGATGTTGAACGCATTTCTGACTTCTACGTCTTGCGATTGCGGTTGAGGAAGGAACTCGTCTTGACCTCTAGGTTCTAGAGCCTGAAGACAAGGCTTTTAGTTTCTTCGAATTTCACGAATCATCAGCACCGGGCTCGACCGCTATAATTATATTTGTGCAAATATAAGTGCGCCGAATCAGTACCAAACTGTACGGACACAAATACTCAAAAGAGATAGGTGTCTTGATTGTAAATGTAGTTCAGCCGGCGAAATGCAGAACTTTGAAATTTACTTTTGAATATCCAATCATAAAATAAGTTTGGCTTCCAATGTGTCGAATGATGTAACCTAGTAACACATCACTTCACCGAAAAGGCTAATGAAGTGATCTCTTCCAACAAGGACTTGGAAAATCCTTGTTGACTGAGACTTGGATAAATAATCATTCGGTCTTGAAGCAGTAATGTTAAGCCTAACTGAAGGTGCTCCTAGGTAGCTTGATTCTATGGCTCTACTGCTGTTAAAACTAACTGAAGATGTTGCCGGTTACCAACCACAGTGCTATTAAACCTAACTAAAGAAGTATTTGACGAAAGTGTGTGATGAATTTAAGAAAGGTCAATGTTTTCTCAAGGATTAGAGGATTTTGTGTAAAGCAAGAGTTTGTGCAGAACAAATTTGTGTATTGATTTGAAGGGACCTCTTTTCGTTGCACAAAGTCTTGTATTTATAGGGTTGAATAATTGCTTGGCACGGCCTGTTGTTGTTTGTAGAAAAGTGTGTTATTCACACATCTCATTTTATTTCTCATACATATTTTTAATTTTTGGCTTTTGGCATTTAGATTAAATGAATTGAAAAAAATTAAAAAAACATAAATTAACAAGAGATTAAGAAAAAGTAAAAATGAGTGTGGATAGTATAACTCTTTGTAGAATTCAACTGCAACTCAAACTCTAGGAAGGTCATCTATCCTCAAGATGGCTTTTCGTGACTTTTCAAACAAAATAAAAGTCTATCTAGGCTTATCGCATCATCCCCAAAAGCCTAGCTTACCTAGGCTTCTTATCTCATCATTACCCAAAGCCATCAGCTTCGGCCATCATCTTTTACCCTGTCCAATGCATGCATCCTGATTAGAGATGGACAAAATATCCATAAGTATGGGTAATTGTTGTCATTCACTCATTTAAAATTAGAGCTATGGCTATGAATATTTGTTTAGAGAAATAAATGGTTATGAATATAATTGTTTACCGATAAAATTTAAGCGTATAGTTATAAGTATTACGCGCGGTTATAAACGGCTATCTATATAAGCGTTTATTTTAATATATGTAAACAATTAAAATAAAATAAAAACTAAAAACCCTAAAAGTGTTCAGATTAAGGAATTAACAGGTTCATAAAATTGGGGAAATGTCATAAATGCAAAGGGGACTGTATAATGTTTAACCAACGAAAATTAGCTTAAAATTTCATCCCACTGCATTTTTCATTCTTGGGTCTGTGCCCGTTCTACATTCTAACATGCGGTTCCAAATGTCACTGCTGGTTTAATTGTTAACATACACAATAGCTTGAATATTGACATCGAATATTTGTTGTTGTATATGAGAACATTCTGTGGAAGTCAAAAGAAACCGAGTGAAGCAGGAGCTCGGTTGTTCCACAATTAGACACATTTTTATACTACATCCTAGGATAAGTAGACCTTTCACTCATAATTAAAACAACCATATTATCCATTACTTGTTAGGTCATCTTCAACCGAATGAAAACTAAAGGGCTATATTTAGCCCTATAATCCTGCAAGAAATTATATTTTAATGAATAGTACTAGACCATATTGTATATCATCTCCAACCAAGGGAGCCAAAAGGCCATAGGCCAAGCATAACCCTTTGACAAAAAAATCATCTACAACCGAGAGGGCCAAATGACCATATGCCAAACATAATTTATTATTTTAATTGAATTAATATAGTTAATTAAATTAAACTACCATATTAAAATAAGATTTTCGGACATATTGGAAGATTATTGAAAGTGGTGGCCAATGGCGAAGCGAGGAATTGACGGGCGGAGGGGTGAAGTTAAAAGATTGCAAGGTTCAAAAGAATAGCAACAACCAAATCCTTTTATATAGTAATGTCTTCCATAATTTATCAATACAAACAAATTACAATTGTTGCCGGCGGGGTTTCATATCATGAAAACGTAATAGGCTCATTATCAATAAAAGCAAATACATCTCTCTCAATGTAAACAAGCATGCTATCACTCAACCATTGATCTCCCATTTTGTTTCGCAATGGTGTTTTCACAATTTTCATAGCAGAAAAAACTCTCTCCACCAAAGCGGTTGCAACCGGTAACACCAAAGCCAATATAAGAAACTTATACACTAACACATAACTTATTGTACAACTTTATTATGAAGACTTCCAACACCTCCCTCATGGACTCGAAGATTTTAGGGTCCTTCTTCCAATTTGTAAACCCTTTCTTAGTGAAGACATCACTTCCAGTGCTACCCATTTGATCGAAATCACATTTGAAAAGATAGCAATAACGGCAAAATGCAGCATTTTTTTATATACTATACTCCAACCACTTAAACTTATCAAACCAACCGATGATAAAACATCTTTTGTCGCTAACTTTTCTTGGCATGATGTGGTCTCTAGGTTGACAATGATCATTTTGAAGATAGTGTCTATGAATTGCTTCACGATAATTAGATGGATGATCAAGCATTTGACGTCTATGTCCAGGGTCTGCAGGAAGATTAGCCAATATTTCATCCAACTCAATGACCTCAAAATTCGTATTAAATAATTTATTAGGGTTAGGATTATAAATTTAGAGTGCATTTGTTGCACTAGACTATCTCAGACTGGACTAACTTCATGGACTAAGCTAGACTGGCTTAGTATGAACTAACTTGTATAAGAATAATGGAACATTTGGTGCAGTGTCGGACTACGTCACAGACTAAATTATTTTTAAAATCTAAATATTATATCATTTTTTAAATTCTCTCACCTCTCTCCACCTTTTCTCTTCCTTTTTCTTTTCTTTTTTTTCCTCTTGCTTTTCATTTCCAGAGGGTTCTAGTTTTCTCCTCTTTACTTTTTTGTTTTTCTTCCTTCGAATTCGGGAACTGGGCACAACCTGGTTGAACCCCAACCAGAACCTGAAAGACTTGCCGATCGATTCATGAAGGAAGGTACATAATGCGCAGATCGGCAGCGAGGTTTTCTTGATAGAGTGAGATCGATTGTGGCGCCGCCCTTGGACCTAAGTTGCAGATGATGCAAGCATTGGAGTTTCAGAAAATGCAGGCGTTGGACCTGAGTTGCAGACGGTGGAGTCATTGAAGTTTTTGGCCTGGACGTTTTGAAAAAAAAATTGAAAGCAACTATGTTGCACGCAGGGCAGAACCAGACAGCACCGGAGGAGACGAAGAGCAGCAGCAGCAGGAAGGGAGGGGTTGGCCAGCACTCCAGCCTTGTTTTTCTGGCGAGGGGAGTGGTGGCCGCCACTCCTCGCCCTCACGTGGCTTCGCCATTGGTGGTGGCCATTTGAAAATTATTGAAAAAATTAAAGGAAATATTATTGGAAGAGAATAGAATGTGAATAATTGAAATAAAATGAGGTAAGATAGTATGGAATGGTGAAAAGTATGTGAGAAATAGTGTAGGAAAACAAATTAGAATATTTTTTTTGAAAAAAAATTAGTCCAAAAAAAAAAAAAAGTGGGCTGGGCTCATCGGGCAGGCTGGAAATGGCCAGCCCCCTGGCCTGATTTGGTGGTTTTGGCCCGGTGGGGCCTACAAGCCCTTTGGCCTAGCCTTCGGTTGTCATTTTGAGTTATTTTTAGCCTTATAACCCTTTGGCCGGGTCGGTTGGATCGCCTTATCACCTCTACATATAAGCAAGAGCTCAGGTTGTTGCCCATTTTAGATCCCAATACAAAAAATTCTACAAATCCATTGTTTGTTAATGGCGTAATGCATTGCTTGTTAATTTGCTCAAGCAATGAGAGGTATTTTGTTAGTAAATAAATCAATTCTTAGCAAATATATATATTACGTTCATTGATAACAGATAAAAATATTGTCCGTAAACTTAATTGGCATGGTACGAGGACTTGAAATATTGAAATACGGAAATGTATGTTAAATGTACTTATAAATGGGTAAAAAATTGTGTAGACGGGTAAAAAAAGGTAAATGGGTAAAAAATGGTAAATGGATTAAAACCGGGTAAACAGGTAAATAGGTAAATGGGTATACGGGCAATGGCTTAAACAATTATGGTTAAATAACCGCAATTATCTGTCTGCCCAATGGCGTAGCCACACCAAAGGCTACGGTGGGCTATAGCCCAGGGAGAGTTTGTGGCATATATATATATATATATATATATATATATATATATATATATATATTAGTGCATAATCTAATATAATAGACAAAAAAAACTGCAAGAACAATAATTTTTTAATGAAACTAGCCTGACGAGTATTTAGCACAACTAGAAATATAAAACTTATCATGGAAAATGTGATGCCATTTTGTTCAAGATTATTGTGCTTCGATTTAGCAGGCTTTATATTAGTTTCAATCAATTTTTTTAAGATTGCCCTTACATCTACTTTCCTTGTTTTGATTTGTGCTAGTTGTGTGATTGTAATTGAGATGTCAAGTTTTTTATCTTCTTCTTGTGTTTGCATCTAAATATATGTAAATTTGATGATTCATTGTAATATTTGCGGTTTGCAAATGCAAAGATTGTTGAGTTCATACCAAGTAAATTTTAAGTATACAAATACGTTAAACTTAATTTTTTGCATGCAATATGTATGTAGCAAAAAATAAAATAAAAATCATTTGATTTTAGGATAATTTTTTGGCTAGCCCACCCACAAAAAAAAATTTGGCTCTGCCATTGTGTCTGCCATAACCGTCGCTCATCCCTAATCCTGATCCACACTTGCATTAGGAGTCAAATCTCCTCTAATGATTACCCACCTGGCCAAAACAATATCTACAAGCATATGCCATTTTCATTCATGTGATAATCATCCCATCTTGCATGCTCTATTATCTGATGCCGTGGATATCCTCCATGTCATCCGAAATAGAGTCCCATATTACTTGTCCATCTCATCTTAAAAAGATTTCATGATATTCGTCAATTAGAAATAATTATTAGGATAATGCCATAATAATGTTTCTAAAAATCATTGACAATTATCCTGAGTCGAACGTGTAAAATTGGAATTCTTCTTTCATCGAACAGCTTCAATCGGATGGGCGGATAGTAACAAAATCAAATCTAAACATAACTCTTCTTGAAATCTCAAAAGGAAAGGTGTTAAGTTGGAATCTCATTCTAAATAAGGATTCTTGTGGTTTTGGAGGATCTAGCTACAGGAGAACCAGGAACGGAGAGCTTTCTCTCCTTTTCCACCCGACTTTTTGGTCTTAAGAATGTTGGTTTTAAGAATGAGTGATTGTCATTCTCCAACCCTTACTACCCAACCTAAAAGCGGACAATAAATGTGGTCCACTTATTGAACAGTGTTCTATAGTCGGTCCGCGATCCTTGGATGCCGAAGGCGTCCTTGAGGTGATCTCGTAGTTCTTACGGGATGGAGACGATGGGGTTGGTCCATGAATTTTTCTTCCTTTTACAGTATTTCGCCCAAAGAATTAAAGGGAGATAGTGCATCCGATAGTTACAAAATCAGGTCCAAACATAAACAACAATCAGAAATTCACAATAAAAAAATTTCTTCTTATCTATCTTTGAAGTTTCATACAAAGGTGAAAGAAATGATAAAAGACACGATGAGAAAGCTTCATCCTTTTCAGAAGATTATTGGACCAATTTCGGGTAATGTTTTTACTTTCGGTTTTTCGTTTGTCAGTCAAATATTTTTTATTCTTTTCAACTACTCGCTCACCTTTTGGGTTAGTGCACTCAACTTTCATGATATAGTTACGACTCGAAGATAGGTAGGGTCGATCATCGTTAAATCTTATAACATAAGTTGGAATCCATTAGTAATTCTAATTTGGAATAAAAAAAATAGAAAAAAAACTCTAAAGTCTATTGATAATAATACGAATGAATTATTAAAATACAACCCTAAAAGTTGTTTATATAACTATAGCTCCAAAAGTAAAATAAAGAGTTAAGTAAGAATAACGACCCAACCTTTGAGGGTGATTTCAAGTTAATTTTAACCTTTTAAACATTTTAAATAACTAACTAACGTTTTGAAAGTTAGACATTTGTTAGGTCACTAACATTAAGTGAAGACTTTGTCAACATTAAGTGATGACGTTACTAGAATTAAATGATGAGGTGGACACTAAAGTAGGTTTTCACTAATTGTTGTCTTTGGAGCTCTAATCCCCCAAATCGACCACTTTTAACCAAGTTAAACCGTAAATTCGCTTAGCTAATTGCATTGGTTTGGAGATTTAAAGCACCATAAATGACTTGAGAGTTAAAACATGCTTTCGTATTTGTCCATGTCATCAGTTAATGATAGTGAACTTAACAAATGTCCATTTTTTTAAAACTTTAGGTAGTTTGAATGTTTTAAAAAGTTAAGACCAATTTAGGATTCCCACAAAAGATTGGGTAATTATCCGGACTTAACCCAAAAATAAAATAAGAATAATTAAGTCCCAAATATTTCCTAAAACAAGTAAAATTTGAAACATAGATTTTTTTAAAATAAGTCTTAGGTAATCCATAATACCGACAATAGATCCCTAATTTATGAAAAAGAAGTCTTGAGATTAAAAATCCAGATTTGTCAAAATTGACTCTTCTTTGTTTTTTTTCCTTGTCGAGTTACTCAAAAAGTCCATAACATAAACTCTCGCAATATAACAGCGGCAAATAATCTTCGAACTCTGAAATTTTCAATTCTTCAATCACTTTCTTCATTAGACGCGGCTTCTTTCTTTTAATTTGTTACATGTCAAATAACTCAATTTCTATGATACGTCAAATGTCTTGAATTTTGATAACTCTTGTACTGAAAAAGACTTTTCTTTAAAAAAAAAATATATATATATATATATATATATATATATATATATATATAACCCAGAAATTTTCATCCACCACATTTAGGTATTGCTATGACATCGGTCCAAAGGCCTTTCCTAAAACTATCCATAGCATTTGACATGAATTAGCCTATGAATTTTGTCTTGTATAGATTTTTTTTGGGTCAATGTCTTGTATAGATTTGGACGCCCGCATATTAACTTCATGAAAGTGTGATCTTTCGAGGCCCATAGAGAGCAACGGTTAGACCAAACAAACAGCATGGTTGACATGTTCTATGGGCTTGTGCAAAGACGTTTACTTCTTATGTTTGACTTATGTTTGAGAATCTTTAATAAATATTTTGAGATTTAAAAGTCACTATCATTTTAAGGTGCATTTGTCTGTCTTTACCAGACTTCACTTAACTGAATTGGACTATAAGAGAAATACTAAGAAAACTCTCTCAAAGTAAAACTTTTCATGGACTTTTTGCCACCTCACAGTTTAACGTTAATCTTATGTCAACATTTTAAGGTGCGTTTGCCTGTCTTCACCAAACTTCACTGAACTAAATTGGATTAAGAGAAATACTAAGAAGACTCTCTCAAAATGAGACTTTCCATGGACTCCTTGGCATCTCATAGTTTAATGTTAATCCTTTGCCAACATTATAAAACGTTGAACCAAAAACATGAGGTGGCAGAGTGTCCATGGAGAGTCCCACGTTTGAGAGTCTCCTTAGCATTTCTCTTAGCATGAAACAGATTACATGCCATAAAGAAAATATCCCTACCAAAGAAACCTTTCAAATTGTTCGAATATATGGAGACTTTGGATGCGGTCTCTGTCCACCACTAATCTTTGACCCAAAACCTTTTTGTTTTCAGTTTTTTTTCGAAATCCTTTGACTTTGTACAATTCAGCATACTAATATTAGGAGAAATTCTAAAGAGACTCTCTCAAAAGTGGGACTCATTGCCACCTCATATTTTGACACATTGTTTTATAATGTTGGCACGAGATTTATCCTTAAATTGTGAGATGGCAGAGTACAGAGTCCCACTTTTAGAAAGTCTTCTTAGCATTTCTCTTCATGCAAAATAAGAGTTCATTTAGTTTGACAAAATTAAGACTCAACATTCTTGCTCAATTAGGGCTGCAAGATCACTTGATAATCAAGTTACGAAAGGATCAAGTGACTTGATCGACAAACCATTGACATACACAATGAGCTAGTCGTACACCTACTGCGTCTGGTAGCTCTCTTGAATATGGGATATCTCATCTTATTGTATTTTCATGGTAGCTAGCTATGCATGTTAGAAGTTACATCAAGTTAGAACTATGGGGATAAAAAGGTTATGGTAAGTTGGTAACCATATATAAATAAATAATGTCGACTTTAGAAAAGCTATGGACCAAATTCCACCAATAATCTCCACTCATATATCACAAAGCTTGCATGTCTTCCAGATTGAATCATTGTCTTGTTCTCTAGCGAATAAAGCAAGAACAAAACCATGTAAAGAAAGACCCAAAAAATTAGGGCTTTTAACTGAAAAGGTACAAAGCTTTTGTTTTTCATGGGGGGCCGCATGCTAATCTAATGTTTTTACACATATGGTCTCTCAAAAAAGTGAACTGTGTAGCTCTCTCTTCTCCGACACTTCTCTCTGCGATCAGAGTTTTTAGATTATTAGATTCTCACACCACACCCACCAATCCAATATATTTCATCTCCACAACCAAAAAAAAAAAAAATGCAGCAATGCATGCAGCCTTATCAGTTGTATCATAACTTCCCTTACGTCAGGCACACTTTTTCTTTTGTTTGTTTCATGTTCCTTTAATCTGTATTGTTCATTAGGGTTTTGTCTTTGTGTGTGGCTCAGGGTTTTTTTTTTTCCTAATCATGGAAACTACAGGGAGCTGGGAATGCAGAAATTTGAGTAAAAAGAAAAGAGAGAGATGCTTTCAGCTGTTTCAGCAATATTCTGTGACTGCTGGATAGCTTGCATGCTTCATGCAAAGTGCTTTTACTAGATGAATTTTCGTTTTCAAGGTCTGAGTAAAGCGGGAGGCATTGGATTTGGAATCCCATGAAATTTAAAATCAAAAGTAATATGCTGGAAACTGTACAACAGAATCTATTAGGTTAATGTCATAAGCTTAAAGAGGACAATCCACATACTCACAAGCTAAGTTGTTGAATGACCAAAACAATCAAAGGAAATCGGTCAAGAATATGCAATCAATTGAACTAAATATTTTATGCATATTCCTATGTTGTGGTCCTATATTGTGATTTGTCTACACTAGCTAAGATGAAAATCCACATTCGCAATACAAATACTTTTATTGTCATATTGTGAATTTTGATTAGATTGTTCTTGTTAAAATGTTTGGTTATCAGAATGTATGTCACGTCCCGATTCTGAGATACGCTCAGGATCAACACATAATAGCTAAAAGTAGCCGTACAATAATACATAGAGTTCGCTGGGACTTATACATAATGTACATCAGATATTTAATGGAAACAAAATTACAATAAAGAGTAACAGCCGTACACCTTGGAAATAGTGCATAGCCCAAAGCAAAAACCCAAATAAGCTGCAAAGCTTAGTGAGTGATAATAATACGAGATATGTGAATTAAAAGTCAATCGATATCAATAGAAAACATTTCATAAAATCCCTTGCATATATAAAATAATCCTCCCTCACAAATCTCGATTGGATCTACCCAAGCATCTAACTATCTTTTCATGATTGATCCACACAGACATTCAATCATCTATTTCATATCTATAATAACATAATACGGCTGGTAGGCTAGCAGAAATCACAACGTTCCACATTTCAAATGCACTCAAAGAATCGAACAGAACTAATACACAAGATGAGAAGTAGGATTCCAGACTCACTCCATGGAATCCATAAAAGATGAACGGTTCTAGACACACTTAATGGAATCGAGCAGAATGTAGGGATCCAGACGCACTCAATAGCATCCATACATTGAGTATTAGTAGGGTTCCAAACGCATTCATGAAATCAGAAAGAAAGGTAATACACTAGGGTTTTAAGATCCACACATGAAATCATAAAGAAAGTATTCCAGGATTCAGTCATCTACTAGCCCTCTTAGTTTGCAAACCTTTCAAACATACATATGTATACATTTCATAAAGTAATTGATGATTGGCATTAAACACATTTATAAATCCATGCTATATCCACAAAGTATACCAACATGGGAATTTTCATAGGCAAAATATTTATCAAATAATATTAAAATCACTAACCTAGAGCCAGACGCACTTTCAAAATCAACACAATTGAATCGTCACGCAAAACGATGTGCACGCCACTGAGACCTCACATGTAATAAGCCAACAATACTTCTTATAAAACTTAATACACTCCACTTAGGAATCTTTTCAAGAATGACACGCAAAATGAGGCACAATGATACTTGCACATGAATTGATACTCACATCTCAACAGAGATCGAAACATCATCGTGATGAACCAACTAAGCTCTGTCAACCCTAAAAACATCATATTCCAATTTCGAGACTATCCAACTGTCGAATTATCGTTAATTAAGAAAATCAAATGGCGATACAATGAATTCAAAAACTGAATAATTGAACCATCACATTGAGTTTCAATAAACAGACATTGGATATGGGCTCAAGGCATCACAAACACCTAGATGCCTAAAATACAGTCACCTGAATTCCTCACGCGCTCCTACACGCGGAGGTTTCTGGCGAATGGAAACTCAATTTTCCAACCAACTCTAAATCCTACCAAATTTTGTGAGCATGTATCACTCAACAGAGGAACAAATTTTATACGTACCATAAAGTCAGGGGTTGGTCAAGTTTTACTCTTGGGATGATAGGCTACAAGTTTCAGATGGTGGCATTGGTCGTTGCTTAGTCGATCTGCCTGAAAAAGAATAGGGCTGGTGTAACCCTAAAAAATTGCGGCCTTACACTAAGGGTAGGCAAACGGGTCCTAGACCCGCGGGTCGGGGCATGCTAGTTCCTTGTAAATAATAGGGCGGGCCGATTCGAAAAATTGGAGAAAACGGGCCCCTTGCCCGGACCGTTTAAATCAATACCCTCTAATTCTATCACCCTATCTCTCTTATCTTCAAGCCCATACCCATTCACTCAAGACTCTACTATCCCCTCACCCTCTCTCTCTTATTCTCATGCCCATATCGATTCACTTAACTCTCCCCCTCACCCTATCTCTCTACTCCGAGTCTCCGACCTACACCATTTGAGTTTCGTCCGTCGATCGCTCCTCATTCTCATTTCCTCTCTCGTCTTAGACCTCAATCTCGTTCCCAAGCTCCCATCTCAGACCTCAATCTTGAGCCCAGACTCCCAAATCATGGCCTATGCGGAAGCCATCTAGCAGAACAACTTCAACCTCGCCAAAGCTCTGGTGACCCAGATCGGCTACTTGGCAAGTTCACAAGCAGATGCCATGCGTAAAGTCGTCACCTTCTTCACTGAAGCCCTGGCCCATCGAATCTTCAGAGTCTATTCTCAATCGTTGATCGACCACTCCTTCTCCGACATGCTGCAAATCCACTTCTACGAGACCCGACCCAGCGCGATTGAGAATGTGTTATCAATGGTGAAGCAAATGAAGCCAAAGATTGTGACCGTGGTGGAGCAGGAGGCGAACCACAACGGTCCGAGTCAAAGATCTGGAGGATGAGCGAGTCGAGAGGCGATCAAAACCTTTTTAAAAAAAAAACAAAAAAGCAAAACAAAAAGTAAGAGGACCTGTGGACCCGTCCCGAATCGGCCCGTTTAGGTCCGGTTCCAGTTATCAGAATTGCAATACCCGGCCCAGCTTGTCCCGTTTCCTTTTTAAGTGGGTCCGGTCCGGTCTCTCCAAATTTGGGCCCGGCCCGGCCCGTGCCCATCCCTACCTTACACCGCCGCGTGAGGTGGTTTATTGGGGTGGTTCTAGGTTGGGTTTTGTAGGGGAAGTGAGAGCTTCAATTCTAGATAAGTGGTGTCGACTAATTCCGCAGGAGATGACAGGAATTTGAGTTGGAAAATTCGAAGGGAAAACGGGTCGGTAAGGGTTGCAGGTCAATGGTCTGGGTTTTAGGTTGGCTTTCCTGAAATGGATAGTTATATTTCTATCAAGTACCAAAACGGAAACTTACTATTTATGGTAAGTGCAAAGAACCAAAATGCCCCTCACTTTGGACGCTTGTAATTTCTTCGTTTCAACTCCGATTCGCAAACAATTTGCACCTAAATGCTTTGTGCTCTATCCATCTATTATAAACCCACCTCCAAACACAAAATCAAAATTTAAAATGACCAAAATGCCCTTGAAATCAATTTTTTCAAACTGTAAAATAAATAAACAATAAATTTCGAGACAAGATGTATGCTTTTTATTACATCATAATTATGACAAACAAAAACATTACTCATGATAATCGTGGTTCAAGGTTTGAAGTATTGTGAATTTAAACCCTAAATTGAGTTGATTTTTACTAAAACGTCTGATTAATTAGTCTCGAATTCTACGTATTTTCATGACAACATAAGACATACAAGAGAACATTACACCATAATGTATCGCATTGGTTTTGGGTTGTGAAGATGAAGGAAGGTTGTTATCTACTTATAACTCTTGCATTATGTGTCTCAATTTATTGTAGACTTACCTTCTGTTAAAGTGTCAACTCCATTAAATTTGATTATATGACAGTAGGGTACTGTTCAAATTAATAAAGAGAAATGCTAAGATGACTTTCTCAAAAGTGGAATTCTTTATGGACTATCTGTCACCTCATGTTTTTGCACAATGTTTTATAATATTGGCTTAGGAATTGATTTTAGACTCTGAGGTGGCAGAAAGTTCATAGAGAGTCCTACTTTTAAGAGAAAGTCCCCTTAATATTTCTCTTTAACAAATTACATCTAAAAAGATCTCAGGTACTGTAAATAATTCATTTCATGTTATTAATGGAGGGAAAAGGGGAGGATATAAACATTTTGATCATTAGTTCTTCCTCTTGTACTGCTCATTTTTCAACTTATTCTGTTTTGAAAAAAGAGTAACAAAGTGTGCTCCTGAGCCATGACAGTTCGTGAAGGTGCCTTCATGATAGCCGTAGCCCTAGTATGTGTTTCACTTTCATAATTGGCATCCATGATTATCCTCTTTCCACATTGTCACACTAGATTGATTTTGTTATTTTTTTACAACGCGGTATTCTAGATAAAATGAAATCAATCGCATAAGTTCAGACGTATACAAATAATACTTTGAACCATTTGAGTTATAGACCTCTTTCATCATTAGAATTTTTTTTTTTTAGAAACCGTAACGAAATACCATTCTGAATTTGAAACTTGAAAGGAATTAAAAGTTTCTAATGAAATGGTAATGCAATCCAAATAAGGATTTGAAGGACAACCAGTTGATCATTGTATAACGAAGATGAGAAATTTAAGTTCAAAATATTTCGTACATTTTGTTGCCCCTTTTTCTTGACTCATGGCAATAACCCTAAACCCTAAACAACCAAGGCAGAAAATTTAAAAAGAAAAATAGGGGTTGTGTACTTGGAAGGGGTGGAAGTGGTAATTTAGGCCACAAACATCTCTCTCCATGGGTTTTCACATTCAACTCTAAGTCTGTTGTGTCCATTGGGGCCTACTACTTGGGACGGAATAATCAAAAGTGGGAGTGAATGAATTAAGGGGTATGGGAGTGATTGCGAGGCAGAGGGTGGTGGAGAGGAGGAGGAGCTGAGGTTGTGTTGAAGATCGCGGGCGGCGGCGGCAGAGGGCATTGGTAACACTTGGTGAAGAGGCCAAATGTGTCGATCTGGTGTACAAAGTTCGTAATGCTCGCCCACCCACCGAATCCAAATCCAACTACAAACACCCACACCACCACAAACACATTGATTGTGTATGATCCTATCCATCCTCCTAGGAACCTTGGTGGACTCTCCACAGCATTCTGCATCATCACAACCGTTCAAAAACATTACTCAAATTGTGATTAGTAAAAAAAACCATTGCAAAAAGCTTGTTGCTCTATCCGAGTTAAGCATACCATGTCACACCAAAAAAAAACACTGTATACACAGTTACACAAAAAGGGGCTTGAGACTAATACCGGATATCAATCTACACTTTTTTATACATTTTCAATACATTGATCATATTAACAAAACATAGACATATTAACCCTAAAACCGTCACATGATCGATAATGCCAAAGTATAGACCGCTATTAGGGTTTAGGAATTTATGGCCGTAAACCCTAAACCACATATTGTAAATTGATACCGGTAACCAACAAAGTAATAAACCACATACTGTAAATTGATACTGGTAACCAACAAAGTAATTTTACCCTAGAGAAGAATCTCTGCTTGAACACAAAGGGTCCACATACAGTTGGCATCTGGGTATTTAACTGTGCAGAGAGTACGGCACATGTAATGCATCAACTATCAATAAAAGGCAAACCCCAGTTGGTGATTTTCAGAGTACTCCCCAGAGGAACGGGATCATCTCCTGAGCTCAGGATGAGGATTCTCATGAGCAGTTCATTTGAACCATTCAAACTTGATCCAACGACTGTAATTATTAGGGTTCTTTAGAGAAAGGCACTTGAAACTCCTATTTTTCAAACAAAAACCCACCTAATAGTAAATATTCAAATAAAACCCAAAATTCAAATAGACTACCATGTAGACAAATATGTAACCAATTATTACAACTTATTTACAACTTATGCCACAAAACCCTAATTATGTCAATAAATATTATTAGTCACCCTAATTATGATTAGCAATTAACCCCATATTGAAATTTACCTTTCTTGTATCATAGATATTAGTAACATGTAATATATATACACTAATTTATCCATATTCATACACAATTATGGGCACATTTTTCGTATGAAAAAAGAAAATCCTTTGTATAATCAGTTATTTTGCATCAAATAATATTGTTTGATAAAAAAAACAAACCAATTAATGTTTTACATTCGTTGTAGGTAAATTGTTTTACATAGATTAGACATTTTTTATTTGTTATTATATATGCATGTTAAAAATAATTTATCTATATTTATATGTAAAATATAAGTAAATTAATTTTGAATCAAATAGCATTTATTTTGTAGGTAAATTAAAATAGTAGTTACATTATTTTGGTCAAGTTAAACAGTGCCTAAATTATTTCGTAAAAACTAAACCAAGACAAATTATCACCATTAAAATGAAACAATAGATACGTTATTTTTTTATTTGATTAAACAATAGGTAAATTATATTGTAGGTACATTATGTTTGTAAAAAAAAAAAAGGAAAATTGAAAGTAGTAGATATATTATTTTTAACCAAATTTCCTTTATTTGTAGGTGAATTATTTGCATGCATTATTATATATATATTATATAAATTTCTTTTGAATCAAATAACATTTCTTTAATTTTATAAGTAAATTATTTTGCATGTATTATTACTGGACAAATTTTATAGTGCCCTTTCAGATTTTCATTTGGGTAAGAAAATGACAAGATTAAATTAAAATTGTCAAATTTTATGCAAATTTGAAGAACAATTACAAAATCTTAAGGAAAGTATAACATTAGTGCTTTTTTTTGTTCCAAGAAGCATTAACATACAATTTGTTATGATATATCAATATGCAATGATTTTAAACATTAATGCATTTTTTTTAATTAATCCCTCCCTTCAAATCTGCATAGAATTTAATGTATACATTAAAACTGTAATTAGGGGTGTTTTAGGCATCTAAAAAATGCAAAATGTGTAAAGGCAAATAGAATTAATGAATTTGCTTATGTGGAGCCTAGTCATTGAGTTTTATTCAGGTAAAAAGATTATGTCGGGTTTTATGTAAAGAAACTTAAGTTTCAGGGGCTAAAGTCATATTTTCAGTAATTATTATAACTTTTAGAAAGACTCTCTGTTTGAAACCGTTGAATCAAATTTTAACTGTCCAGATTGGTTGCTCAGGTGGATCCTCATCCTGGGCTCAGGAGAGGATCCAGTTCCCTCCCCCAGATAAAGGAGCATCAATGCAAGACTGTATCAGGTACGATACCGATATTCTGACCCTTTGGTACAGCAAGAATCTCGTGCCTTTTCTGAACTCTAAGCACACACATATTCATTTTTATTATTTATTGCTTTTTCTCTTGGATTAAGAAATCGAAAGTAGAAAATAATGAATTCCCCAGTTATCCAAATTGATCATACAATTTACAGGTTAAAATATGGAGGAGAGATAGCCGGGTCTGGTCTGCTAGACTGTGACCACACGCTACCTCTATGTTCTTTTCTCTCTCTTTCTTTTTAATTAAATTTTTATTCTTTTAATGATTATCTTATTGATTAATGGCTTTACTTTTTTGTTTGGTCAAAATTTTCAATCTGGTGCCTGCAGATTTGGACATCATACATTACATGCTATGCAATGCAGCTAAAGGTGGCAAATTTGTAAATTCAAAGCATGTGTGAGGGTGTAATGGGGTACCTCTCTTGCAGCAGCTGATCTGTAAGTGAAAATGTGGGCCAGGGCTGGGATGATGTAGACTGTGAAGCTGACTAGGAGTGATCCAACGGTGGAGTTGATGGGTCCAAAGAATGGGAAGATGATGGCCAAGAACCAGATTGGGATCACCACAGGGAGTCTTGCTGCTGCTCTCTTGCACAAGCTTTTGCATTCATGCATGCCTATGGCTTTCTCCCACACAAAGTATAGTGGTGTGCATGCAAACCCAAATGTTATAAACTGCAACACACATCAAAACCCATAATTTAGATCACACGAATTCAACAATAAACACTCGAGAAAATGTTCTCTCGTCAAACTGTTTCAAACCGCGAATCTAGACCGCAACGAGTCAGATTTTACAACATAAGTGTGACGGGAAAGCGTAATGAGTTATGTGTATGTGTACATGCCTGGTGGATGAGCATTAAAATGACAGCCATGTCTCTGAAGGGAGATTTAGGGAGGAGAGAGAAAGCGTTGGAGTGGTTAAGAAGCAAGTCTCCAAATGCCCAATACACTGCTGATGCAGAGGGAAGGGTCAATGTCAGCACATACAGGGTAGCAAATAAGTATATAGCCTTGAACTTCTGAGGTTTCCACATCGCATGCATGATCTCCCTGCAATTCCAATTCCCCCCCACCAAAATTAATCAAATAAAATTCATCATCATCAACAATTAATAATCATTTTCTAAAAGAAATGAGGGTATCATGGGAAATTTCTGAAAAAATAGTGGTCAATAACTAAATACTGTGCAGGGGAAACAAGAAGATTTGATTTTTCTTGAAAAGGATTGGTCATTAAATCATGTCCCCTTGTTCTCTGCTTATTTTTGTCCCATCAAATAGTATCAAAAATTTTAAAAAAAATTAGATAGACATGTGTAAATTTTGTAAATTAAAAAAAAAAAAAGACATGGGTTTTTCTTTTATCAGTATTTTTAAAACAGTGTAATTTGTTTACTACATTTCAAGTTTGTCCTGGTCTGGATTGATGTTGAAAAATTAAGATTTAATTAAATGTGTAAAACATAAATTAAAATGCGGAAAAAATATAACCCAATATCTGAGGGTTGTGTCTTACACAGTAACAGCATGTCCTCCAAAAGTGTAGAGAATGTTTGTGGCCCCAGTGAAGTATAGCACCACCTTAGTCGGACCAGAGTGCTTCACTCCCTCAACCTAGCATCAAAATTTTCACAGTTTTACTACACCGAAATTACCATGAGCAATGAACGCGTATGGAGTTTTTGTAGGGTAATTAGGTGGTTAAAGTTACCAAATTTATTTACCTGGCCATGGAGGAAGGAGGCAATGGTAAGGTACCAAGCAGTGTAAGTGGTCATAACAAGGCCCAAAAATGACCAAACTCTGTAGTTGTGAAATGAAGGGATAAAGACAGTGGTGGCACAGCAAGCTCCGAAGATGTAAGTCCAAGTCCTCTTGTCCAGATTATCATTTATGTAATATATATTACTGCAAATTAACAACAACATTTAGAAAGATGCCCACACTTGCATGGAAATTATTAAAAAAAGATTAGATATTTAGTGGGAGATTTGATTTAAAAAAGCAGATGGAATGAAAGGTAGGGGTCAGAGATGCTTGGGTACCTTGCACAAGCTATCAGTTGAATGACAGATCCAAACAGAAGAAATGTGCAGTTAAATGCCAACCCCACGTTCCTCCAGTGTTTCCCAAGCAGCCCATCAAGAACTTCAAACCACTAATCACCATAAAAGAATTTGACACCAAAATCAAAACCCATGTCAGAATTTGGCCAAAAGACTTGTCTGGAGCACGTCGGAAAGATTCACAGTTTAGCAGCATAACATCAGACGACGCGTTATTGGAAACATTTGTGAATAGAGAGTGAGTTGAAATTTGTACCTGGATGACATGGTTTCTGAAATCAACCTTTTCTCTTTCTTTTCTTGTTCTGTATTCGATATAGAGTGTGCTAATAAGGTAAGCAGTCCAGCTGCCCAGCAAGCCATAGAAAAGCTGGAAGAGAATCCCAGAGAGCATTCCCAGCTGCGAGAACGAGTACGGCAAAGTAAGCAGAACTTGAGCCACCTGCAAAACAGACAGACATTAACACAAACATAAAATTAAAGATAACCTCTTTCCTACAAAAACACAAACTTTTCACAAACCTGATTAGAAGCACAGCTGAACCAAGCATCATAAGCAGACCCACCATCCCAGAAGAACTTGGAGAGCTTGCTCTTGAAGCTCTTGGCCTTCCCATCTGCCTCCATTTCTACATAATTTCCTACTATCACTGTTTCCACCACCTTATCTGATGACTCCATTGCCTTTTATCAAATGGGTTCAACTAAAAACTGGGTTTTTGTTATTTGTTCAATGCAGGAGTGAGGTGGGTTTTGATTTGAATGGTGGGTAAGTTGAGTGACGGTAGGGGTATATATATACAAGACACGAGGTGGGTTCTGGTTCTCGAAGCCTGAGAAAGTCTCTCTCTCTCTCCCTCCCTCCCTCTCTCCCTCCCTCCTTTCTCTCTACCTTTATCTCTCCTCTTTTTCACAGTCTGTGTTTGTGAGAGGTATTTTTGAGAGGAGAGTAAATCCCTTTTGGGGGTTTGTGGGTGTCTTTGACGAAATCCGATGGTTCTCGGGCCCTTTTTGGTAATTAAAATTTGGGGAATTTTTGTTTTTTAGTTCATAATATTTAATTAATATGTGGTGTTAAGTTAATCAAAATTTTGTTTTTAACTAATTAATTATGTGGAGCTTGAGTGGCTTCTCCGCACGAGCGGGTCTACCCGCTTCCCGAGCTGGCTAGATAATTATTACACTTGTTTAGTTACATAATCACCTTGTTTACTATCCATAATCACCTTCATGCCATACAACTTCTTTACACACACATTTTATATTAGAGCTTAAATATAATGTGAACTTACATGCCACTGGTTCATGCTACGTTTTCATTCTACAACACATTGCATGAAGATAATGTTAACTTACATGAAACTAGTTTATGTCTAGGTTTTATTTCATGTGGAATGTGCTCTCTCATGTACCCATGCATGCATTTCTTACTATTCATTGAGATTGGAGAGCCAATATTGGATAAAGTACTTACTTTTTAGAAGTGCTTTTAGAAGGAAATTAAAATGAGCAAAGATATGGTTTGGTAAAGGGTAAGATGGTAAAACCCAAAATGCAACTAGTGTTATTTATTTATTTATTTTTTCATAATTGTTGTAGAAGAACAAGGTGCTTAGGGAGGGAGGTGGACATGGGGCAAGGGAAAGAGTGAAGGGAGGGAAATTATAACAAAGTAGACCACATGATTGCAGCCAAACGGGCGTGGTCTCTTTACAAGAAGAAGAAAGCTGCTTTTTTCACATGGCTCTTATGCTGCTATTGGCAACCTCAAAACCTCCTCCTCCCTCAATTGCTTTCTGGTGTGGTGTGGTGGTGGACTCGAGAACAGAACCTCCCCACTCCCACCACCACCGCTGCTACTCTTAAAAAAAGTTCCAAATTCCAACTGGAAATCTCACCTCTTTGCAGTTGACAAAACTTATTTACTCACTCCACAATCTCTCTCACATGGTTCCTTATTGTTTTCACTAGATAATTCACTTTGTGGACAAAATATGTAGCCAATATAAAAACCACTCTCCACAGTTTTTCTTGCTGCATCATGTGCATGCGCTTGGAAAATAGCATCTCCTTTTATATTATCACTCCTAATTAGTTAAGTACTGCTGCAATTTTCTCAATGGCTTGCGGGGATTAATATCTTAAGACTTCGTTTAACATGAGACGAGAAGTATATTTCTAGATTAATAAATAGCTTATCACCTATTTTAATTTAGTTAATTATTCAACAATTGTGAGCTAAATGACTTGAACGGAAGACCTTCTCCAGCAAAGTAAAAACAACCTACCTATTTGAACATATGTTAGATTAGTAGTCCGACAATATAATATGTAAAGCGTTTGATGAAAGAACACAAATCTTTGATTTGTAATATGTTTAGACTCTGTGTAAGATTTTATTTTTATTTTTCAGCTCTTTGTACTTGCAAGAGGAACTACGTACCAACTAGATCGTTTTTTATTTAGTTGATGTATTTTACTCAAAATATAAGAAAACTAGGCATATATATTGCACCCCGTGATGACCTACCAAATTGCTGGCTAACCTAGCAGCAAAGTATTTTAGCATATGAACATATATATCAGGTTCTGATACGTCAATGAGATTCTTTGACCGTCCTTTAATTTCCCCATTAACACAAACATGTGAATTGAAACAGACAGCCTTCCTAAACCATGCTTGAATAATACATAACAAAAACAAAACATATAAAGACTACTATTAAATAAACGAAAAATAAAAAAGGAATATTAAGAAATATATATTACAGTGTTTTAACCAATTGAGAAACATTAATTTCGGTAACTATCAGTAATAATATTACACCAAGAACATATATAATGTTCTCAACTTTTTCACCCTTTTCAAAGCAGTGTGAAGATTTTGAATTCGAACAACAGTATCCTGGAGAGATTATTGATTATCTTCCACCAAATGATGATAAAACCCATTTATGCAGTATGCTACGTACTGATATTAAGAAATCACACCACGTTATTCATCAGGTGTAAAAAGTTTTGTTTGGGTGCAGGGCAACATATTCATGGGTTTTGTTGGGCACCCACGTACATCCTATTCCTTGTTTGGGCATGCTTTCTAGTCTCTAGGACCAGAAACATTCCCTGTGACTTGTGTCTCCTTTGACTGTGAGCCCTCGGCACCATATGATTCTGCATATATTCTACAAGATTATTCTCACATATTACATCTTATCATCCTGACCCTATGATGGTATCCGCTGTTCATCATATGATTTGAGATCTAGGAGTACTGTATGCAGATGGATATCTAGGGTTTGCATTCCCCTGTCAGATCAACAAGCAGTGCTAGCAGTCGAGTGCTGGTATGATAGAATGTTTGAAAGCAACATCAGATCAAAAATCATGCCCTAGTTAGGTGGCCATTATAGTTTTGTTATGTGAAATTAACAAAAAACTCCAGCCAAGTGCCCGATAAGACATCCCAGGTCACAATTGCCAGTTATCTATGTATATTACTGAATTCATCAATTGTGAGATCACCGTGCTTGCTCGATTGTATTTAGCATTCACTATTCGTATAAGTATGTCCATTATCGCAGGTTACCGACTCAGACTAATTCTAATATTCATATAGCTAGTGTGACGAGAAGCTAAAACCCAGACAAAGGCACAAAGCATGTTTATCCCTTTTAATTTTGTCTCTGAAATTCTCCTCTCTTGAAACGTCACATGTGTGACAAATCTAGAGACAAAGCATGTCAATTGCTATGAATTTTGTTGCCAAGAAATGTTTTGGAGTCTTTAAGGTTGGGGACCAAAACACAAAAGCCATATCATTGAGATTAATTAATCAGTAATGCTGATTAAGAAGAAACCAAATCTTTCAAAATGTTGAGGAACACCAAAATTGGCAACTAAGTAATTCAAAGAGTGCTAAAGTTTCTTAGCACGCGAGCTGGTCCTTGTAGCTTAAGTCAGCCTATCATGAACAATAATTTCTTGAACCTTTTTTAGTTCATGTTGCATCAACTATGCAAGAACTGGGTTAAAATACTATCATATCAAGTACGTACTTAGCTAAGTACGTGTCTCGAAATACAAAAAATATTGACCACACTTTATGACAAAACTCAACGTGATTAACAATTTATCTAAAATTTTGACACGAGAACATTTCCCTCCAAATACAATAGTGAACTGTTATTAGCACTCCAAAAATCTCATTCTATACTCCTCACAAGTGTATTTTTCTTTCTAACTATAGAAAGTTTGAAGTGCCAAATGAGATTTTTGGAATGCTAATAACAATTCTCATACAATAACTCCATTAATCTTTGTATCTCTATGAGCAGAAAACATGTTGCATGAATGTGATTTTCTTCTGTTTTTTTTTTTTTCCAAGATTAAGGGAAATATGCTTAATTAAACTCTTACATACGGATTATCCTTACAAAATGATTAAAGCCCCATAATTGGTCAAACTTTTGCTCTTCTTTTTCTTGTTCTGGTCATGAACAATTCTTAAGGTTGTCTTTTTGTGCTCATCGGAGAATATCCTTGGCTTTTTGGAAACCCTACAATATTGACCTGAAATTCAACTAGAACAAGCGGGTCCCTTGGTTTTGTGCTAACGATCAATTGAAAATATGGTCAACCCCATTAGCAAAATACAAGAAGTGGGTCAAATTTTATTATTATTGGTGCAAAATAATTGAATTGAAGAAGATATAATATCCAAAAACACAATAATGGTAGATTGGCTTTATGGCCCTCCTTTCTGAGAACAATTTTTGGGGCCAAAAAACCCTCTTTAAAAGAAAATGTGTACAACTTTAGTGCCACCTTGGGCTGTGGGCAACACATTAAGGCTGCAATTTGACATTGCACAACCATGAAAAGGGGAAAGAAAAGTATAAGGGTATGTTGGATCTAATATTTTTGTTGAATAGACTCTTTATATTGTTTTGAGCCGAATCTCTAAGCTAAGTAATGGCCTTTTAGTTTGAATTTTTTGGCCCAAAGTGACAAATTTATACACAATCGTACATTTGGTGTGATGTTGCTAGTGGTTTTTGACATAGATACAAAAGGTTTGTGCAAGAACATTGTCCATTTTGGCTTGCAGTCCAAAATATAATTATTGGATCAATGGAATTAGGAAGCTTGAAAAATTAGACGGTAATCCACATTTGTATTCTAATATAGTTTGTGACGTTAATTTACTGAAGAAAAAATTGAGAATCGTCGATCGTTGGGATGAAACGATAGTTTATCCCAATTAGAAATACTCCACCTTGATCACTTTTTAAGGTGGGAAAAAAAAATTTCACACTCCCCCTTCGTCGTCCTTCTCTTTGCTTGTGTTTATTAATTCAATCACGTGGATAGAAACAAAAGGAATAGTGCAAAAGGATAAAAGAGTGAGAAATTATTTTTCTAGCTTTTAAATTTCCTGTAAGATAATACTATGAAACTAAGTTCAGTATGGCCCAAGACCCAATTAAATTGGCCTGTGATACACAGCCCATGAAAAAGAAATGTATTGGACGGCTGAGATCATCTAGTTATTAGTGGTCCAAGTGTGAAATAAACCGCGCAACATTTCTCTCGTTATTCTGCGCACCCACAGCAACCCCGCCCACGGTGGCCTACCCAGTGGCCCTTGGGCCTTTGCACTTTACTTGGCCGGAGCTCAGGTCTCTGATCAAGCGAGTCGTCGTCGGCCAGTCCATTCTGTTCAGATATGTGCTCCAACCGGTTGGGCTAACTCGAAATCAAAATACCATCATTGATTATAAAAATTGACCTTAAACCACTTACGGAAAGTGACTTGTATTTATTATTTGGGTAGTGAATGAATGAATGTCGCATTTACTAATTGAGATATGTCATATATGCAGATTACAGAATTCTCTCCTACCATCACACCATGTGCCGCTTGATGCTTGATGCTTGATGCTTGATGCTTGATGCTTGCTTCTCTCACAACTGCATTTCTCTCTTCTTCTTCTTCTTTTCTGGGTCCCATACAATGCCAAACGTTCAAAGCCTGGTTGAACCAACACACACACAATTTATCAAGAATGATACAATGGTGGTATCTCAAATAAATTTGTAAACTTTTTTTTTTTTTATGAACTTATTTGAGACATTGTCGTTTTAACGTTGCCCTTCATTTTCGTACAAATTTCGCCCGCCTAGCACATTGGTCCATTTGTGCACACGAAGACAGCAGAGTGATGCGATGGTGCTTTAAAAATGTCACTAAAAATGGATAATCACAAGCCAAATATAATAATGTATTGCCCAATTTCACAAGTCACAATACCGTTCCAATTCTTTAACCAAAAATACCCAAAAAGCAAAACAAAAAATAAAATAAAAAGAAAAAATATATATATCATCCTTCTTGCTTTGTGCCTTCTCCCCTCGCAAGAAAAGTAAAGTTGTTTGGCATTCTTCTTCGATGGATCGTCCTCTACTCTCAGCCTCTCTTGTCGCTCTCGTCGCCCTCTCTTTCTTCTCAGGTAATTAACTCTAAATTCAAATTCTCTCTCCGACCCAATTCATAATTTTCCATGAATATCAAAACCCAATTCTCAAAATTTCATTTTTTATTGCAAAACTTTTGGTTCTTGCAGAAGTGAACTCAGCTTCTTTCAAACTAGTCAACAAGTGCCGCTACAAAGTATGGCCCGGAATACTTTCCGGCGCCAACACGGCTCCGCTCTCCCCCACTGGCTTCGCGCTCAAGCCCGGCAAGTCCCGGACCCTTTCCGTACCCAAATCTTGGTCGGGTCGGCTCTGGGCTCGGACTCTATGCACCGGATACTCGCCCGGTAACTTCTCCTGCGTCACAGCCGATTGCGGCTCGGGAAAAATCGAGTGTGCCGGAGGTGGCGCGAAACCGCCGGCTACGTTGGCCGAGTTCACGCTCAACGGCACCAACGGATTGGATTTTTATGACGTCAGCTTGGTGGACGGGTACAACTTGCCGATGCTGGTGGTGCCACGTGGAGGTACAAGAGGGGGATGCAGTCCGACTGGGTGCCTCGTCGACTTGAACGGCAAGTGCCCCAGGGCGCTGAGGGTGCGTGAGAGCGGAAGGGGGAGCGTGGCGTGTAGGAGCGCGTGCGAAGCGTTTGGGGATCCGCAGTTTTGTTGTAGTGAGGCGTACGCTACGCCCGACACGTGTCAACCGTCGGCGTACTCGCTGTTTTTCAAGCATGCTTGCCCACGCTCGTATAGCTACGCGTACGACGACAAGACGAGTACGTACACGTGCGCCTCCGCCGACTACGTCATCATTTTCTGCCCCTTGCCTTATACAAGGTAACCTTTTTCTAATATGTGCTTTAATACAAGTAATTTGCTCATGCCATACATAACATGTCAAACTATCAAAAAAACGTCATTATAACCTAATATGTATAGGGTTTTAGGATATAGGAGGCCTTTGGAAGGGATTCCCATTTTCTTTTTAATTGGGGATTTGTTGTGGCTCACTGTTTATTTTTTAAGTTGGATCTCATATATCATCTTTGCAAAATATTAGCCAAATCGAAAATATTTGAGACATCTAATTGAGTTAAAAAAATTGACGAATAATTTGTTCTACGAGATACAATGAAATTTTATTGTGATAATTTAATAGACAAATAGTTTCAGATTAAATTGAATTTTTGTAAGGATGATCTATGAATCGAGACTTACAAATTAGATTGTTCAGATCGTTGAAGTTCGACGTGGAGTGGGCTCTATAAGTAGTCCCCATTTTTACTCGAAAATGGGGTTCCCTCTGGAAAGGGCCTGTTAGGATATAATTCAATTATCTCCATGAATTATTGGAGCTGTGGAATGAGATGGGATGTTGAAGGTGCGGGGTGCATGCTCCCTAATTTGCACCTTTTCATGCGCCAAAGGTTGCGTAGAGCTAATGGCAGCGTTTTTGGCGGCCTCGAAAACGTAGCAATATGTTATTTCAATGCCACAAGAACATAAAATAAAATTAAAGACGGACAACAAGCTGGAAGTAGAAGTGGGGTTGTTTCTAAATGAACAAAACTAGTTGGTTAGTTAGGGTTTAAGCTCTAATTTTTATGTTTACAATGTTGTCAGTACAGCAGAAGGTATAATACGGTTTAGACATTGTAGTTACATGTAGAAATCTCTGCATTTGAGACAAATGCGTCATTTTGTTTATTTGTCTGGTTTGGCACTACTTGATATAATGAACTGGCGCTGGTGATTTCTGTGGTAAATTGATCGAATTTTTTGCCTTTATAAATTGGCGATGTACGATTGTGCCCTGTCTATTGTTTATTTGTGATTTGGGGATGTTGTGTAAGTCAATCTATAATATGCACACTAAAAGTACAAACCTTGAGAAGCCATTATATTGAAGCACAAGGATGAATCACGAACGGCAGCAACAAGCAAAGATCTTCCACTCTCTCTACACGCCTTATGCACTCCTATATGGGGTAGGGTTTTGTGCTAGAATATTGTGTATAAGAGTGGGAACCTAAGCCTTATATTTATAGGTGAGAGTATTAGGTTTCTTGCCCTTAAAGAAAACCCTAGTACATATATTTAGCACCTCTAGAATCCACGACCTAATAGGATAGATATTCCCATTAATTATATCTCTACTTCACCGTCAAGTAACCCTATGGACCCTTTGAGCATCAAAATTAATGAACCCAAAAAACAATGCAACTACACCATTGGTTGTCTGCGATTCAGTGTTACTCGTATTCAAATTCGCTTCATCACATTTTCCCTTAGGATCGTTTACTCTCTTTTATTGAAGTCGTGTTTGCTCTGTTCTTTTACTGGCTGTAATCTGGAAGATTTTGTTTGTATTCTTACATTTCCTCTTGAAGCTGCAACTTACTGCATTGTACTTCAGTCAGTTAAAAGAACTCTGTTATTTCGGCTATTATAATACCTTATGGATATGTTGAGCTCATCATGTTACGCAATTGAGTAAGGCTTCATGACATAACTGGTGCCTTGTTCGGAACTTTCAGTCTAAAGGTGTTGGGAGCTCGAAAAGATGGGGCCCCACTACCACTGGTTAACAAGACCATGATGTACCTCTAAGGAGCCAACATGCACGGGGTGCTTCCACAGGTCAGATTTGGATGCCTCTAATCGTTCATTCAGCCTCTACTGCATGTGCAGCAGCACATATTTGGTGTTTCCAGTTTCGGTCTCTTTTACGTGCTTTATGACTAACCTTGTTGCTCACATTTTCAGGAAGGCAGTATTACAAATCCCAGCTGGGCAGGTGCGAAGGTCGATGACTAGCTTTCCGCCTGACCTTCGTCGTTGCATTTGCTATTAGTTCACTGGTAAGGATTAATGGAAAACAATTCCACCGTCCCACAAAAATCTTGTAGATAAGTTTTGTGTAGTTGATCACTCCTATGAAGTCATATATATACATAGGACTGTTCGAATTTTGCCTCTGATGACTTGTTACTTCAAAACATCAGTGTAATATTGGGAGAAACTCCGAATTTCTCAGTTGAAAAGCTGCAAATTTTTGTGATGCACTTGTGCAGTTGCCACGATTGGATGGCAATGTACATCGAAGGATGCACATGGCGTCTTGGGCTT
The DNA here is from genome assembly GCA_035220775.1 of Malus fusca. NCBI lineage: Eukaryota > Viridiplantae > Streptophyta > Magnoliopsida > Rosales > Rosaceae > Malus > Malus fusca. The sequence continues at coordinate 23,776,767 of CM069063.1, forward strand.
TCTGGGCCCTAAAACTACTTGTCTCAAATATAACAAGATGAAAAGTGGGTGACCCAAAAAGAGAAGTTATTTTCTGTTTTTTATTTTTTTTTATTTTTTTTAAAATTTTTTTTTAAGTCGAAAGAAATGTGTTATACTATTTAATGAAATAATTTTTACATATTTATATAAAAAGGAAAAATGATATTACAAAAGAGTGCAAGAACCACTAAATAACAGTACCTTTTGTTGTTACGTTAGAGTAATGTTAGGGAGAACTCAATTTTTAACCACATTCATGTATAATGAATGTGATGTTGCAATTGAAACACAGCCAATAATTAATGAGATAAACTCATTAATTACATGGCATGTATATATCGCTTGTCACATCACGCAGTGCATAAATATGGCTTGAAATGTTGTTTCCCTATCATTTTTTGTTACGGAATGAAAAATAAATAGCCAATTTGTTATGTTAGAGTTAATTAATCCGGCATCATCTGTGTAATTATTGCATGGTATCATTCATCTAGATTTCTCTTAGGTCCTAGGGTTTTTAACGTGCCTACCAAACTAAAATCTACCAACAAACCTAGCGTCCCCTTCTTTTTGTAGGGCTCTTCCTCTTATAGTCATTGTACTTTAGCGCATTTATGTAGGTAGCCTGTTCACTCTTATTATAACGTGTGGATTGGTTATTAAGGCTATAACATAATTGATTATTAAGTTTGAATTCATCTGTTATAACACGTGAATCAGTAATACTATATGAACGTGTTTCACTATCATATATATAAGGGATCCTAAGTTACACGTGAATGGGGTCACCATGAACTGCTCAAATTGGCTAAGAACATGTGATAGCTTCAATAAGAGAAGGGAAACGATTTCTACAGCCCTTTTTTCTCCATTTGCACACCGTCGAACCCATTTATACGTGGACCCCTTTGTTTTTACACCTGCTCTCGAGAAAAAATCACAATTATTTGGGGCTGGTTTGGTATTGCTGTGCTTTGAAAAAAAACTGATGTGAGAATAAGCGGCTGTGCTGTGAGAATAAGCGGCTGTGAAATAAATCAGCAGAGTGTTTGGTAAACTTTTTTGTAAAAGTGCTTTTGGAAAAAAAAAACAGTCTGATAGTAAGTCTTTTCATTAAAGGAGCACTGTAGCTCCGTGTGCTTTGAAAAAAAACCAGTTTTCCAAAGCTGCAAATAGCAGCTTCAGCTTTTTCCTTTGATTTCAGCTTATTCTCACAGCAGCTTCCAAAATAAGCCATTTTTTTTCAGTTTACCAAACACCTAAAACTCTCACAACTTTTTTTCATAGATGCTTTTTTTTTAAGCACCTCACTCCCAAACCACCCCGAAGTCTAGTTTAATTCGGATGTCAAATAGGTAACAGTAGTCCTTCACTCTTTATTTCAAAATTTAGGATGCAAGCTAAGCTTGTTACATGAATCTAGACACTGCTAATTGCTAAAGCAGTAAGGACATGTGAAAGGTGGCAAGCTTTTGCTGGTTCAACTTTGAAAATGTAAAAGACCACCTCATGGCCAAAAGAAGAAGACAGCCCACAACAGAATGCAGAGTTGTACATAGTATTGCGTGTCCTGTTATGCAATGGAATTAATATGAAACAATATTATATTCTTTAACGGAATGGATTTTCATTTTTTTTTCAAAAATAGGGATAAGTTGTGGAATCCACATCACATCGAAATTCAACGATTTAAACAGTATATTTTTCAAGTTGCACCTCATAGATAACTTTGCAAAATGTTAGCCAAATCGGAAATATTTAAGTCATCTAATTGAGTTCAAAGAAATTGACAAACACTGCATTCTAATAAACATTGAAATTTCATCGTGACCATTAGAGGGGCAAATGGTTTTGAATTGAATTAAATTTTTGCATAGATGATCTATGAATCGAGACTTCAAAATAGATGGTTTGGATCGTTAAAGTTCGATGTGCAATGGGTTCCACACGTAATCTCCATTTTTTGAAACAAAAAAATAGGGATCGCTTCCTTTAAAAGGCCTGTATGAAATATTCAATACTATATATGTGATTGTTTAGACTCTCATAAGTCATATATTCCAACCTTTTTTTTTTAAATTTGAATACATTGATAGAGGCATATTTATATGTTATCCCAATAGTTACGATATTCAGCGCCTCTGTTAGGAATAGCAGGCAATCTCATATCAGAATAAGGATTCGCAATCGAGACATATATTGAATTAACAAAGGAAGGAAGAAGTAAGGCAAGGTAGTTGTAGAGATGGTAGGAATGGGTATGCCATCCGTGTATCCATATGCTTTGTATAAGAAGGGGCATAGAAGGGGCTACTAAGTTTCACGTAAACGCAATTTTAGTTGTTTGATTGAATAGATCATTCTCTGTTAAAGTATAAATCATTTTCAAGTTACATACAGATCGTGATTGCATTCATTACGATCTCATATGGTAAACGAACCTCGTATAATATTTGAACTAATGACTAAATAAATTTTTAACCCAATCAGATAACAAATTAAAACAAGCGAAAGTAATAGCTTGTGAGCATACTAAACCACTCATTTTTATTCCTCGAAAAGTATGCTTTTGTAATGAAGACAAAGGAAGGACCCTCTTCTCTGGCCTCCTTTGTACCCAATAAAGAAGAAAGAAATTCACTTTTAACATAAGGTAGAAATCAAAACGCAACATCACTTTACTTTTTCATATTCTCCCAACACTAAAGCCCCTCATCGACAAATTATATTACTCAGAGCTCACAGCGGGTGGTTCAATGGTCTCTGCAATCGTGCAGTTTGGGCCCCATTCATGCAAACCCTAGATAGAAGAACATAAATCATCACATGCAAAAGATACCATTGCTTGGATCCAAATACAAGTTCAAAATAAGTCAAATGATTGATGCAATTAGCTTTCCCTTGTTTCGTAAAAATTAAAAATGCAAGTTTGGCCCGTATACTTTACAAGGAAAATGTGACCGACGGGATAAGATCAAGAACCTAGAACACACTTCTTTATTCTAGGATGAGTGATGTGGTACGTTCTTATTAAACTACAATAAAGAGAGAAGGAGAGTTTGAATTCAAGACTCAGTATGTTGAAGAGAAAAATCTTTCCACCACGTGCAATCGCGATGTATTCTAAATATTGACAAACCGTTTTTCTTCTGGCATACACTTTATTTAGGAAAAAACGAATAATTTAGACGTGTCTTAAGGAACTTAACATCATCCTACACGATTACTGTTCTTAAATCAGTTACATTGTGCACTTTTAACTTGACAACAGTTATAAATACAGTGCTCGATATGAATTTTTGTAAATTTTAAGTGGCTATGACTTTTGCAATGCTATGAAAATAATCAACTATGAAATAAATTGTTTAATTTACAGTGAAGCTACATTGCTGGTTTCAATTTTTCGTATACATAAGATACCTTTGGAAAACGGTCAATGAAAATGTGTGGATCGCATTTGATATGCACTTTATTTTGAGTGCCGTGCAGTGCTGTTTAGTGCGTTAAGAGGAATTTGGCCTACCTTCAAATTTATTATGGTCAATATTTTTCAGCTTCTAAATAGTAAAAAAATGAATAAAAAGAGAGGTGTAGGGAATCCAATGCCCTCCCCCATAATTTGCACTAGCAAGTGGCAACTGGCAAGGACCACGAGCGCCACTGTCCCACGTGGAACGTATCAACGGTCACTTAATCAGACGTGGCAAGAGATTAGATGTTCCTTAAGTAGGCCCCACCGCACGAAATAGTAACCAGATGAAATCATTATTTTTTCTATAAAGTAGGATTCTTTTTTTTTTTTTTTTTTTTTTCTCTATTTGAACGGTCATAGTTAAGCTACGTTAACATCTTATATTAATTTTTTTATAGCCAGAGAAAGATAAAATAAGAGAATGTGAGATAAGGGAATGGAAGATTATGGAAATAGAAGGGGAGAGAATCCTAATCTTTTTTCTATTACCTTGGAGTGGCCAGTGATTGAAAACGAATTGCAAACTTGTATTTTACATGTACATTTCGATTCGTAACGATGTGGGATACTAAATGTTTTTGTAAATCCTTTCAGCTCTTGAAAAAATGAGCTATCGTGACAAAAGCAGATTCCTTTTCTTAAAAAAACAAAACATTTAATTTTTACTTACTATGGATTTGATGTGACAAGTAAGCAACGTAAAAGGACTCGGCGGGCCCCATTATTTCCCAAAGGTTCGACTCTTTGTTGACTTTACTCGAGTAGTTAAATGAAAATAAGGACAATAAATATAATGCACTGCCCTACCCATGAAACTGTAAGAGCAACTCCACCCATGTGGGTTGCTCGGGGGACAGTGGAGAAGAAGGGGCCGGAGGCCCGGTGGAGAGAGCTCCAGCCGTGTGGAGGTCGAGCGACGGTGGGAGCCCGAGCGAAGGGGGGTGGGGAGTCGACAGGCCTGTGGCCCGAGGGTTTTGCCATTTTTTATTTTTTTTGTGTCAGAGAGAGAGAGAGAGAGAGAGGGGGGACCGGTTGCAATTTTTTATTATTTAAACAAACAAAAAAAATTATTATTTTAATTGCTTATTGCCAGGGGAGGGTTCCAAGGGTGGAGATGTAAATGTCAATTACTGTTCATTAATGGTAGTTACTATTCATTTAAGGCAGTTACTGTTCAACAGGGTGAATTAAATAGTGGATTGCCAGGGGGAGGGCTCCATGGCTGGAGTTGCTCTAAGGACAATAAACAAAACATCAAATTAACGCGGGAGCGAAGCCGCTTCAGAATTAATTTGGTGTTTTGTTTTTTCGGTGTAAATAAAAATGATTTTGTATGGTATAAAAAGAAAAAGCATTCCATTTCATCTTTCGCAACATAAACATGGGTTAACTCTTCTGCTAAAGGGCACGTATTAATTGCAGGGAATTCGTGTCCAATTTTGAATGTTTGAGAACTAGTTCATAATCTACGATTACATTCTTTTTGCAAACATATACCCATAAGCCGATAAGTAATGTTAGAAGGATCAAAATTTTAAAATAAATTTAATAAGTTTCGGTGGTTAGACATTCGAATAATACTTGCATTCACTCTAAAAGTACATATCATTATCCACCTATTTATGATTAACGAATTTTCATCGTATAGATTTCATAATCATATTCATTTATTTCTTTTAGGGAATTATTATTAGCACTCTAAAAATCTTATTCTATACTCCAAACTTTCTATATTAGGAAAGAAAAATACAATTGTGAGGAGTGTAAAATAAGATTTTTGGGGTGCCAATAACACTTCACTTCCTTTATCATTATCTAAAGATCATTTATACTAAAATTTAGTTGATGTAGAGATCGTTTAGTTATATGTACTGAACAAAGTGATATTTCAATAACAATTGAGATCTTTGTGGTGTACTATGCATTGATTTAATGAATATTAATAACTAAATGATTTTAATTGGCTTGGGGTACATATAATCTTTGAATGTTATGATGAAAATAAAGAAATTATATCATGACATAATCATAGTTAGGTGGACGAATATGTGTATCCTAGAAAATGACCTACGTGAAACAAGTTCACTATTATTGTGGCGTTCCCGTCACCCCAATCACTAATATATGGTCCTATGCAGTGGCGAAACTAGAAATTGTCGAGGGAAGGAGGGGGAGGGGTGAAATGTAAAAGGATAAAAGGTCTCAACAAAATTTAGACAACTAAATCCTTTAGATGGTAGATAATAATAATGTCGTTCATAATTTATCATCAGAAACAAGTTATAATTGTTGCTGGCGAGGTTTCATGTCATAAAAGCGTCGCATAATAGATTCATTAACAACTTAGTGACCTCACTTTGTTGTGAATTGCCCAAAATATTCGAAGGAGGATTTGGACTAACCAAAATATTCGAAAGATGATTGAACTAACTGTGTAATTTAAAGTAGGATTTAAGCACCGTTTCTTATAGTATTGTCTCTTTACGTAACTGTATAATGAGAAAAAAAGTCTTAGTCCTAAAGTCTACTCTGACTAAGAGCTAATTAAACAGCAATTCAATTAATCAATAATCATATTATATTCAAGATTTTAAATATCGATGTTAACGGAAATATTGATAACTCAATTTACAGAGATATTGACGTATATTTTGAAAAGATATCTCATATGTAAAAGTAATATTTGGTATAGAATTAAGTATTTTATTTCTAATTAATTTCATTAGATAGCATATTTTGCTATTAAAGTTCCAATCTATATTATGTCAAATAGGTAAATTTGTTTTATGTAAATATTAGTTACTACCTACTGGGAACATTTTATTTACATCATTATCTTTTAATTTCATTAGATAGCATATTTTGCTATTAAAGTTCCAAACTAAACGGAATAATGCTAATTGCTAAGATACCAAACACGCCACTCAGTACTACGTTCTGGTGGTATTCCTTTTCACTTGGAAGCAAGAGGTCTTAGGTTCGAATCTTCTGGATGGCAAATTCAATACCAAATTAGTCTTAGATTTGAATCTTGTGGATGACGAATTCAATACCAAATTAGGTTGTCCATTGTGAGGCTTAGCCGAACTCCCTATCCCCTCAGGGTAAAAATATTGATATACTAAAAAAAGTAAAAAAGATAACAAACACATTTTTTAGTAAAACGACGTCGTCTTATCATCAAATTAAGTCAGATTTAGGCTTTCTTCTACGCAGCCGCTGCTCTAACAAAGAGGCAACCTCGACACCATTTTTTTCTAGTCACTCAGCTTATGTTTGGGCATCAAAATCATGGAAATATTGACTGATTTTTTGCAAGTTCACGAATAGTGACCAATTTTTGCACGAAATCGTTGATATGGGGGAAGATATACATTCAAGCATTATGTTGAACACTTTCCGTGTAGGTTTACATGGGTGGATTCCTCGCTCTTCATGAGGATTTCTGAAGACCTAAGGGTTGGCCACCACTCATTGCGCTGAGGTGGCTTTGCCACTAGCACTATGTAAGAGTTTTCACATGGCCTATATTAATGGTTTGAAACGCCACAATGACCTTGAACCCATCATACTAAAGTCTCTCTTCCACACTCGCAATGAAGCATTCATGTTTAATATATATATATATATACATTCATACACACATACATACATACATATATATATATATGTATGTATATATATATATACATACATATATATATATATATGTATGTATGTATGTGTGTATGAATGTATGTATGTGTGTGTGTGTGTTTTTTTTTTAGTAATGCTACATTTAACACATATTTGTACTATCTCTCTAACAAAGGTAGAGTCTACCAACACATGTGAATCTCATCTCAATAAGAGAGATGAAACAATTTTATTTATTTTATTTTATTTATTTTATTTTTTTTTTGTGAAGAAACTTATATGGTATGAATATACAATTATTATGATACCTCATATCAATAATACAATAAGTACTCCATTCTCGTAAACCTCACTTCAATATAGAGCTGCTGATGTGAACTGTAAACTGTAAACTCTTTCTGTGCTGCTTCAATAACCCAACCTTAGATTGAAGCTATGTGTTGCTTCAATAACCCAACCTTAGATTGAAGCTTCACCATTCTCCTTTGCCATTTCCTTCCTCTCTCATCTCCTATGCCTTTTCCCCCAACAGTTTCCCACTTCATCTTCCTTCCTGCTTTCCAGTCTTCTTCATTCTTCTTTTATTTCAGTTTTTTTTTAGTTTGGTCTCGATTATCCCCTGATCTTGTCTCATATTTAGGCTTCATGCCCCTTATCCGGCTTTTTCGCCTCTTTTTATTGCTTTCTGTTATTTACTTTTCCTTCCTCCCTCTTTCATAAACCTACTCCAACCCTTGAAGTAAAACTCAAATTTTGGGTTCTAAATGCACCCCAACTTGATCCAACCCTTGGGGCGAATATGAATTTTAACCCAAAACTTATTTCTAGAGCAAATTTAGGCTAGGATTCCCCCTGAGTTAGTGGGATGGCCCACCGTATGACACGCCCCAACCCCAATATCCCCAAATTGGCTTCGCTCATTTCTGGGTCAACCCGATTGGCTTCGTGGGTCACCGGACCCCACGAAGGAGAACACCAGAAATCCAAGGGTTTTCGCTGGGAAACTTCCCCGGCTCCGATCTGGGTCCAATCTCCACCATTTCCAGTGATTTTTGAACCACAATGAAGCTAAAGAAGAGGGGAAGAAGAAATTACCAATTTGAGGGTTGACTGAGGTCGGAGTTGGCAAGAAAAGGGTTCGAAGCCACCGGATTCCTAGCCGGAAAACTGAGGAAATCTATCCTTGTATTTTCTGCATCCCAAGCTCACCAAAACAAGCACATCGACTTAGGAATCAAACTAAATATCAAAAGGAAAAGAGAAGATGAACCTTAAAGCTTACCTAACCTGTGAACAGTGGAGGTTTCACCAGAAATGCTCTGTGATCGTTACAAAGGTCAAGAGTCATTGAGTTGATTTTCCTACGTGTTGTACTCCTCGCTCTAGAGCTTAAATATGATGTGATGGTGGTGATTTGGTAGTGCGAAGACTAGTGCGGCGAATATGGCGAGTGAGGGTGGCCGGTGATGGTTCAATAGAGAATGAGGAACAGAGAGAAAGGGGAGAGTCTAGGGAAAAGATAGCCGAGAGAGAACTGGGAGTTAAGGTGGTAGTTTGTAGGGTGGGTTACCAGAGAAAGGTGTGTGGGTGTTGCTTGGGGGAAGGGGGAGACGACAGAGAAAATGAAGGAGATAGAGTTCCAGAGACTGGGGAAGAGAAGACACGTGGCAGAATGAGAAGTGAGGTGTGGGCCCCACATGACAGAAATCAATTAAATAATAAAATATCAAAACCTTAATATCTAGAATAGTGGAATGGCTATTTTGCCCTTCGACTTCGTAGTTTTGTAAAACGCTCATCGTAACTCCAAATCCAATTTCGTTTGAGCCTACGCGCTCGGAGCGATGAGTGTAATAAGGATATGCTAAGAGAACGGACACGGCAAGGCGGTCAGCCTCGAAGGGCATTTTTGTAATTTCACGTTATAAATTTATAAAAACCGTAATATCTGGGGACAGGTCGTTACACCATATATGTGTACTTCTTTCTAGTTTTATATTTATAAATTCATTGCATCCAATAGGTAAGATATAATATGATTAAATCCAACGATAAAAAAAATCCAACGGCTAAAGTGTAACATCCCACATCGCCCAGGGGTGTGGATCCTGTAAACCTTATATGTATATTCACATCTCTACCTAGCACGAGGCCTTTTGGGAGCTCACTGGCTTCGGGTTCCGTAGGAACTCCGAAGTTAAGCGAGAAGGGGCTAGAGCACTCCCAGGATGGGTGACCCACTGGGAAGTTGCTCGTGAGTTCCCAGAAACAAAACCGTGAGGGCGTGGTTGGGGCCCAAAGCGGACAATATCGTGCTACGGTGGTGGAGCGGGCCTGGGAAGTGATCCACCCCGGGGCGGGATGTGACAAATTGGTATCAGAGCCTAACCCTGGCCACGAGTGTGCCGACGAGGACGTCGGGCCCCTAAGGGGGGTGGATTGTAACATCCCACATCGCCCAGGGGTGTGGATCCTGTAAACCTTATATGTATATTCACATCTCTACCTAGCACGAGGCCTTTTGAGAGCTCACTGGCTTCGGGTTCCGTAGGAACTCCGAAGTTAAGCGAGAAGGGGGCTAGAGCACTCCCAGGATGGGTGACCCACTGGGAAGTTGCTCGTGAGTTCCTAGAAACAAAACCGTGAGAGCGTGGTTGGGGCCCAAAGCGGACAATATTGTGCTACGGTGGTGGAGCGGGCCCGGGAAGTGATCCACCCCGGGCCGGGATGTGACATAAAGTAATTTAAAAAAAAAATTCTTTCATGTGTTTCATATTCTCATAGTGTTCCACGAGATTCATGATGTCAGTTTAGTGAATTTTCAATATTTATTAGAATCTAAATATTTTTAGGTTAAAATGTCCATAAAATTAAATTAGGATAGTCTACATAATTTTTTTTAATGTTACTTTAAGAAAAAAAATAATCCTAAGTTCATTCTTTAATAATCTTGGGCTAAAAATTTAGCCCAGAAGGTTGGAGCAGAAAAAAGTGTTTCTGGATTAAAACCTAAATTTTCTGAGTTAAAATTTTTAGGTTTTAATCCAAGAGTTGGAGATGATCTTAGCGGTGTTATTCCATCCCCACCGCATCCCGTGTTCGGAGGAAAAGAAAAAAGGAAAACATAAAAGGTGAGACCGTGAGAGAGACTGCATATCTAGTTAGCTACTGTTTTATAGTTGATTTGTGTCTCTCATGCTCAGTCCCCCATAATAACCTTTGTCGTTTTAGCTGTCCCCTCGCAAGCGCTCCCTTCCTCCAATCACTCGCTCTCTCTCTCTCTCTCTCTCCCCCCTCCCTAAACCCCTGCATTGTCCTCACTCCCAAAGCCTCCCACATCACCGCCATCCTCCCTCACAGGCCGCCGCTGCTCATTCCCACTCTCCACCTCCTCCCTGTTTTAGAAAAAGGTCCCAACTCAGAAAAAATCATAAGACACTCCACATGGATCCCTTCTTTACATCTTCACCTTCATTCACTTTCAGCCTTCTTTTCTTACTTGCCATGGCTTCCACAGGTAAGGCTCCAAACTTCCACTCTCTCAGCTTCTCTGCTTTCATGGGTTTTCCGTAATTTCATCCGGGTCTCTGTCAAAACTCACATTTTCACTAACAAGTTCACAACTTTCTCTCTCTCTCTCTCCCTCCTATATATTTTGTGTTTCAGGTGTTTTAGCGACGACATTCACATTCGTCAACAGATGCGACTACACAGTATGGCCCGGGATTCTCGCAAATGCGAACAGTCCTACGCTCGACTCTACCGGATTCGAGCTCCCCCAACAAACAGCCCGCACATTCCAAGCCCCGACCGGCTGGTCAGGTCGTTTCTGGGCCCGAACAGGCTGCAGTTTTGACGGATCCGGTTCCGGGTCCTGCACCACCGGCGACTGTGGCTCCGGCCAGGTGGAATGCAACGGAGCCGGAGCCGCCCCGCCTGCGACGCTAGCCGAGTTCACTCTTGGTACCGGCGGTCAGGACTTCTACGACGTCAGCCTAGTAGACGGGTACAACTTGCCCGTTTTCGTCGAAGGGACTGGCGGGTCGGGTCAGTGCGCTTCGACCGGGTGCTCCACGGATCTGAACAGGATGTGTCCGACCGAGTTGAGGGTTGGCGATGGCGACGCATGTAAGAGCGCGTGCGAGGCGTTTGGAACTCCCGAATACTGTTGCAGCGGCGCGTATGCTACACCCAACACTTGTAGCCCGTCGGTTTACTCGCAGATGTTTAAGGCCGCGTGCCCCAAGTCGTATAGCTACGCCTACGACGATGCTACGAGTACGTTTACGTGCACCGGTGCTGATTATACGGTGACGTTTTGCCCCTCTTCTCCAAGGTAAAAAGATTAAAGCTATATGCTTTTGCTTTATTGTTTCACAAACTTTTGTTGAACGTATTTCATCATTCAGGGATTTACATTTAAATTTTAATGAGCTGAATTCAAAACGAGACCTTATAAATTTTGACATGTTATAAAATCCCAACAAGCTAAAGATTATTCCTTGAAAAATTAAAATATAAATATGATCTAATATTCTCTCTTTTTGTGATTTTCATTTTGTTGTGGGTGGTTTAGTGGCTAATTGCCAATGCCATGCTGCCAAATATTCTCTTTTTGATGTTTGATTAAGTTTTGGAGTATTTTATTTATAATATTTGGGTTTTTATTTAATTGAATTAGGTTGGTAAGATTGCTTTTGCATGTGATTTATGTATTATTTTCATCACTTTGGACTGTCACTTTGTAGGGTTTCTGATTAATTAGCCGGTTTTATATGGTTTCTTCTAACATTTGATCATGTGGGTATGCAGTCAGAAATCTTCTAGAGATTCAACAACACCAATGACAGCAACACCATCACAAGGGGCTGCTACTGCCGGGTCGGATCCCGGGTTTACTTATTCGAATTCCGGTGCCGGCTCAGGCGGTGCAGTGTCTAGTTCTGGTACGGGTGCGGGTACGGGTACTGGGGCAGGTTCCGGCACGGGGGCTGGTGAAGCAATGCTGGCAGATGGGTCATGGTTAGCCGGTTTGGCCATGGGAGACTCACCTAGGGCAGTACCTATCCCCACTCTACACTCACTCACTGCCTCAGCAGCTTTATTTATCCTCTTGTCCTATCTCTACCTGTAGCCCTTGACTTTCATGTACCATGGGACGAGTGTCGAACATTTGATCCATCATGTGAATAGCACGTGACCATAAATGTAAGACAATGGAAAGTTTTCCTCCGACTCTATGATTCCTTGGCTTGTTGGTCCTCAATGTAAATTCTTCACGAGGTTTTGAGTGTTTAAGTGGTCACCGGAGTTTTGCCTTTGGTAAGAAACGCTGACAGATTCATCAATATTGTAAAATCCATCAACGTTCCCTCCAAATATCATTGCGTAACATACACATCAGAAAAAGTTGTTCATTTTCCTTCTCTTTTACCCTTTTTTTCGGCAGTGAGCACATATGTCAAACAAGAATGCTAAAGTGTCAGTCTCTCAAAAGCAGTTCGATCTATGCCATGATATATCGATCATTCAAAGATCTTAAAAATATCCCTCCATTCAGCAGCACCTTAGGGGATGACATAGCCTATAAATAAAGTTAAGGGCGAGGTTCTAATGAGGAAATGCTTGGATACCTAGGTACCCATAGACAAGGAAGGGCGTAGTAAGCGCCGAAATGCTTTAAGGAGTTGAAAATAAGCTTTGATCCGGAGATCCCCGAATAGGTTAACATTTTGAACTAAATTAATTATGCAATGCTACGTGTAAAAGTTAAAACATTAACATCATGTATTTAGTCTGGAATGTCACACTGGCATTCCGATGTGTAGTTCAAGACCTTCATGTAGTAGTAAGTGCCCTTTTTCTTTCCCGCTTAAAGCATGTCTGAACTCTGAAGGTTCTGCCGCTATGTACTTATTAATGCAACAAATGAGGATTGAAAACCGTTCTTTTGGTCTTCGACTGCCTTTTTGTTTTTGGGTTTTGTTTCTGCTTTGATTTTGTAACAAAAGAAAGAGAATTTGTGTAGCTTGTGAAGGTTTCTCTTGAAAAGGAAGTGTGTAATCGAATGCGTGAGTAAAACTGTAGGCTGCTTTCCGTTTGAGAGGCACCATTTTGCGGGCATTTCAAGTTTATGTTTAATCTCTCTCTAATTTTTTTTTTTTTTCATTTTCCTACGACTTGTGAGAGTTCAAGCCTTCCAGGTTCATATTTTTGGGACAAGACGTGTTGAAGTAAATTTTGAATACGTGCAATTACAAGATCAGAAAATATGTCGTGTTCATGGGAGTTATACTGAGTTTAGAACTCCTTTTTTGCTCATTCATTCCTACTCAATATTGAGCAAAACTTATGTACGACAAATTTTCATACCACGTTGCATTCATACAATGAGTGTTATTTCCATGTTATTATTTTGTTTGGTGAGATAGTGCATTGGGGTTGAAGTCGTAGGTTGGATTTTCAAAGGGCAATAACCTAATCGTCAGTGGGTTTTGGGGACCCAAGAACAAATGCAAAACAAATCTTTACAACTAAAATAAAGAGGGATTTGGAGCAAAAGTGATAGATTTGTGCAAATGACATAATTAGCTACCTTCTAATGTTTGATGTAATCATAGACCATCAACTTTTCTTCCGAAAATTTGCATAAAAGGAACATGATGTTGACATTGTTGAGATGAGAATATAGGCTCTTTTTGGCCCACCTTTGAAAATTTTCATAACATCAAACCACTTTTTGGACCAATCTTAGCAAAATTTAAACTGGCGTAAGCGGACAGCTTAATTAGTCCTAATCGAAGTTTTTTCGTCATTTCTTCTGATACAAGTGATATCAAGCAGAGAAAACCAAAGATGACTATTTAAATGATTTTAACCACTTAAGTTACAAACTATTTATGTGCTGATGGAAGTTACTCAAGGTGGCGTATGTTGATCTGCAGCCAATCAGATTTCAATGAACATGGGGACTCATAATGCTATAGTATTAAGCACTTTCTCCATTAAGTAAAGGGATGTGCTATCCACACACCTCATTTTACTTCTCACACACCATTTGTTAATTTATGTTCGTTGATCTTCTTCAATTCATCTGATCCCACGGCCGAAAATTAGAGGGGTGTGTGAGAAGTAAAAAATGATACGTGGATATCACACCCCTTAAGTAAAATGTGGGTCCTTCCCTTCCCACCAGAATCATATCCTCAATTTATTGCATTCTAATGACCCCTCTTGGTGCCTGGACAAGTTTTTCTCAAACAATAATGACCCTTCAATTATATCCTAACCATTGTTTGAGTAGGATGCACTAACATTATTATATTATTATTTTTTGTTTGAGTGCATAATTACAAGTTCAAACTATAATTTTGGGCCAATGTAGTTTGGGCGAAGTTCTAATTTGATGCATGTAGTTTTAACATTCGCATTTTTTATGAATTTTTCAGCAAAATATACATGTTTGGGTCACATATGAGGTGTTTTCATACTTCCAAAAAGTTTGTATTATCCGTCACATTTGTCACTCGTGTGCTACTTTTGTCGACAAATTGACTTAACTTCAGAAAGCAGATTCGCCAATTTGGCCTAATTGCAATGGTTACACAAGTATCAAAAGGTTAGTCTGCTGGGAATCATGGCATCTTAGAAAAGTAGTAAAGAAGTTGGTGTGGAGTAAATGTGAGATACAAGCTACACAGGGGGACAATTTCTGCAGATTAAAGCAACAGTACCAAAAGAATTTAAGATGGGCAACTACGGATTCTGAATTCTTCACAACCTCAGGAGTTAATGTTCTTCTACTTAGTTAGAATTATTGAGTAAACTGTCATTTGATCTTGTGAATTATTATTCCAGTTAAAATTGATCCCTTGGACTATTTTTTAGGAAAATTAATGAAAAAGACATGAAAACTTGAGTTTTAATGGAAATGACAAAAATGTGTTGCAAGTGAATAGTACCAGGATTTACTTTTTAGAGTAAAAATGTGGTTTTTCGTTAAAGTGAACAATACTGACAGTTTTTTTTAAAGTTCCCCTATTTTTTTGGTACATTAACTCCCTGAACTGTTTTAAATTAGTCAATTAACCCCTCACCGTCAAATTCGATGAAATTCAATCTATTTTACCGTCAAATACTAGCACATGATTAACTTTTGAGGGTAAAACCGTGCCAGTATTTGACGGCAAAGTAGATGAAATTTCATCGACTTTGACAGTGAGGAGTTAATTTTCTTATTTCAAATAGTTTAGGAAGTTAACTTATCAAAAAGTAGTTCGGAAGGTCAATTTTAACTGGAGTAGTATTCAAGGAGTCAATATGTAGTTTACTCAATAATTCTAACCATGTAGAAGAACATTAACTCTTGAGGTTCTAAAGAATTTAGAATCCTTAATTGCCCATCGAGAAATGCTAATGAGACTCTCTAAAGTGAAAGTCTCCGCCACCTTATGTTTTTGATATAATGTTTTATAATATTGGCATGAGAATTGTGCCAAAAAGATGAGGTGGCAGAGAGTCCATAAAAAATCTGACTTTTGAGAGAGTCTTCTTAGCATTTCTCTTGCCCATCTTAAATTCTTTTGGTGTTGCTTTAATATGCAGAATATTGTCCCCATATGTAGTCTACATCTCACATTTAGGATGACAAATTTAACTCGGGTAATAGTTCAGATGGTCAAACGGTAGGTTATCTAAAACCATTTGTATACAAAATTATAGATTTTCCTTATTAAATTGTGGATTTTCTACTTTTTTGCAGAAACTAAATCTCTATATAGTTAGGAGATATTGTGAACACGAATTTTTCCTGAAACGAAAGAGACAAGAACAACGTGCACAAAATAATATTTGTATTTGATGATTTTGAGTTACAATCACTCTCAAATTTGATCATCTGATTCGATCTCCGTAAGGTGTTGATTTGTGGATGTGCGATTGATCCAAAGGGCCGTTGGGCTTGATCTAAGGATGAACGTTCTTCAAGGGTCGTGGGCTTGATATTGAAGGTGGATTTGAGCGGATCTTCAAGGAGCCGTTGGGGCTTGATCTTGAGGATGAGCGTTTCTTCAAGGGCCATTGAGGCTTGATCTTGAATAACGGTGATGAACAGATCTTCAAGGGCTTTTGGGCTTGATCTTGAAGAACAGTGATGAACGGATCTTCAAGGGCTTTTGGGCTTTGATCTTGAAGGACGGTTGGATGTATGGATTTGTCGACGTTGTTGATCCAAATGGCCGTTGGGGCTTGATCTTAGGATGAACGATGAACACTTTCTTCAAGGGCCGTCGGGGCTTGATCTTGAATTGGTGGAAGTTCTTCAAGGGCCTTTGGGGCTTGATCTTGAATTGGTGGAAGTTCTTCAAAGGGTCGTCGGGGTTTGAGCTTGAAGGTGGATGATTGTTGATCCAAGGGTCGTCGGGGCTTTATCTTGGAAGAATGATGAACGAAGAACGAAGAAGGCTTTCTTGATTCTTCGGGAACCTGGATGCTTGAGAGCTTCGGAGTTTCAGAGCTTCAAGGTTTTGGTGTAATATGAATTGGTTCTACTTCCCAAAATGAATGCCTTGACTTCCTATTTATAGAATTCCAAAACTTGATTTTTGGGTTTAAATAATCAGATGAAATAAATCATTTCTGCCAAGCATTGACACGTGTCATGTTTGATGACTTTTCTGATGATTCTCGATTTTTTGTTGAGTCACATGCTATGTGTAAAATTTATGTGACACGTGAACGTTGAAATTCTAATTATTGATCAACATTTATTTCACCTAAATTTCGATGTCTACAGATATGAGCGTAGCCAAGTTCATCATAAAATAATGTTGTCCGCTTTGCACCTAAGTTCGAATCATATATAACACAAAACTTCTCCGTCGATTCCTTCTAGTCGAGCCTTTCGGTTTGTCATTATACCTTTTCTTGTGTATTTCCACACCCCTAAGAGACCCAAAAAATGGACAGCTTCCTTTTCTTAGGAACACATACAAGATTTGTCACTACAAATGGTAACTCCACCATTAACTACTTCATTTATGAATTTCCTAGTAATAGAAATACATGTCCTAGCGAGACAAAATGTATAACCCATTTTATCATCGGGTCGAGGTAGAGACCAAAGGTCATGAGCGACCGATCCAGTAGAACAATTCCAAAGATAAAGAAGTATCGTTAATTTTTTAGTACCCTTTTTTAGCTTCTAGAATCTATTTCTTAGTTCAAGATCCCTCTTACTAACTGGAATTAAAGAATTAGTAAGCTAAAAAACCTATTTTCTTAGGATTACGAGGTTCATTCGAATATGATATCCAATTGTATCACAATTGAATGCTAACATGTCTGGTTTCTTCACCTTGGCACAGTGAGAATGTTGAGCTTGAAGTCCTATTGCCATACTTGATACTTACTCTATATTCACCCAAGAAACCATAGAAGCTGTATGATCCATGCTCATCTGTCTGGCCCTCTACCTCCCCAGTTTGCCATTCTTTCAAGAGTTTGTCCACCACATCACCAGCAGGTAGGTTTTGAAGGTTATTGTCTGTTAGGCACATTTGGTAGCACCCATTAGGATGCAATGCAGTCCAAAGCATTATCCCATTCACCGATGGATGTGAAAAGCCTTCTCGTAAAACTTGTTCTAGATAAATTGCCTATACACAACAACGAAAAATGTAGTAGGTTAGTCCGGGAGTAGAAAATAATTTTACATGAGATTGTTTCTGTCGTGCCAATTGCTTTGCTTAACACCCGAAGATTAAAGTTGAACACATGTCATTTTGTAACTAGGCAAGTGGTTGGAACAACTCCACGTAGTTTTTCATGCCCTTTATGTAGAGAAAAACTTGGGTAGGAACGCCCAACCATGTCATATGTAAGACACTCTCACAAAAGTATGGGACGTTGATCCCATCTGGTGTGAGAGCTATCTTAATCAGGCAGTCATACTGAAGTTTCTGTTCCTACGTGTAACAACTTATTTACCTGTGTTTCTTTGTCTAGAGTGCTGCTGATATCAACCTCTGTGAGCCAAATGGGAAGGCCTAATGTGGCCAACTTGTCAAGGATTGCTCTCATTAGAGGGAGGTTTGGTACTGTAAAATGACCCTCTAGTCCAATCCCATCCATCAATGCTCCACCATGCCTAAGCTCCCTCAACCTTGAAATGTAGGAATCAACGGTCGAATTTACATCGCTGCAAGTCTCCAGCACATTAAAATCATTCATGAAAAGGGTTGCCAAAGGGTCAGATTTGTGTGCCGTCTCGAAGAAATGCAATGTGGCATTGGGGCCAAGCTTCTGCTCATAGAAATCAAAGTGAAGCATTTCATTGCTGACGTCCCAATGGACGAACTCTTCTCTGTACTTGCTCATTAGGCTTTGGATTCGGGAGTTTACCGCCAAATGCAGCTCGCTGCCGGTGAGGTTTCGAACCCATGGCGGTGTGTATTTGGGATCTTCCCAGAATATGTTGTGACCTCTAGCAATGACTCGGTTGGCACGCACAAATTGCAGCATTTGATCTGGAACGGTGTAGTTGGTTTTGCCCTGTTCAGGTTCCGTTGCGTACCACTTGAGTTCGTTCTCAAACACCGCGGCATTGAATCGTTTTGCGAACCATTTCTGGATTGTAAATTTTGTTCTTAGCTAGCATTCTCAATGTGATTATGTTGATGCATTGCATAAACAACTTAAGACTCGATTTTACGAGAAAAATTTATGTGAGGTTGTTCATGTCACGTGACAATGATGAGTGACATAACAGTCTAGTTAAATGATGACATTGTTTATATTTGAGGATCAAAATTTTTATTTCCTAAACACAAAAAATCTATTCTTAGCTTAGCATTCTCGTTATTGTCATGTTGCTTATGAGATTGGTTTTTGCATAAAGGGCAATTCTTTCAAGCTTAAGGCTCGATTGTATGAGAGAAAGTTACATCGGTCAATTATTGTCACGTAATAGTGTTGAGTATCAGAACAATTCATTTAAAATTAAGATAACATTGGTTAAATTTGATGATCAAAATTATTTCTTAAATACATGTCATCTTTTAACTGAACCGTTCTGCCGCTCAACAATGTCACACGATAGCGTAATGATGCGGAACAAAAGTGGTGGCTGGAGTGATTCCAATTATCCTTTACCATTGTTTTAAGATAAGTTTAATGTGTTTTTGCTTACGCTAAATTATTTAAATTCCGCTGCCATACTCTGTCCTACATCACATATCCACGCAAGTTTTTCTATGAGTATGGACTGCATCCTAACCTGATAGGGCAGATTGCCTAGAATGGTCTTTGCAATTGCAGATCCAAATGGGAAATCTTTGGAGACTTGCTCTACGTCAATTGCCGCTCCTTGCAGCCTCTTTCCCTGCATATCTGAGACATGAACCGTCACGGCACGCTTCCGTTTCTATTGACAAACAAAGAAAATATTACACAAAATTAACAACTTTCATCGTTAAATTAACCAGAGATCCAAATCAAATGAAAATATATATACTTACAGTGTTGATCATATATTCCTGATATGCATTCCATTGTTGAACACTAAATGGCTGCAAAGAAGAGCTGGCAATTTCTATGTTTACAGCACTGTCATCTGCATTCTATATACAATCGAAACAAAAATATTAAAAATTTACATTAAATTTTGGATAAGTAGTGAAAATATGTTGAGAAGGAAAAGTTACCTGAAAGAATAGAAAGGATAATTGGGATGGTGAGTTTAGGACAAAGCCACCCTTGAGAAATGACCAGCATCCATGCTTAGCCAAAACAGTTCCTACACAGTCATATATTTCATTTTCTGTCTTTAGGCTTGCCCTTATGAGACCTGAGCCCTCACCCTCTATCTTGACCCAACCTGTTGGATTAAGCCCAGACCAAATGAGCCTAATGTCATTATATATCGTAGATTCAATTCCCGTTTAGTGCAGTGCAGTCACTCATGTGTGAGGGATTTTGTTTTCCTTATGCAAAGGACATTAAGCGATCTACAAGTGACCTCAAGCCTTCGACACTGGTTTATGCAAGTTCAAGTTTCAGGGTTACCTGAGTTTTATTCGTACTAGTTTGGTACTGAAGTGTTTTTATAAAAAGTGGGTATAAAAAAAAGTTGAGCTAAAAAAGATGTTTGGTAAACCCTAAAAACAGCTTATTTTCACAGCTTTGGGTGAAAAAAAAAAACTGAAAACGTGAAGCAGCAAAAATGAGTTTATTCTCACAGTACAGCAGAAACAGTTTTTTTTCAAAACACAGCAATACCAAACCAGCCATTCCTATAACACTTATGCTTGCCTTGGTCCTTTTTTTAGACACAATGGGCTGGGCTGGGCTTTGGTGTTTCCGGTTAATTTTGTTTAGACATAATGCCTAGCTAAGCTTCGCCCAGCATGCGCATGGCCCATATATTAACAAATAAGTTGAACAAGACAAGCATATCAGCAATCCGTTGTAGTCTAGTTGGTCAGGATACTCGGCTCTCACCCGAGAGACCCGGGTTCAAGTCCCGGCAACGGAATCTTTTTTTCTTTTTCCTCCAATTTTTTACCCTAAATTAACGAAAAAAGAATAGATAATTAACGAGAAGGGTAAAAAGTTGAGAAACCCAACTGGAGAAACAGTAAATGGTGCCCTGGGTGAGATTGTGCAGTATGAACGATGGTGAATAAACTCCACTACTTGCAGAGGTTCCCAACTGATCAACGATGATCCCGCCGCCGTACAGAGGCTCCTCCGGCTGCAACTTACACTGCCCAAACAAAACAATTGGTCTGGGTGATGAAAACACAATTCCCACATATAGTTTGTTCGCATTTATCTTTTACCTCAGTGTAAGCAGTAGGATCATACAGTGGGCCGTCTGCAATGCGGAAAAACAGTAAAAACAAAATTAGTAACATGTGAAAATTGGACATCTCTGCATTGTAGAAAAACCAGACGAAATGAGAGAGGAAGGGGGAAGAAGAGTGAACCAAATGAAACAACGAAGGAGGAGGAGCCCATGAGGAGAAAGAAGAACAATAGGAAGCTAAATGTGATATTTGTGTCTTCCATTTTTGCTCGGAGGTTGGAGGCTGAGTTGTGTAATGTTCTACTACTGCAAATCTGAAACGGATTTTATAAAGGATACTGCTTCGCTCCTTTTTGAGTTAGTGTCATTTATGTTTCTTACAAGTCACAGTTTGATACGTATATACAAAAATAACTCGTTAAAACACATAAAGAAAAACTTATGCAGACCAGCCAAATACATTACTTTTTTTGTTAGAATGGAATATGAAAATTTGAGGTTATGGGTTTAATTTATAAGCAAGAAGAATTTATATTGGACCACTTCCTTTATTTTTAGGTAAAATATAATCCAAAATAATGGAAGGTTCAAATAAAAGAATGTAGTTAAAAATGAGGAGGTGAAGGTCACAAGGGTTACAGTGCCCGAAGGGACACTGAGGAGTCCGTGGGCTGGTCACATGTTTGTGTGAGAGCGAGAGCTTCATGTGATGGCCATTAGTTCATGGACGCATCAAACATTCCAACCGTGAATTCATTCTTGTTTTTTATGTGGAGAAGAACATGGTCATGATATTTGTTGTTAATCGTAACACCACCACGTAGTGTTAGTGGCGGATTCAATTTTTTTTTTTTTTAAAGGGTAAAGATGTAGTCCGCTTCTCTTGTTGCTAGTTATCATACATCAGTTTCTTTGAAACATTTTGTCAAACATCTTATCTCTGTAGTAGTGACGCTTAAGGAGAATATCAAAATCGTTAGTAAGTTTCATGCGTAGCAATACAGGTGGACAGGGGCAACTAAGTACACTCACTAACTAGATGAATTGGCCTAGTTGAGTCATGATATATCATGTTTTTATGTATTAATGTCACATATAAAATATAAACTCATCACCCAATACCAATATGAATGAGTAACATCATCTGATACTTCGGTCACGCCCAAAGTCTTCTGTGTTTAGTCTACATAAGTTCATGTTTAAACTGTTAAGAACTTTAACCATTGAGGGGATTAGACTTGGCACCCAACTACGTACGGAAGACTAGTGATATGTTTTTTGGAGTCTTTGTAAGTACTGGATTGGAATTAGCAGTACGTAGCAACTAGGTTGTATATCATAAAAAGTAAAGCTTTATGTCACTGTTACAATTTAACAGTCAGCTACGTATAATTACAATAATAAGGTAATTGTGTCACAATTAGTGACCTCTTTTTACTAGCAGCTTGGCCTATTTGAAAAATACAAACCAAGGGTGTGGCTAATTATTTGTGCCAATTAAGAATAGAATGACTTGTGTGAGAAAATGTACAACAAATCAAAAATTTTATTACATAGAATGACTTTAATTAGATTAGGAGAGATTCTCTCCCGCAAATAAGTTTTAGTTTTAGTGACATTATTGTTCAATAATTTCTCGTTGAGAGGGGGACTCAAAATCTTAGGGTCCGTTTGGTGGGCTGAATGGGCTTGGACAATAGGAATAAAATTGGATTGTTTAGCACCAAAATGTTATATTCATCCTCATAACTACGAAAATTAATCATATCCATAACCGTAAATTAACCATCAGCGATTATCCATAACCATACCCACCGTGTAATGAATTCCCCAACGGTTAATGGTTATATCTATTTTCGTCAATACCAAAAATATATTTGTTCAATTGAGGTATTATAATATGATACATACTAATTTCGTCATTATAATAATAGATACATTGATGATGTTGGCTTATATTTGATCTCTCCCATAGGAAAGGGATCCTCTCCGGATCCCTTTCATCAAGTCCACCAAGTCCACTCATCCGAGCCATTGAAATTTGATCCAACGGCTAAAGTTATTATAACTTTTAAAGGGCTATCTGTTTGTAGTCGTTGGATCAAATTTCAATGGCCCGGATGAGTGGACTTGGTGGACTTGGTGGAAGGGATCAGGAGAGGATCTCTTTCCTCTCCCATAAGCACCTTGGATTCTTATTGGTTTTGATTCAAAACTTTTGAACTTTGTCACAAAATGCAATTTTTCTAATTCTCAAGTTAATGGGTTCGGTAAATATACATATATATTATACAATACTATATTATTATATATATAATATCTATTATTCGGGTTAGTTTCGTGAGCAGATACAAAATCGAGGATCCCTATAACCATATCCTAATAATATTTTCAATTTTTTCCCATATCCGAAATATAACCAAATTTTCATTCTTAAATATGTTTCATTCAGGCGGTTATCCACGATTATCGAGTTTAACGGTTTGAATTGTCATCCATACTTTTAATATTAATCTATTATTTGGTGAAACACTAGATGAGACTAGACGTTCTCTCACCCCACCCTCTCTCTCCTCCTCCATCTCTCCCAATTTCTGTCCTTCCAATCCAACCAAAACAAATAGAAAAAATCAAAAACCCAACAACCATCGCTCAGCCATTAAAATTCCACCATCTCCCAATTTTTGTCTTTCCAATCCAACCAAAACAAATAGAAAAAATCAAAAACCCAACAGCCATCACTCCGCCATTACAATTCCACCGTCTCCCAATCTCTGTCTTTCCAATCCAACCAAAACACACAGAAAAAATAAAAAACCCAACAACCATCAATCCACCATTAAAATTCTACCATCACTCCGCCATTAAAATTCCACCATAAAAACAAGGGAACTTTAACGAAAAGTTCCCGGTATTGTTCATTTTAACGAAAAACCACATTTTTACACTAAAAAGTCAATCCTGGTACTATTCACTTTACCCTGTATTTTGTCCTTAGAGTAAACTGTCGGTTTACCCCTTGAACTTTCACCTCACTTTCGATTTCCCCCCTGAACTTTTCTATTGGAAAATTAAGGACTCAAACTAATTTTTTTAGCCAATTTGCCCCCTAACGTTAGTTTTTCATATATTCCATCCATATTTCCGTTAAGTGAGACCATGTGCACAACATGTGAGGGTAGTTAAGTTATTTCACTCTTAAAAATGATTAAAAAACTGAAAATAAAAAAAAAACAAAACTTTCCCTCTATTTTTTCCCGCTAATTCCTATCATCGATTTTATTTTTCCCTCTCATTCCTATTCATGAGAAATGACATATGGTGTTATTGTCTACCATTTTTATTTTCTCTAACAAATTAATAATTTGACAAATGCTAATGGTGCTATTGTCTCCAAAGCAGTGTATTAATATAAGAAACCCTAGTCTTTTTTATGAACATGTTTCTTATATTAATGTACTACTTTGGAGACAATAACACTATGAACATTTGTCAAATTATTAATTTGTTAGAGAAAATAAAAATGGTAGTACATGCTTCAAGAAAAAGATTAACTTAGCTACTTATGAAAACAATAACATCATATGTTATTTCTCATGCATATGAATGAGAGGGAAAAATAAAATTGAGGATATAAATTAGCGGGAAAAAATAGAGGGAAAATTTTTATTATTATTTATTTTCAGTTTTTAATCATTTTTAAGAGTGAAATGACTTAACTATCCTCACATGTTATGCATATGGTCTCACTTAACGGAAATATGGATGGAATATATGAAAAACTAACGGTAGGGGGCAAATTGGCTAAAAAAATTAGTTTGAGTCCTTAATTTTCCAATAGAAAAGTTTAGGGGGGAAATCGAAAGTGAGGTGAAAGTTCAGGGGGTAAACCGACAGTTTACCCTTTGTCCTTATCATTAAAACTCAAAGTTCATTAGTTTTCTTAAAAACAAACCCAAAACCAAAAAACATCACTCCGCCATTATAATTCCACCATGAAATTGCAAGCTCCTCCTCACCATCTCGTCGTCTCCATTGTTCTTCCCCTCCACCTCACTCCTCTCCACGCTCTTCAATTTCAAACGCTCACTACAATTCACAGAAGAAATCTCCACCAGCCCCTGTTTCCAGACAGCTCACGACGGAAGACGATGCGGCGTTGAACCCGAATTCGATCTGCAGTCGCTGCTGCAAGTGAACCAGTAGTCAATCTCTGTACCCTCTGAACTGAATTGCACCAGAATATCGTCGGTCACAGCTCAGGACCCGCACACGACTCTGCTTGCAATGACCCATCCAGAACGCCGCTTGCGAAGAGAGAGAGAGAGGAGGCCTGGAGAGAGAGTTGATAATGATGAAATAGGGAGGAGAGGAAGATCGAACGCCGTTGCCTCGAAATGGGATTTGTAACCGTATCAGGATTTGTTAGAATCCACTCTATTGTGGACTCACCAACACATCCTGTTCAAATTCTATTATGACACAACAAGCAACTTAGTAGAGCAAGTCCATTTTAGGTTCGATGATCTCGTCAAATATAAATTTGAATCAAATTATTGTTAGTTCATTGTGAAGTTAAGTTCACATTTCTTCTCCTTAATATAGATAATACCGTCTCTTAAAAAAAAAAAATTATCACAACTTATCTTAACCGGCTCACCAAACAGCCCTTTTAAGGGATCAAAGTTCCATATATGGCAGGATGCTTTGGCTGCAAGTCTTGTGATATGTATGTTTCTATGTGTTTATGCAGAAAGCCTTCACGGGTTGACCGATGATGGCTTTGACCTGTCACTCGTGCACCGTATATAAGAGAAAACCATAGATATAGATCGACATGCTGTATTGTATTGTTTTTCTACGTTGCATTTTAAGTGGCTCAAAATTCTTTTTGAGTTTTTTGAAACACATACAATTGTCAATTTCCAAATGTATGTCACAACAAATGCAATTAAAAGATGACATAGGTTAAAATTTCACAATTGGGCTTAGATGTAATTCGGCCGAATGTTGACCACGAGGAGCGGATCCTGTGATGGTTGGTTAAGCAACATAATAAGTCAATCATAATTTGGTATAGAACTCGACATTAATTAGAGTTGAAACTAAGACTAGCGTTAGTGGTAAGTCATGGTCTACTTTAACTAATTTAAATTGAGGTGAAAGCTTTTCCAACTGAACTAAAACTTAAAAACAAAAATGTTTAGTACGTATTTAACATGAAAATAGCATTTTTCATTTGGTATTTAATTTAGAGAAAATTGGAGTATTGGTTTTTAAACTTTGTTTCAATTGGAGCTTTGGTTCATGGATTAAATTTTTTGAATTGGTTCCTAAACTTATCGAAATGTGGTGCAATGGTCTTTTTAGACAGCTCCGTAAAAATTATGTACTTGTTTTCCATTAAAACCTTTTAGGTTTTTTAGCCAAAATGGTCCCTGAGATTCGCATAACACATCACTTTGGTCCCTGAGATTGAAAATCAATTGAAATGGTCTCTGAGATTGTCCACCATCCATTATTTTGGTCATTTCGTTAAAAACTTCGTTAAGTGTCTTGGAGCTCTTGGCCGAAAGTTTGGGCAATTTTCAAAGTTTCGTAACTCAATCGTTTCTTAACCAAATTCGACCCACAATATATCAAAATGAAGATAGGAAAGTGTAGAAAAGATTATACTTATTCGGAAGCCCAATGGTTGCCAGAGATGGTCGGAAAATAGCCTAAAAGGTGACTGGTCCGCAGGAAAACTGGGTAAACTGTAAACGTTCATAACTTCTTCAATACTCAACGAAATCGAGTGATTCAAAAATAAAAATTATACTTCTCGATGAGACGAAGAGAATAGTACATTTCTCGATGGCTAATTCACCATGTTTTGGCCGGAAAACGGCTCGAAAGTGGCTGTCTTGGTCTCGAGTTAACCACTTTCGAGCCGTTTTCCAGCTAAACCATGGTGAATTAGCCATCGATAAAGGTACCATTCTTTTTGTCACGTTGAGAAGTATGATTTTGGTTTTTGAATTACTCGATTTTGTTGAGTATTGAAGAAGTTATGAACGTTTAAAATTTATCCAGTTTCCGGCGAGTTTTCCAGTTTTTCTACGGACCAGTCACCTTTCAGGCTATTTTCCGGCCATCTCCGGCAACCATTGGGCTTCCAAATAGGTATAATCTTGTTTTACACTTTCCTATGTTCATTTTGATATATTATGGGTCGAATTTGGTTAAGAAACGATTGAGTTACAAAGCTTTGAAAGTTGCCCAAACTTCCGGCCAAGAGCTCCGGGACACTTAACGGAGTTTTTCACGGAATGACCAAAATAATGGATGTCGGACAATCTCAGGGACCATTTCTATTGATTTTCAATCTCAGAGACCAAATTGATGTGTTATGTAAATCTCAGAGACCATTTTGGCTAAAAAGCCAACCTTTTATTTTGAGCAAAAGTTGTAAAACAATAATTCGGAAGGATCATTACTCCAAATTGTGACAAAATCATGAATCAATACTAACATATTGTCATGTTAGTGTTGACCCTAAAAACTACCAAGCCTACGTGGCGCGCAGGCCGAGTAATCTATGAGCTAACTACGTCATTCGGTAAATGCGGGGCGTGCCAACTCGTCGGCCGAGCTCGGCCGAGGAGTAAATTTGTTGATGTTGCGTTGGGTGCGCGGCTGACTTCTGCGTCTTGCGATTGCGGCCGAGGAAGGAACGCGTCTCGACCTCTTGGGTTCTCGAACCTGAAGACAAGGTTACTATTCTTACGAAGTTCACGAATCGTCGTCGTCGGATTCGGTCACAGTGATGGTATTCGTCAGAGTAAACTCACGCCGAATCGACACCAAAGTGTGAGGACACAAATACTCAAAGCAAATATAAGTCCTTATAGTGAACGTAGTTCGGCCGTCTGAATGCCGAACTCTAAATCCTACTTGAGAGTATCCAATCATAAAACAACTCGGCGTGCAATGCGCCGAGCTCAGTAAATGGTAACACTTCACTTAGCCGAGGAGGCTGATGAAATGACCTTAATCAATAAGGACTCGGAAGTCCTTCTCGACCAAGACTTGGATAGATAACCGACCGTGCCCGCCGCAGTGCTGTTGATGCCAACGGAAGATACTGCGAGTTCGGCCAATTCTACGGTGACAGAGCTATCTATGCCGACTTAAGATATCACCGGTTGCTTTCACAGTGCTGTTGATGCCAACGGAAGATGTGTCAGCGAAAAGAGAAAATAAAAAAAAATCTCAAAGTTGTTGAGAGAGTTTGCGCAGGGCAATTGTGTGTTGAGTTGGAGAGAGCTTTGAATGATGCACAGCCTCCTCTATTTATAGCACTGGATGCCTTCAGAGTCGAGTCCAAACCCTACTCGGATTAGGTCTTCTTCTCCTGATCAAACACCCACTCGACCAGTCCTATTTTCATTCGGATTGTGAACCTAGTCTTTTATTGAGCCGGATCCACTCCGAGTTATCAAACTTGCCGAGACTCCTTGTTGCACTAGGACTCGACTCGCAAATGTAGCATGACCTAGCCGGCCTAGTTTTAGAAGCCCACGTACTAAAAATCCAAGGCTTCCTTGTCGCCAGGCCTTCCGGGCCGAGAATGGTTCTATACTCGGCCCAAATTGATATTTTGGGCCCAAACATTGCCCCCTCGCTTCTGAGGTCCTCGGCCTGAACTCTTTGGCCGAGTTTCGACCTTGAAGAAGCGAATCTAATTCACAGAACCCAAGTACTCTATTTTCAAGGCGCATTTATTGAGCACGATTGCACGATCTTGATCCTGCGAACCAAACTCGTCACGTGGCGTCCTCTAACACGGCCAATCCCTAATAATGACGTCTAAAGCATGCGGCTACCTGAACCGTCATGCCATCATGGTCTTGTTGCTGAACATCACCACGCCGCCTCGATTTACGAACCGTTCAGCATCGTGCAGACGCCAAACTGTCTTTCACCATAAATTTCGCCGTCACACGCAATCGTGCGTCCCCCGAAACACGAAACCCTTGGTTTTCCCAATTGGATTTTCTGAATGTTCATAATGATTAGCGAATTTTCGGTCGGTTTTACCCCTCATTTCAAATTTCGAAACGATTGTCCTCCCCTCCATCGTCTTATAAATACCGAAATCCTCTCATTTGTACCTTTACGCGTTCAAATTGTCTGATTTTCCTGTCATTGCTCTCTAGCGCATCTCTTTTTTCAAGTCTTCATCTTCAATTCCCCCAACCCAGAAAAACCCCTTTTCGCATTATCCTCTTACAATGGCCTCATTTATTTCTAAGCTTTCCAGGGAATGTGATCAGTGCCAGAAAATCTTGATCGGAGCACAATCAAAACCATACGGTTTGAAAGTGACATGAGTGCTTCTCACCAAATCTTGGGTCCTCTGTTTAAAGCGGCAATACCGTCGGCCATTACCGGACTTCTCCAAGAGCATTGCATGTCGCCCTTACTCCAAGGGTTTGAATGGTCGAGATGGAATGCGGCGAGGCCTCAAGGCTCTTGGCCTTCGACCACTACAGCCTGGGCAGCCTGGGTTGTTCGAATGGAAAAACTCTTCGGCGAGCAATGGAAGACCCTTGGTATCTACGACGCCATCCTCCTCTCGTCTATGGACGTCGTTTTCGACAAGGAGCTTCTCCTAGCCGCCCTGTGCTTCTGGTGTTCGGCCACCAACACCATGGTTCATCCTCTTAGTCCCATCGGCCCCACCATTCTTGATATCACCGCTATCTTGGGTACCTCGGCAACTGGGATCCCCATCGATGCGGCCCTCTCCGGGTGCCCGTCGAATCTTGACCTGAAGACGCTTTTCGATCGACGGGCCTTTGAGACGCTGAACCGTGAAGGTCAAATCCCGTCGAAAGAAGACATTCAGAAGCTCCACAAGAACTTCTTTAATTACAACACCCTCTATCTCCATTTCGCCAGCCAAGGAGGAGAGGACCTGCGAGAAGGAGAACATGAAGCTTTCCTCTTTTATTGGTACAACAAATACATTTGTTGTACCAAGTCGAACAAATGCTTGGTCGAGAACATGCCGGTAGCCGAGGCCTTGGCTAGTGGCCACGTCCTGTCACTTAGCTCCAACATTCTTGCCCATCTCTTCCGCTGCCTGGCCGAGACGACCCTTCACAAGATCGACCCACACCAGAATGGTCCCCTCTGGGTTTTCCAACTCTGGTTACATGTGTACTTCGCCTCCCTTCGGCCGGCAATAGCCGATTTCTCGCCAACGGAAGCGCTCGGACCTCAGCTTGCCTCCCGACCGGCACCTCCTCACCAAGCCGAAGAGGTATTTAGGTACTTCTTCGCCCTTGATGACCTTTCCAACGACGAATTCCTGATATGCCGTCGTCGAGACTATCCTTCCTCCATCAAGCTACCTACATCAACATGGGGCGCGGGCGAAGATGCAGACCTTCGTCAGTCTTGGGGATCGTTCGTGCTCACTCGCGACCTTCCTCTCGGCTGTGATGGGAAACGAGCAGGTTGGGAAATGTACCATCCTAACTTCCTTGCTCGACAGCTTGGCTATCTCCAAGGCTGCCCGGTCCCCCTGCTCTCCTCCCGAACAATCCTAAGCCGCGGACGTGAACCCCGTTCTTCGGAGAAAGAATGCAATACCGCCGCAAGGGAGTTCCAAGAGCGATACCAAAAATTCCGCCTTCGGCCGGCCACCCCAGAAACCCTTTGTACCGACACCTTCGGTGATTGGTGGGAAGAGTATACCCAGGAGTTCTTTGGTGCTCCGGTCGAAGGTGTGTGGAACAAACTCTTCGGTGAGCGACCTAAGAAGGCCTCGGCTCCCCAAGCTCAAGGTAACAGTTCATTTTTTTCTTTTTTTTTCCGTCAACTTTGCACGTTGATTTGCCTTGCTGATTTGCCTTTATTCGCTTAGGTAGTCGGTCATTGAGAAAGGTGGAGGTAGTTGCTGCGGCTATGGCCTAGAATACATCGGTCGTGGCTAAGAAGGCTAAGACTGCTGGTCGAGCCGTGCTCAACAAACGGCCTCGCCAAGAGGCCGAGCCGGCTGTCGAACCTCCGCCGCCTGCCAAGCGAGTCAAACAGCTGGCAAAGAAAGGAACACGGGAGATCCACGTCATCTCCAGTCAAACTACGGGGGCGACGACTCCCAGTGTTTCCCCTTCTCCCGCCATCGGCCAACCCTTGGTCGAGAAACAGCCAACTCTGGCCGCAGAGACAGTTCAAACGCGGCCTGTTCCTGGGGCCGGTACACCAGTTGTACCCCCATCTGTCGAGGCTGCACCAATCCAGGAAAAGGCGGTCTCTACGACCGAGGGAACTTCCCCTGTAAATCCAAAGCCCTCGGTCTTCGTTCTGGAAGAGAACGAATGGAGCGACGAGGCTCCGCTGGCAACTTGCCCTCATACTCGCCGACAACCTCCTCCAATATCCGAGATGGCTGTTCAAACAGGCTCTTCCACGGCTGACCGTGGCAAACGTCCTGTTGAGGAACCGGCAACGGTGGCCGAACCTTCCGCTTCTCCTCAGGACCAGGACGTCCCTCCTTCGTCCGAAGCGGCTGTCCCGGTCGGCCCCTCCACAGCCGATCGCGGCAAACTACCAGCCGAGGAGCCAGAGGCAACGGCGGAAACGCCCGTTCATCCTCAAGACCAGGACCTCCACATTCCTCCGCAGGAGGCTACTTCGGCCTTCGTAAGTACCCCCTACCGTCTTTCCTTGATTACTTTTCTGCTTTAGAATTCTAAACGAGGAAAATACTAAATGTCAGGTGCATATACACTCTTTTCATCAAAAATTCTATGCGCCGAAGAGCGTTATCTATATTTCTTGGCTGCCTCAGTGGCCATCGAACGTAGATAACCTTCATCGGCCGCGTGAACTGAGAAGCAATCTAAGACACTGGGCTCGGCCATTGAGTTCTTTAGGTTCGAGCAACGATCCTGGAGACATGGCCGAGGTCTCCTCTCGGCAGGTTAAAAGAAACGAAACCTTCTTGCTCTTTTTCGTAATTTCTTTGGAGCTTAATCTGATTTGTGTGTGCAGGCTTCGTGGGAGGTCGAATTCAAAGCTCTTTTGTCCAGCACTACCGGAGGGACTGGTCCTTCGGCCGCCGCGGCTGAACCTGCTGATTTAACCGCTCTGACTCGGCTGCAAGAAATCCTATCGCTTTCGGCGTCGCAAGTTCTTGAGCTCAAAGGTCTTGATTTGCTGGGCGAGTGTCTAAACGACCTTGGAGCCGACGGTCAGCTGAGCGGCGAGGCTATCGTTCAGGCGTCAACTGCCTTGGAGCGGGTTCGAGAAACCTTCAATGTTTCCGAGAATGCTTTGAGGGCCGAACAAGACCTGCAGGCTGCCATGGCCGTTCAAGATACTCTCCGTCCGAAGGTTGACGCTTTGAAAGCTAAAGGGGATGTCTTGGCCGACCTCGACCGTCAAATGGCCGAATTGGCGAAACGAAGATCGGCCATTGCCTCCGATCTTGCCAAGGACTTCGAGTCGGGCGGCAAGGCTTGCTTAACCGAGTATGCGGCGAATGCAAAAAGGGTCGAGAAG
This sequence comes from Malus fusca, assembly GCA_035220775.1. Classification (NCBI taxonomy): domain Eukaryota; kingdom Viridiplantae; phylum Streptophyta; class Magnoliopsida; order Rosales; family Rosaceae; genus Malus; species Malus fusca. The sequence goes on from CM069063.1 coordinate 23,809,256, forward strand.
TTGAAGCTGGAAAAGAAGAACCGGCAGGCCCAAGTCATCATGGGTGAAGTGCGGTGGCTGGAGTTGAAGGCCCTGCTCGGCACTCTTCTACCCTCTTCACCCTAAATGTATTTGAATGTAAACCGATCGACCTACTCATTTTGTAAATGCTTATCAATCATAATGGACTGGTTTTCTATTCCCGCATTTCCCACGTGACTGGATAGTATTTCTTTAAAAACTTTCCATTGATTGGTAATCTGTGGACTGCACCAGTCCGGTCTTTAAGATGATACGCCCCTTTGCCGTATACTTTATGCACAACGAACGGCCCTTCCCAATTCGGCGACCACTTGCTGAACCTAGGATCCTTTAGTCCTACGGGCAACACCGTTTGCCACACTAATTCACCCTCGCCGAATGTTTTATGTCGCACCTTTTGATTATAGGCTCGCTCGGCAATCCGTTTTTGTGCCACCAGTAAGTTATAAGCGTCAAGTCGCGCTTCTTCCAAATCTTCTAGTGCCTGTCTCATGGACTGATTATATTCGGCGCTAAACAAACTACTTTGTTCGATTAATCGCAACGAATTTATGCTTAACTCGACTGGTAACATTGCATCGTGTCCGTAAGTTAATGCGTATGGGGTTGTCGCAGTCGCCGATCGGGGAGATGTTCGATATGCCCATAATGCCTCGTTCAACTTCAAATGCCACATGCCAGGCCTTTCTTTTATTATTTTTTCGAGGATGCCGATCAACACTTTATTACTTGCCTCGGCATGCCCATTCGCTTGTGGATAATACGGTGTAGACTGTTCGAGCCGGATTTTCAAATTGGCCGTATACTCTTTAAACCTCTCGGCTGTGAAGATTGTTCCATTGTCAGTTATGATCGTTTCTGGTACGCCAAATCTGGTCACGATGTGTTCCTCCACGAAGTCGCAAACTTCTTTAGATGTTAGTTCAGCATATGATTTCGCTTCGACCCACTTAGTAAAGTAATCGGTTGCGACTATTATGCATGCGTGCTTAGCGGCTCCAGAAGATGGCGTGATTTTGCCGATCACGTCCATGGCCCATCCTCTAAACGGTCATGGCTTTATGACCGAATGCAATGATTCGGCCGGGACCCTTTGTATAGGTCCATGGATTTGGCACTGTACACATCCTCGTGCAAACTCGATACAATCCTTTAGTATCCTTGGCCAAAAATAGCCGTGTCGTCGAAGTAGCCATCGCATTTTCCGTCCGGATTGATGAGCTCCGCATATCCCTTCATGGACTTCTGTAATCGCCCGAGCACTCTCTTGGGGGCCGAGGCATAGCAATAACAAACCATATTCGCCATTTCGGTATAACTCATTCTGATACATGACATAGTTCGTGGCGTGAACTCTTGTTTTGCGATCGTGTTTATTATTGGGATTGTCAAGGTACTGCATAATGGGCCTTCTCCAATCATCTGGTATTGCCTCGACGACGCAAACGTCCACAAGGTCGTCTCGATCTAACAACGAAGGTAAGGACATAACTCTTGTACGTATCACGTTGTCGCGCTAGAGGACTTGTTGGTTAACCAATGCCGGGTATAGCTGTCGCAACACAGGTATTTCTCGGCCTAGCTTGCCCCCCAAGAGTTGTGCGCCGGAGGCAATTTGAGCCAATTCGTCTGCGTCGGTATTATGACTCCGGGAAATATGTTTAAATGTAATACCGTCGAAGGATTCGGCCAAATAGCTGGCGATCATATGGTAAGGCGCCATGGTACAACTCATGCAACGAAAAGAACCATTAAGTTGGTTAATCACAAGTTCGGAGTCGCCGAGGACGAGGGCGCGGGTCGCCCGCAGGTCATGAAGGATTCCAAGACCAATGATTAGGGCTTCGTATTCGGCCTGATTGGTGGTGCATTCAAAATCCAACTTAAGCGACAAATACCAGCGATCGTGGTTTGGGGATTGAATGACAATTCCTACGCCCGCCGAGGATGACGTACTGGAGCCGTCAAAGTACATCGTCCAATGGTTGTCGCGTGTCGCAACCATGCCGATTTCGACATCGGCATCCCCAAAACCGTAGGGGGAAGGGTGTTGAGCAAGGAAGTCGGCCAACGCCTGGCCTTTGACAGCTTTCTGAGGCACGTATTGCAAGCTAAATTTGGACAACGCCATCGTCCACTTCCCAATTCGACCTTTTACGATTGGTCGGGTAAGCATGTACCGGATAACGTCGGTCTGGGCAATGACTTGGGTGACCGACGGGAGCATGTAATGCCGAAGCTTGGATGCGGCGAAAAATACGGCCAGGCACAACTTCTCGACGGCGGGATAATTGATCTCTGGGTGGCTGAGATTGCGACTTAGATAAAAAATAGCCTGCTCTCGACCGGCATCGTTGTCTTGGGCGAGGAGGCAGCCAATGGACTCTTCGGCCGCCGAGATATAAAGCTTAAGAGGTTTACCGCGCCGAGGAGGAACCAGGACAGGTGGTTTCGTGAGAGAAACTTTGATTTGCGTAAACGCCGCCTGATGCTCGTCGTTCCATACGAATTTATCTGAGTCCTTGAGTTGCAAAAGCGTGGAGAACGCTTTCATTTTACCGGCCGAGTTAGCAATAAATCGGCGGAGGAAATTGATCTGACCGAGTAAGGACTGGAGTTGTTTCTTCGTCGTTGGAGGTGGGGCATTGATGATTGCGGGTGCCTTATTCGCATCGACTTCAATCCCACGGTGATGCACGAGGAAACCAAGGAAATTTCCGGCCGACACGCTGAAGGCACATTTGGCAGGATTCATCTTGAGGTTGTGCTGACGCATGCGGAGGAAAGCCTGTCGGAGGTCGTCCAGATGTGTCTGTCGGCGTTTAGATTTGATGACAACATCGTCGATGTAAAACTTCGACGATGGTTCCAATTAAATCGTGGAAGATGGTGTTCATCGCCCGTTGGTATGTAGTGCCGGCATTTTAAGGCCGAATGGCATAACAACCCATTCGTAAGTGTCGAGTGCCCCCGGGCAACGGAAAGCAGTTTTGTGCACATCGGCTTCGGCAATGAATATTTGGTTGTACCCGGCATGTCCATCCATAAAGGATAAGATCGCATGATTCGCCGCGGCATCGATTAACAGATCTGAAATCGGCATTGTATACTCATCTTTGGGAGTTGCCAGGTTCAGATTTCTGAAATCGATGCAGATGCGCAGTGCACCATTTTTCTTTAAAACAGGAACGATATTCGCCAACCATTCAACATATCGAGCTGTCCGAATGAACCCGGCTTTCAAAAGCCGAACCAGTTCGTCCTTGATGCTGAGTTGCACTTCGGTCGAGAATCGACGTGGTGGCTGACGGAAAGGTTTACACCCGGGCTTAATACGTAACTCATGCTCGACAAGAGTACGATCTAAGCCGGGCATTTCATGGTAGCTCCAAGCAAAACAATCTTTGAACTCCGTAAGCAAGACACGAAGCTCGTCTTTCATGTGTTGGGGAAGTAAAGCACTAATAAACAAAGGCCGTGGGTCATCGGCCGTCCCAACATTAATCTCTTCCAGGGGATCCTTAACTTGGGGCCGATGTTCTTCGAGCTCGGCCGGGGCGGCTTGAATTTTATCAATAGATAAGACAGGACCATTATCTCCTTCGGCCAGGAACTCAACGAGGTTAACGCCCGAATTTGGTTGTTTAGATATAGTATACCAATGGGCCAGCTGTCGTTCCATAGTAGATGAAACCGCGGCCCTACCTGTTTCCCGATTGGTGTCAAACATCGGCTTCGGGGAGGAAGTTGGCTAATCCGATTCTCGCCGAATCCTGGTGGACAGTCTCGGCGCCAACCTCGATAGCTTTCTGTACAGAGATCCGAGTCGGCCGTCCTTCATCATTGAAGCCTTGCAAAGTAATGTAGCCGACGTGGTCATCATAATACCGTGCTTGGATCATGTTAGCTTCGAAGGGCTGGTTATCGGCCGGGTGAACAGTGACCGATTTGCCGTCCCAAAACACAAGCACTTGATACAATGAGGAAGGAATACAGCTGGTTTGATGAATCCAATCTCGACCGAGCAGGGCATTATACTCGGTTTTGGAATCAATCACGAAAAAGGCGGTCATGTGAGTGCGACCGGTAATATTCACAGTTAACGGAAGTATACCTTTGGTTTGGGATTTGTCGCCGACGAAACTACTCATTGTGATCCCTGACGGAATAAGTTCGTCATTCGAGCGACGTAAGGCCTTCATGATGTTCAGAGGCATGATATTGACGGTAGCTCCACAGTCGACAAAAACTTTAGAAACTGGATATCCCTCGATGTGGGCCGTTGCATACAATGGCTTTAAATGGTGAAGTGCGGCCGATGATGAACGAGGGAACAATTCGGCCAAAACAGCCTTTAGGCTATCATTTCTCGTTGTTGACTCAACTTCAACAACAGATACAAAAGCCACATGGCCGGCTTCCTCGGCGACTACATCACCATCGAGGAAATTCGGTTGAGCCGTGCTTGATTGAAAATCAGCGGGTAACACATGGACCATACTAATTTCCATGTTATCCAGGATCGACGGGCCCATCGGGTTAGAACCCTCCTCGTTAGCCTCATCTCTCGTTTGATCGGCGACTACGGACTCCGTTTTTGTCAGAGCTGGACAAAGAGATTCTTCTGTTCCTTCTTCAATGGTTTGAACCTGCGGTGCTGCTTCGGCAACTTGTTGGTTCTGCGAGACTGCCTCAGGTGAGGGTGAAGTCGACATTGTGCTTGGGGTCAGGATCCCAACCTGCTCCTGGTAATGTATCCGGGCATCCCTGGTATCGAGATAAACATCCAAACGTGCAACACGTGCTATTTCATCGGTCGTAAGGCCGAAGAGAGAAACAGCCGAAAACACTTCGAAGTGATATCGTAAATACTGAAGGTCCTCCATTGAGAAAGGAAGTTCGGCTGCATCAATATCAGTGTATGGGTCGACTTCAAATCCAAGGACGCGAGCTTCTCGTATGTGCTGAAACCTTGCTTTCAATCCTGGGTATGAAGTTTTCTGGACGATTCGCTCGGCATCAGGACAAGTTAGGACTAAATTAATGGTGTCCTGACATGCCTTCGGCAAACCATACAGATCGTTGGTCGAATGGTTCTTGTGAAATTCTCGCATATACTCCAAAGCTTCCCCAAGGAATGGTGGATGCAAATTTCGTCGAATCTTGATTAAAGGTTCTTGTATAGCCGGAGGGACCAATTTGTCTTCGGCCTCTTGCCTGAAATGTTCAAGGCGTGCCTTCATCTCCCCTGGTCGAAGAAGAAGTTTGATCCGTTTATCAGCCTCTTCGAACGTGGTTTCGACATCTTGGTCGACCAGCTGTTTCCCTTGAACCGATTCTGTTGGAGGTGGTCGTTCATCATCAGTAGCAATTATGTCCTTCGGCCGCCATTTAGGGACCGAAGTTTCTTGGGCTGCCCGTCGGCGGGCCATGCAATCTATCCTTTGGTGCCGGCGTTTCTGTGATTTGGACAGTGCGGTGTAGACGCCTCTTGAAGAATGATATGTATACCAACGTTGATCTCTAGGTTCGGGAGGTTTGAAAGTTTTTTGGCTCCGCGATGATTCCGAACTGCTAGAATTACGTTTATAGTAGTCATCGTCATAAAATGAAGCATCAAAATCGAGGCGCCGCCTGACTGAGGGTGTCTCTTCCATCCGTACTTTAGGACCGAGCCTATCAAAAACCCCTTGATGCTGGCCCACGTTGGCTACCTTTTGCTGGGTTGCGACCGTAGGTCGTTCCGTTATAAGCGAAGAGGGCTTCTCCTCTGGCTCACTGCCGACCTTTGTTCTACATTTACTGCACAAAACCGCCGTCCCACTGTCTTCATCGGTGCTATAATCCCTCATAGGTTTAACAATAGCAGGCCCCGTTAAAGCTGTAGGTGGTTTGTTTGAACGAAAATCAGCCATGAAACGTGGCCGAGAATTCTGATTACGAAAACATTGTGTCTCAACAACTTCGGCCTTCCCTTTCCCTTTGTCCTTAGGTAGGCATGCATCGACCATATTTACCGTTGCCGTGGGGAACGGGTCAGTATCAACACTCATCTTCTTCTCTGGAAATTTCAATTAGCCATTATCGATCCAGCTTTGGACGTTGTCGCGAAACACGACGCAATTGTTTGTCGTATGTTTGCTTGAATTGTGGTATTTGCAATACACCTTTCCTTTAAGCTCTTCGGCCTTGGGAATGTTGTGACCAGGCCGAAGTTTGATGATTCTTGCTGATAACAGTTCGTCAAAAATTGCGTCAGCCTTTGTAATATCAAAAGTATAAACTTTTGATGGTTTCAATGTTCCTTCAGTGGCCGAACGGCTTTTGACTTCCCCAGAGTCAACTTGAGTCAATGCCTTGCAAACGTATGGCTTATCTATCACTATCTCAGCTGCATCCACGCTAACGCATTCATCCTCGGTTGATGCATAATTGACAGTAGGATTCTTGTAAATCGTCCCCCGAGATGGAGCTTTCGAAATCTTTTCCTCGCGGAGCAAATAATCATACTGTTCGACATGTTGGGCTAATTCGTACATATCCCGAAAGTTTGCCCCCAAGAATTTCTTTTTGTATTCGACGTCGAGGCCGTTCAAAGCAAGCCTGACAAATTCGACTTCGGGTAAAGGCACTCGGCACCAATTCCTGGATGATTTGAACCTGGTAAGATAATCCATTGGTGACTCATCAGATGCCTGAGCCATCCTTGCTAATGAAGAAACCGACACCTCTATCCCTGGCCGATAAAACTGCTCGTGGAATTTCTCGACCAACTCCTCCCAGTTTTGGACGGAATTAGGAGGGAGATTGATATACCAAGCAAATGCCGAGCCGGTCAATGAGAAGTTGAACAGCCGTACCTTATGGAAATCACTATTAACATCTCCGCATTGCGCGGTGAAACGAGCCACGTGTTCCAACGAAGACAGGGACGATTCACCGGCAAAAAGGCTAAAATCTGGGATCTTGAAACCTTTTGGGTATCCGAACGTTTCCACGTAGGCCGGGTACGGATGGATAAACTTAGGAAACTTCGGCCCCTTCTTCATGGCCGAGTAGATCATCTGCTGAACTTCGGTCATATCAACAGGTGTTGCTTCGACCCTCTGGTCGATTCCGTCTGACTTATTATTCGACCCTCCTCCTTTTTCCAAGTCGATTGGTTTGAGCCGAGCAGGAATTGGCTCGGCCTGTACTGAAACACCCCAACCCTTCTTAGGGTAATTCAACGTTCTAAATCCGTTTCCAATGTCCGTTTTCCCAAATTCAATTTCTATTATATAGTTTTATTTATTGGACTCTTTATGTGCTTAGGAGCAATTATTGTGACGTTTCCGTCTTCGCTAGTGGCGCAGCTTTTGGCGACTAAGTACTGTGAGTGGACCCCTTCTAAAATTACATGATTTGATAATTTAATTGCATAAATGATTAGCATGCCTACGGATTTATAATTTGATTTATGTGAAGCCTGATGATTTAAGATATTGATTATCGTCTCGTGTTTTTGGTGAGGAATTAATTGTGGCCTATATTGAGCTATATTTTAATATATACGGTATTTTCTATAAAAACCATGAACTGGTAGACTATCTGATAGATGACGATAGGATGCTAGAACATGTTTTTGAACCCCTCTTTATAGTGTAGACGATGATCGGTAACCTACGCTATGAAGTGGTATTTACGAGAGACGTAACTATTTGTGCGTACCTAATGGACACTATGCCGCCTGGGGCGAGGATCTGGTGTTGGCATGTAGGCCGGGAGAAATAATCCCTAGCGAAAGGCTGAGGGACACGGAGACAGGCATTGGGCCGGGAGAGAGTTATCTCTGGCTACGGGCACAGAGACTGAGGTGCAGGCACTGGGCCGGGAGTTATATTTATTCAGTGATCTTTCTAGCTGCACACCGCGTTATACGAGACGATTTATGAGACGTTTACTGTTTTGATTTCCGCGATGCGTTTCCGCGATGTTGGCTTTTAAGATATTTGGCATGCTAGGATTTTGATTTAAATCCATCACTTATTATGCTAGTAGTTTTCATTTATATAAACTTTGGGGGTTAATATGTTGATAACTGTTTTATTATTATTGTATATATGAACTTGGTCCACTCACCTTTGTTTTGCGCCCCCATTCAGGACTTAGAATCAAGGCACATATTCCCGGCGTCAAGACACTTCCGCAGCAGCATTTACGGATCCTCTTGAATGTAGGACTCACTCCTTTATTCATTAAATTTTATCTTAATTCTTTTTAGTGATTAGGTTTAGTTGTATGCTCTGAGCACGTTCTTAAATTATTAATTCTTGGTATTTTAAATTTCTAACTCTTACTTATTTCTTATTCTTAGCTTTTGTATCAATTAATGGCTTTCGTCACCCTCGGGTGTCGGCCAGCACGTATCGGTCCTAGTATTCGGGGAATATCAGGGTCGGGGCGTGTCATGTATAATTGGTAACAGATTATTTCTTGGTGGCAAACGTTGGAGAAGATCGAAAGGCATGCTGTCACTGACTTTACTAACCAGCATTTCGAGTAATCTGGTTTGTTGCTCATTGGAACTGAGTATCACGTCATGTAGCTTGTCAATGCCTCGACTAAACGTCTGCTCGACTGACCGAGACTGCTCGTCGAGTCGCTTTCGAAGAAACGACCTTGTTGGTGGGTCAGATCCTTCACCGCCATCCTCGTCGCAATCCTCCACTATCCCTTCATTGAGAATGCAGGTGTTCCTGTTAGGGATTTCTAGACTGCGGAGTTGACCGCCGAGATTAACTTCCCTCTCTCGGCGGGTCGCGCTTGTGGACTCAGGTGTCACGGCGCTAAGGGGATTCTGCGTCTGTGGCACACTTTGTCCTATGTTCTGAATCGGCAAATCGGCTGTTGACTTTCCCATAGCTGTTTTCTTTTTTACCGATCGCGTTTCAATTGGCATGAACTTCGTAGTTTAGCACTAGGTCCCACTGGGCGTGCCAAAATGTTGACCCTAAAAACTACCAAGCCTACGTGGCGCGCAGGCCGAGTAATCTATGAGCTAACTACGTCATTCGGTGAATGCGGGGCGTGCCAACTCGTCGGCCGAGCTCGGCCGAGGAGTAAATTTGTTGATGTTGCGTTGGGTGCGCGGCTGACTTCTGCGTCTTGCGATTGCGGCCGAGGAAGGAACGCGTCTCGACCTCTTGGGTTCTCGAACCTGAAGACAAGGTTACTATTCTTACGAAGTTCACGAATCGCCGTCGTCGGATTCGGTCACAGTGATGGTATTCGTCAGAATAAACTCACGCTGAATCGACACCAAAGTGTGAGGACACAAATACTCAAAGCAAATATAAGTCCTTATAGTGAACGTAGTTTGGCCGTCTGAATGCCGAACTCTAAATCCTACTTGAGAGTATCCAATCATAAAACAACTCGGCGTGCAATGCGCCGAGCTCAGTAAATGGTAACACTTCACTTAGCCGAGAAGGCTGATGAAATGACCTTAATCAATAAGGACTCGGAAGTCCTTCTCGACCAAGACTTGGATAGATAACCGACCGTGCCCGCCGCAGTGCTGTTGATGCCAACGGAAGATACTGCGAGTTCGGCCAATTCTACGGTGACAGAGCTATCTATGCCGACTTAAGATATCACCGGTTGCTTTCACAGTTCTGTTGATGCCAACGGAAGATGTGTCAACGAAAAGAGAAAATAAAAAAAAATCTCAAAGTTGTTGAGAGAGTTTGCGCAGGGCAATTGTGTGTTGAATTGGAGAGAGCTTTGAATGATGCACAGCCTCCTCTATTTATAGCACTGGATGCCTTCAGAGTCGAGTCCAAACCCTACTCGGATTAGGTCTTCTTCTCCTGATCAAACACCCACTCGACCAGTCCTATTTTCATTCGGATTGTGAACCTAGTCTTTTATTGAGCCGGATCCACTCCGAGTTATCAAACTTGCCGAGACTCCTTGTTGCACTAGGACTCGACTCGCAAATGTAGCATGACCTAGCCGACCTAGTTTTAGAAGCCCACGTACTAAACGATCCAAGGCTTCCTTGTCGCCAGGCCTTCCGGGCCGAGAATGGTTCTATACTCGGCCCAAATTGATATTTTGGGCCCAAACAGTTAGATAGAGGCCAAAAAAGAAACAAAGAATGGTTGGTAAATACGTAAAGCCTACCCATTGGCTATTGGTAGGAAAGTAATCCGATTATAAAAAAAATTACAGACTAAATCCAACAAGAACTAATCAATACAAATTTCGCAGTCCAAGGAAGCCCATCAAACATAATGCAGGCCTCAAAAATTCACAAATCCAACTTAATTCTAATTCTAAATGGAGGATATCACTGGGCTAAAATTAAGCCCATCAATCCTTACATTCTTGGCCTCCCAAGTCCAACATTTTCTAAAACTAATAGGAAGGAGATTCGAACTTGAAATAAACTCGAGTAGACTAAGAGCTAATTGGTGCCCAAGTGCTACATTTGTTTACCCTACTGTGTGCCATTAACCACTCTCTTTGTTTTCTTGCCAGCTTGAATCCTCGCGTAGAGATTCTTGGTTCTAATGGACAGCAAAATGTCCAAACCAAACCCAATAACACAGGCAATGGCCATGATGACGAACACGAGCCGGTAACAATGTGCGCCCACGCAGGTGTTGCCACCTCCTTCCGTGGTGGTAGCCTCCATGTCGTACAATAGTCCGGCAAGCAGGCCGGAGAAGAGGAAGGAGCCGATTGGAAGGTTGAGGATTAGAATGTTGTAAATAAGTCCATAGTACTTGAGACCAAATAGTTCAGATGCGACGGGTACTGTGACGGCAAGACGAATTCCATAGCAAATGCCAACGACGGTTGAACCGATGTATAGCGAACCGGGCATGGCAATGGCCATGAGGATGTAGCCAACAGCCATTAGAATCTGAGAAGCAGCATTCCATAGAGGTCTTGGTATTGCAGCTTTCCTGTCATTACAAATTTGGGACAAGAAAGTGTTAAATGTTGGTTGATTTTCTTAGGCCAAAATAGTATGCCACCAAGAAAGTTAGTTGGCAAACATTTTCAGACAATGAAAGCTTGTAGATTTTCCAAGCATAGATGTTATATACAAAGAACCAAGAGATTTAAAGACACTGAAAATTACAGACTTGTCCATCAAGCAATTTAAGTTAGGACCACAATATAAAGCAAGGGATGGCCCTCATGAAAAAAGTTCAAAAACGTAACCAGAAGTACAAATATATTTTAGGAAAACTAATGAAAATGACTTAAAAATTTTGAGTTTTAATGATAAAGACAAAATAAAGGGTAAAGTGAATAGTAGCATGTTTGACTTTTTAGTGTAAAAATGTGGTTTTTCGTTAAAGTGAACAGTACTGTGAGTTTTTCGTTAAAACTCTCATATATTTATAGTAAACTAGATAAAGAACCCTAATAATTAAAATGAGAAAACACGAAAAAAAGGAGAAAAGAAAAGAAAAGCCCGTCGGCTATCTTCTCAATTGTCATGTTCTAATTAATTCCCAGTTTGAAAATTCTTATGGTGGTCACCTCCTACTCTTAAAGTGGGCATACTGTTTTTCTACGATATTGAATTTGAAGTGATTTTTTTTTCTTTCCAAAGTGTAATGTTATTAAGGACTTACAAAACTATTGTATATAAAAAAGAATGTTAGCTACCCACATTTATGTATGCAATCTGGAAGAGAAAAATAAGATGGACTTTGTGGGGAAAAACTCCAACAAGATATCTTAAATCCGGACCGTGTATGCTGCGTTTGCATAATTTCTAATCAAAAGCCATGTTCCTTTAATATTTGAAAATTACATATATTCGGCTATAATATTTTTTTTTTAACAAATAATATCATCTACAATAAAGAAGTGAGAGTGTAACACTTACATATATTTAACATAATCACCATCTCGACCATTAGATAATAAGTATATTAAATACATATAAGTAGTGTATTCGGCCAAAATTAAAACCAAAAAGATCTCGAAAGCAATCTTAAAGCACATTTTTGCTCTTAAGTGTGAATCGGAAATTCCGGAATCTAAATAATAATAGAAAAAGAGGAGTGAGTGGGGAGGATGCACTAGGAGACAAATATTTCCAACAATTATTTACTTATAAAAATGAGTAATGATATTCGTATCATGTTTTTGTATTACATTTTCATACCATCTTATATGGTATTTGATGTGGACAACCACATCATTTGAATTAATCAGATTTTTAAATTTAGTTCATTATTTAATAAACTAATAATTAAGAAAAACTTGTTAATTAAATTATGATTATGATATACGAGGAATCTTTCTCCTTCATTTCCTTGGGTTTTTCAAATTTTTCAAATAATGTGATTGTCCACATCAGATGCCACATAAGATGGTATAAAAATATAATATAAAAACACGATATGAATAACATTACTTTATAAAAATACACGAAGCAATTCTTTAAGGGGAAGTCAAAAGAACCCAAAAGCAAATTAAACAAAAAAAGGGTTTCTTATTAAAGAAAATAAATTATTCCAAAACCGAATCTAACTCTGTTTGGAAGCTAACATTTATATTATTGAAGTACCCTAAAAATAAGAATCTTTAAATATTTTATTGGAAAAATTCGAATCTTCCTATACTTCTTCAGAATTATACCCCAAAAGATAATACATATAATTTCTAACAAACACTTCTGAAAAAGGATAATTCTGGTTTTACTTGACATTTTAAAAAATTATTTAAAAAAAATAAGGAAAAAAAGCATAGCAAAACAAATATGAATAATAGTTTAATTCTTAATAATATTCGATGAGTATACTTAAAAGAGGAAAAGCGGGTGTTAAGTAAACCAACCTGATGAAGTATTCCGAAATCATACCCGAACCGATCCGCCCGAAAAAACCCCAAATGCTCGTCAGCGAAACGAAGATCGACACGTCCACGTAACCGAGCGCCAATCCAATCTGCCCCATATTGTTCATAACCGCCAGACCCGTCCCCACCCCGCACAAAAACGACACGAACAAAATCCAGAAATCCAACGCCACCATCGCATCGAAGATGGTGTGGTCCTCCCCGAGCACCGGCCTCCTCTTCGCCTCCACCACCTCCGCCGCCGAAGCAGCCACCTCTGGCTTGTGCTGTGTGTCGTCCGCCGCCGTCTGCCTCAAAAGTGGCTCGTCAGATCGGGTGTTCGGATCTGGACCCGACTCGGACGCGACCAGGTCCGGCTTCGAGGCCCACGCGGTGAAAAACGCATACGCAGGAATCGCGAGCGGCGACGCCAGGAGGATTAACAGAATGACGGAGAAGATTAGGGACAAGAGGTTCGAAGGGTTTGGGATGAAGTCGTAGGCGAGGAGGTAGAGTGCGACGCAGACGGCGACAGCGTTGATGACCCAGAAATATCTGGAGTCGCGGTTGTCTTCGGAGGAGGAGGAAGAAGGGGGGACCTCGCGGAGGAAGAGCATGGCGGTTAAGCAGACGGCGAAGGGGGTTACGGAGAGCATGAGGAGGAAGCTAGCGGGGTCGTTGTTGAAGAGAGCGGCACAGAGGTCGGTGAAGATGGCGGTGCTGAGACCCACGTAACCCTTCAGAATCCCCGAAACCGGTCCCCGGTTGCGCCGGAAGTTTCGGATGCATGTGACGAGAATCGCCGTGTTCATCCACGTCGTGCTGTTGCCGCCCATGCAGAGAAATATACACATCTGAGAGAAAAATTAAACTAATTGTTAGTTTGATTGCACTCTTTAGTGTTCCACGAAAGTGCCGACTGAGTTTTTTATTTACCTGCCAGTAGGAGAGGGGCTTGATTCTTTCGCTGACGACGAGCCACTGGGCGCCGTAGCCGACGAGACCCTCGACGGAGCCGATGAGGAGGATGACCCAGGTCGGCAGTTTATCGGAAGCCAGCCCGGCGAGGAGACCGAAGGCTTTGCCGACGTCTTTGGCGACGGAGAGGTTGTTGAGTTCGAGCTGGGTGAGGCCCATGAGGGTTTTGAGGGCGGCGGAGTAGTTGGAGAAAGTGTAGTTGTTGCCGGAAATAGATTGGACCCAGACGGCGGTGACGAATCCGAGCCATTTGGTGGCAGAGGAAACGGAGGAGCGGTAGGAAGCAAACCCCATTTCTGTGTCGGTCTGAAAAAAAACGCAGGGAGACTGGTGAGATTTGTTAAAGGATGAGGTGCTACTGCTAAGGGACGGGACCAGTATTTAAAGAGATTTTCTGAATTAAAAAAATAATAAAAATTGCTTTTTGTGGTTGAATAAAGAAGAAGAAAAGTTTTCCAGGCGGTGGGCGCTGTTGAATTTACAGCGGCAAGTGGCTGGTTGGCGCTTTTGGCGTCGTCTTCCCAGCCCCGCTTCCTGTTCTCCTAAAGTCTTTTTAGTGAATACTCTTTTACTACTATACTTATATAATATTGAGGTAGAAGAATCGTATCGAAATTATAATTTATGAGAGTCGAACCTATTAGGATTAAGATTTATTATAGGATTAGGGTTTATTATTGAGACCTTTAACTTGTAAGCGAAGAAAAATATTAGTACATCGTAATGATATAGTATAAAATTTGAGAGAAGAAGAAGAAAAGTAAACTCAACTAATAATGGGAGAAGATTCAACTTGTGTTTGAATCACTCTCAAAACCTAACTTCTAATGAGTAATGCTAGAAAGACCAAATTTGCAAACTAAATTATGTGTCACAAATAAGAAATGAGCACGTTTCAGTAATAATTCAATCATCAACTTCCATATTATTTGGTTTACAAAATTTAGTCTATAAATTTAATCTCTCTAGCCTTACTCAACTTCCAATTACATAGTACTCACTAACACATATAAGTAGGAAGAGGAAGACTTATGAGAGTCCTACCTAAGAAACAATCCAGAAGGAAATTCTCTCCACATGGCTTGTATCATTTGGACGGGAGGTCATGATGATGATCTACAAGTTGTTTCACATGTCTATTACACGCTTGAGTTTCGAATTTTTCTTTTGGTTTTAATAAAACTATTATCCAAGTTAAGATTAATCGAGTATGGTGAGTTTGTTTGAATTGTTTTGAATCATGCAAGACAATATCCCATAATATCTTGGACGATGATTACTAATATTCGAAAGGAATCTTTCAAAACGAAACCCGGATTGTACCAAGTATTCTAATTTGTAATTTTCTCCATAACGAAAAATGTTCATTGCTCGTAGTTTCCTTGCGGGGTAGTAGTGCAAAAGCAAACAAGGCAAAATCCAAATCGAATAATGAAGTATTGGAAAAGTATCCGATGTAACGCATAGTATTCGCCGGCATGCAAAATCCAAATTCCAAGACAAACTTTTTTTCTGGAAATAAACGAAATGAATTTTATTTTGTACATGTAGAGAGATTTTTCAGTGTGACCGGCACACGAGGTGGTACATCACGTGTCATTATATAAATGATGAGATTGGTGTGTCAGAAAGTTAATAACTTAAAAAATAAAATTTTCCACCGCTTACATAAAAACACATGATGTACCACCTGCGTTTCCGTCACAATTAAAAATTTCTCGTACATGTACGTAGTTACGATCACGAAAGGAAAATAAGATGTAAAAGGCAAAAACTGGAAAACGTATAGTGATTTCGTCGCGTGATGTACCAACAAGCGAGTTGGGTTGCCATTTGCCCAACCTCCACGTCACGTGACGTACGAGGAGAAGATTCTTTAGCTAGGGTTTCATCGAGTCAAACGTCATCAATTTCCAACCTTCTCGTACATGGAATATTGGAGAACAAAGTTCTTAATTAATTGAGTTTCAAATTGGTTAAACATGCGCGTAATGAGAGGCAAAAAAACCATACCTTTTCTGCAGATGTTTCTCCATGTATTGGAGCTGCATTTTCGTCAAGTTTTCTTTCCTGTAACTCGACGTTAAAAGTTGCTAGACCACCAAAACGCTCCTTCTCTTCTCTTTTTTGCCTTTCAATTCTTCTACTCCCGAGCAAAGGGTCGGAGTCATCTTCCTCCGTGGTTTTCATATATATCTTTTGTCACACCCAAACTCGCATCTTCTGTTATGGGACGGCTTTATCTTTTAGTAGAAAATCGATCAAGTAACGAGGTGGCGGCTTTCGGGTATTTTCATGTTTCAAATCACCAAATTTTCTTTTGATGATTAAAGTTTCATGCACCAGTTTGTTCACAATGCTCATCAAGTGATGAGTTTCTGGTTTTCGAGTTTTACTAGTAATTGGGTCACCCATATGATTTGTGAAAACTCATTATATATTATAATGGATCTAAACCACTCAAACCCATAGAAAGAACTCCGCAACTTAAGCATTGCACATGAGAATTATTGTGGGCAAGAATAAAACTAGCAGATTAATTAGGGTTATCATGAAATTAAATATCTAGCAACATTTTTCTATTCTTAATAATTATTTCATATAATGTGGTTTTGGTTTTCTAAATATGATACATTTGGCACTCCAAATTTCTTATTTTGCACTCCAAACTTTCTATATTTATAAAGAAAAATACATTTGTGGAAAGTAGAATGAGATTTTTGAAGTGCCAATAACAGTTTCTTTTTGCAATAAAATTATTTAGACACACAAATGTACACTTTGTAATAGAAGTGAGGCCCACAAGACTGGACATTTCTTTAATTTTGAACCCTTGTCATGGATCCGATTCAAGAGAAAAATGAAGAAAAATACTTGGATACTCAAAGTTTTGAAGGAAGTCCTCCTCAAAATACTTTGTGATCGATTTACTTATGATCAGAACCGTTCACAGTATAAACTCAAATTAAAAGACCATTTGCAAATAAAAATCAATTAAAACTAAACTCATTTAGTAACTATTCATTGCCGATCTATAGAACTTCGTGTTTATGATCATAATCGTTTATATTATAAATCAATTTATAAAGATCGCATTTGCAAAAAGTCAATTAAAATTAAGGTTGTTTAGTCTTCAAACTGTATAAAAACAGATGAATGGAATTGTTAAAACCATTACGAACCGTTTATATATTTGTTACAATAGATTGACCAAGTGACTTTAGTTGTAATTCTTTTTTTTTTTTTTTTTTTTTGCGGAGATGATATTTACATAATGATTTATAATATGAACGATTTTGAATATAAGCACAAACCTCTATAATTTAAATATGAAGAGTTTTGAGTAAGATTTCCTGGTCATCCTTGAGTAGCTAAACATTGTTCTTTTTATAATCACCAATCTTGTTCTCTTACTTGGATAGTTTAATTAATTTTCAATAGTTTAATTAATTTTCAATAAATAACTAGTTCTTCTCACTTATCAAACTTATTTCAACACAATGATTTGTGTAAAGCATGTGGTAACCTAAACGAAAAGTCTTACTTTTACCATGTTGAGATTTTATATTCACAGTTTCACATGCTTGCACCATCACTAATAATATTGTTTCTTGACTACTTTCATTACCTTTGCAGACAATGAAACATCGAGCAAGCAAGTGGACTGGTTGATAACTTGGTAAATAAAAAATACAAATGGAGTATATATATGATGAACGTGATAATCTCAGACACATCACTAAACTGAAAATTAAAAACGAGCACTTTTTTGTGAGCTGCATCATATATAGATTCTAAAGTCTTCTGTGTGTCCGACCAAAAAAACAGGCACTTATAAAAACTGAATTCTTGAAATTGAAAGCTCGCGTGTATGTGTGGTGATAAGACATCGACCATGTGGCATGTTAAGTTGTAGGCGGCTTATCAATCATATAATAAAAAACACAGATAAGATCAACTTGATAAGTTTGCTGAGTATTCATGTTAGTACGGTCATTTCTCATCTTGTCAATTAACTGTTTGTCCAAGACTTTCAAACAAGTGGTGGCAAACTCGTTAAATTGTTAGGTAATTATTAAGACCTATTTAATTTAATTTAAGTTCATCATTATTAATTCTATTTTTGTATTATAGTGATATTAAATTAATTTTTTTTAACAATTATCTATAAACAATTCAATAAATTAATTTGTCACATCTATTTTAAGGTACAATCAAAGTACGCTTTGAGTTTTTGAAAGTTAAGTTACTCTCTCAAAATTCATTGAGTTTTATGAAAATACATGAAACTCTAATATACAATAAACGCTCCTAAAATTCATGTACATGCTCCAAAATTTACAATTTTTTAACACCTACTTCATTTTTTAATACAAACAATTTATAATCTTTGGTTTAAAGTTAAAATTATAGCACGTGTGTGAAGCTAAATTCTAATATATTACGTATAAAAGTCCTATATCTTCGTTACTAATTGTTGACCCTAAAAACTAACAAGCCTACGTAGCACGCATGCCGAATAACTAGTGAGCTAACTACGCCCTTCGGTTGATGCGGGGCGTGCCAACTCGTCGGCCGAGGAGTAAAATATGTTGATGCTGCGTTGGGTGCGCTGCTGACTTCTTGATCTTGCGACTGCGGCCGAGAAAGGAACACGTCTCGACCTTCGGGTTCTAGAGCCTCAAGACAAGGCTGCTAGTTCTGCGAAGTTCAATATCAAATTCGGCTTTCAATGTGCCGAATGTAGTAACTTGTAACACTTCACTTCGCCGAGAAGGCTAATGAGATGACATCTGCCAATAAGGATTCGAAAATCCTTCTTGACCGAGACTTGGATAGATAACCAGTCGGCCTCGACCAAGGAAGAAAATATCGGTAATATCGGAAATATCGGTAGTCCGAAAACACGGAAATATCGATGGAAATATCGGGATAATATCGATATCGATAAAAATTACATGGAAACCACGGAAATTGTAAGAAAAACTTGGAAATTTTTATTGAAACTTTGCAGGATGTTTATTTAGTCAATTATCTATTAGTTTATCACAAAAAATTGGAAGGAAATGCATTGCATGATGGATTTAACATTATCAAGTTGATTATATAGCGAGCTGACAAACATTGTGAGTGTAGAAAACATGTAGTAATTAATGAAAGAAGTCTAAACACACCATAATCATTTATATATAATGAATTAGTACAATATTTTACACTTTATACATTGCATGGTAAGATATACGAGTGACTTAGTACCACATAGAGTTCCTATGAGGTTCAAAATTTTCACTATCTTCATCGTCTCTATGTGTAGAGTGAGTGTATTGTGAAGAGTAGTTATCAAATGATAAATCCCCAAAATAGTTTTGCATGTAATTGTTAACATGCCACCCATATGGATCCGAGATTGGTTGACGTTGTCCATAAGCAAAATCATTTGAAGATTGAGTCTCGGATTGTCTCCATGAGTCGCTCGATTCCATCCTAACAGGAATGGGATATGAAGGGTAGGGAAATAGTTGGTTATGAGTATTACCATAGTTACTACTTCCCACTCCAACAGAGTTCGAAGTTCTAGATAACGAGTCATCTTCTTGACTTGACAAAATCCCCTTGCCTCTTTCTCTGCGAGTATAGTCCTTCCCTATGGCACCAATTCCTGGTCCTGCCCGCCTACTGCCATGGCCATCATCCTGTGTTGCATGCGTGAAGTTTGCCTCACCAGTGTAAGGGCTCATAAATCTGGGAGGTGGTCCATAATAGTTTCCATATCCACCACCACTCCAGCTCCACTATGTCCTTCATCATTCCCACCTCCGGTGGTAGGTGAGTCTCCTGATCTTGTACTAGAGCTATCATTAGTATCAGCACGATGTTGTGGTTGTGTAGGATTGGAAGAAGGTGGAATTCCAGTGTTTCTTGGTCTTGGGCGCAAAAGTTCTTCCAAAGAGTCAGCGCTGCTAGATCCCACCTCCTCCTCTAATACTCTTTCTACATTTATCCCTTCATTACGTGCTTCTTCAGCAACTCTAGGATCTGGGTTGCCTTCATCATCATCTAAATGAAGAGGTCTAATCCATTGAAAAAGTTGGTTACCCTCTGTATCATCATCTTCACCAATAATATCAAACACATCTAGTGGGTCACCACGGTCGACATGATCTATTTCTGCTTCCTTATCTCGAATTTGAAGCTTCATGTTGTAGTAGCAATAAACTAATTTTTCCAAGCTACTATGAGCCAACTTATTTCTTTGCTTTGTGTGTATGAGTGCAAATGTGCTCCAATTTCTTTCACAAGCAGATGAGGAAGCTGTTTGTGATAATACTTTGATTGCTAACTTTCTCACAGTTGGTGCATCGGTCCCATACATGATCCACCATTCAGCTACAATGAAAAACAATGTTGATAAGCCTAATAAATCCAACAAATTCTATTATAAACTTATAGTGAAATATGTTTATACTCACTAGGAGACATATTTGTTCGAGCAGCAACTGATGTTGGTTCTCCAAAAGTTCTTCTTGCATCTTTAAACCATGTTAGCTGAATTCAATAAATCGTGTTAGTTTAATCCAACAAAGTAATTATTATAATTTAAGTAATTGTGTACCTCATTTCCAAATTGGCCAACTGCTGGTGATGCAGGGTCTAATTTAGACACGTATAAGGTTACCATCATCTCCAACACCGGGTCTGTATTGGTATCGGGGATTCAAATAATATGTTGTTCAAAGAAACACATACTCTAATAAGAGAAATAATACTTATGCAACTAAAGAAATGAATTGCAAATTATGACATAATTTATACCTGCTGCAGGCAAATCGTGGTATAATGTTTTATACCATCGGTCTTCAATTATCTTTATGACCCACCTTGCACCATGTTTTCTTTCCAATTCATCCTTCACTACACGCATCAACTCATATACTGCCCCCATAGTAGGATACACTTTTGTGTCAACGATCCGTAAAACTTTGTAAAGAGGTTCAAACACTTGGCACACATGTTCTGATTGAGTCCAAAAAGCATGATCAAGCACTATACTTTCCACCATACAACCTGCATTTGAGCGGCTCAAATTGTGGTTGGCCCAATCGTCACTAGTGAATAGTTGCTTCAACCCTGCTTTCTTCTTAAGTAGGTTGTCTAATGCAATATAGTTGGTGGCGAATCGAGTGGTAGCTGGACGAATAATTTCTCCTTCGTAAAATTCACGCATCTTTGCCAACAACCAACCGTGATTGTAAATATAATTTGTGATCATTCTAGCTCTTTTGACCACAGTAGCAACATTCTCTCTCTTCCCCATTGCCTCAAACATGAGATCAATACAATGTGCTGCACATGATGTCCAAAACACATTATGATGCTTCATTAACTTTTTTCCAGCTTTGACAAATGCAGAACCGTTGTCGGTCACGACTTGGACAACATTATGCTCTCCCACCTCCATGATTACATCCCTCAATAATTTGTAAATATACTTGTAGTTCTTTATATGGTCTGAAGCATCAACAGACTTCAAAAAATTGTCTTTCCCTTGGAGTATACCATGAAGTTTATGATAGACAATCTGGTTGGGCCGGTCCATCCGTCACACATGATTGTGCAACCATTAGTTTCCCACTTTGACCTCAATTTGTTAACATACTCGCCAATGTCTTTATACTCCATATCCAAATATTTGTTTCTTATCTCATAGGGAGTGAGAGGTTGTACTCCAACACCGGCTTGTTGACATCCCACTACCATATTTTTGAAATGATGTGATGATGCCTTCGCAGCAGGGACATTTTCATAGATAAAGAACTTGCTAATTAGATGCCCCATTCCCTCATTCACATTACCTCCAGTGAAATAACTCCAAACACTCTTTTGACGTGCTTTGGACGACTTACATAAGCTTGGGGCTATTGGTGGTGTTGGTTGTGATTCTCTAAGACTGCCTCCCCGTCTCATTTGTGCACCACCACTTGTCCCGGAACCTTGTGCTCTATTAGGAATTTTATGAAGGCGTTCTCTTTCCCATGCTGACTGTTTGGATGCACGTAATGCTTGTTTCAAACTGCGTCGTTCTTCAGGTCCCATGTCATCATCACATTCATCCTCATCGTCATCATCATCACTGTCAATCGCTTGGCCATAGACTTCTCCCCGTAGCCCAACTCGAATATTTTCTATTCCCTGTGTTATCTTTTCCTTCTGCTGTTTTTTATTTTTTAATAATGTGCTGATGAATGCCTTCACTTATGGGGGGACATTATCGCATCGTTGGACATTTTTTGCTGGATCTAATCCACTAAGATGGTACTTAAGTCGTGTCACTCCGCCACTCTTCATTACCCGACCACAATATTTGCAAATTGTGCCATGTTTGTTTCCGTCTATTGGGTCTCCATGTTCCCAAGTTGGATCACGTTTAGTAGCTCCACTGGACATCGTAAACGTACCTACATTTATTTTTCATGAAAATTAGACAATTATTTTTTGGCCAAAAAATATAGTAGTGATGATGGTTATATAAGATAACCTAAATAATTAAGTTATTCTACAGAAGAATTAAATACGAAGTAAAGAAAATGATTGTAAAAATTTAAGTAATTAAAAAAATAATATGGAATAATAAAACCTAATATTAATGAATAATAATCCAATTTGATAAAAAAATAATCCTAATGTAAAACATAGTGATGAATAATAATCCAATTTGATAATAATCCAATTTAATAATAATCCAATTTAATGAATAGTCCAATTTGATAATAAACCAATTTAATGAATAATCCAATTTAATGAATAATAATCCAATTTGATAATAATCTAATTTGTACAAGTTATAATCCAATTTGATATTAAAAAAACCTAATATTAATGAATAATAATCCAATTTGATAATAAAACCTAATATTAATAAAATAATAAATAACATTAAACATATTAAAATTATCCTAGGGAATAATTATACAATATTACTTAATTACTTAAAAAAATTAACATGTAATTGTTAACATTACTTAATTACTTACAAAAACTAACATACAAGTATTAATTACTTAAAAAAATTAACATGTAATTGTTAACATTACTTAATTACTTATAAAAACTAACATGCAAGTATTAATTACTTAAAAAAATTATCATACGAGTCCACACAAATTTTTTTGTTGTTGTATAAATTACAATAATATAAATATAAGTTTGTAACCTTACTTGAAATATGGAACCCTTTGTGTTCAAGCTCTGGAATGGATCTGGAATGACTTTGAAAGGGGTAAAGGAAGAAGAAGAAACGAAAATGCTCTGAATGGCTCTGATACTCCACCTCTTGAAAGAATATCGGCACACGGTTTTGAATGAAACCACCCTCCATGGTCTGAAATTGTACAAGTTATAATTGTAAAAGTGGTCTGAAATTGTCAAAATAATTGTAAAAGTTGTCGGGAATCTTGAGTGAGTCATGTGTCTTCCTGACAGGAGGAACCCCACACACACACACAACGCACGCAACCACACACGCACACAACGCACGCACACAAACATCACACACGAAGGCACGACCTCTGTCTCTCTCTGTCTCGATCATTCTCGATCTCTCTTCTCCCTTCTCCCACACACACACTCTCTCGATCTCTCTTCTCCCTTCTCCCACACACACACACACAAATATCTCTCGATCTCTCTTCTCCCTTCTCCCACACACACACCACGGCCTTCTGCTCCTCCCTCTCCTTTCTCTCTGCACCGAGACCCACATACACCTCTCATTTCTCTCTGCACCGAGACCCACACACACACCACGGCTTTCTGCTTCTCCCTTTCCTTTCTCTCTGCACCGAGACCCACATACACCTCTCATTTCTCTCTGCACCGAGACCCACATGCACACCATCGCACCTGCTCCGACGAGTTCCTTCAATTTCTCCGGTTAGGTAAGCTTCGGGTTTTTCTTTTTATGTTCTAGATCGAAGCTTAGATGTGAAATTGAAGTTCTATATCGTCTTTTTGCAAGGTTTTTGGGATGAAATCGACGTTTTTGGGATGAAATCGACTCGGGAATAGGCACACCCATCTCCGGCGAGGCCGTGGGTGTCGACGAACTTTCCGCACACTGATAAGCTCATATTTATACATATTTTACATCAAATTCTCTCGTCTTTTCTTTGTTAGTTTCTTATATTTTTGAGCTATTTACTTTGTTTTGGTGTTTTATCGAATTTATCTAGCTAAGAAAATAAAAATAGCACAAGTGTGGTTTTAAGTAATAAATTCGTCATTTCTACCTTGCTCATTTATTTTATTGTTGTAACTTAAGAAAACGTTTTGGCAGAAAATAAAAGAAAAGCAGCACATGCTGCTAGTGGGAAGAAATAATTAAAGGGAGTGGGAGACTAAAAGACACGGGCTAATTGAAAAGAAAGAAGTGGAAGGAGTGGAGGACTAAAGAAAAGCATAAAAGAATAAAGAAAGAGGCGCACGCAGGACAGTAGTGGAATAAAGGCAGAAAGAAGAATAAGTGGGGTGAGCTGGCGGAAAGACAGCGCATGAAACGTGGGAAAGCAGGAGAAGAAGCAAAGCTGCTGCCTTTGAATATCTGGAAAGCAAAAGGAATAAAAAAGACAGCTCAAGGAGCTGAGAAGGGAGGAAAGAAAATAAAATAAAAAGAGTTAGGAGCATAACGTGAGGAGGGGGGACGGAAGAGGCGTGGAGCTTCTCTCCACGGGCAGCAAAGAAGGAGCGAGACGCGAGAAGGAAGGCACGGAAATGAGGTCAGCAGGAGGCAGTGCTGCCTCAGGCAGGAGCTGCCAGACGCGCGGAAGGAAGGCACGGAAAGGAGGTCAGCAGGAGGCAGTGCTGCCTCGGGCAGAAGCAGGCGGAGAGGAAACTGTGCTGAGTTTGGCAGCGTGGGAGAGACGTGAGACAGTGAGGACTGACAGGAAGAAGCTGTCAGGCGGTCAGGAGGTGGGCGCGGAAAGAACTGCATAGAGAAGGGAGAGGTGTGCGGAACTGGAGAAAGGCAGCGTGGTGAAGCCTTGGCAGCGTGGAACTTGGGAAGGGAACGCAGGAGCTGCCTTAGGGCAGCGAGCCACGACGGAAGTAACCAGGCAGCCACTGAGGAGACGGACAGCAAGCTGCATTTTTCTCGGTTTAATCCTCCAAACTCATATTTTACTTTTACTTTAATTTATGAATAATGTGTAATTAATTTGTTTTGGCTAGAGGTTAATTCAAAACTATGGATATATTTGTAATATGAATTGATTACCTTCAGTTGTGATTTCTGAGCTGTGAATTTAATTTGCTTAACTGTTTGATTGATAACTTATTTGTGTATGTCGATTAAGAATGCATACTTAATTTACATGCATGAATTTGATGCTAGAATATAAGTGAATTTCACCTAATCGTTATGAACTTATATTCAAGAGTAGTGAAGGTTGCTATCCACAATCGTGTTAAGTAAAATTCTTGGCAAGAGTATCATGCTGTTCATAGTTACGAATGCCTCGTCAATGCTTATAGTTTTCACAAAGCTTAATGATTCTTGCTTGTATCTCTATTATGCAATTCATGTAGGGAACTTGTAGGGAATGTTTTGGGTTGTCGTATGCAATCATCCAACCCAATAACTATAGGAAAACTTGAAGGTTAAAAAAGTGTTGTCACGGTTAATCTGGAGTATTGAGATTTACAATTTATTGAAAGAACAACTGAAAATCAATTTAGGTTGCATATGTGTCATGTGTGGAGAAGAATCCTCTAGCCAGTCCGTCGCCCATCCATTCACCTTAATTTCATGTTTTTGTCAATTCTGTAATTTATTTAAGTTTAATTTACTTTTCATCAAAAATCAATCCCCCATTTATTTTAAAGTGTTAAATTTGTTAGAAATCAATTTAGTTTGTGTTTTCTTGAGTTTTGAATTATTTTGAGTCTTTTGATTTGTTTTAGTTTATTTGTTAGTTTTATTTTGAGTGATTCTAGTTAAGTGTTTTGATTTTAGTTTAGTGTTTTAAATTTTGTTTTTACGTTTTTAATTTAATTTTACTTTGGTTAGCATCCCTAGTTAATCCCCGGATAGAACGATCCCTACTTACATCATTACTACAATTGTCACAAATAGGGTTTAAATTTGTGCGTTAATTTATTTTCGCACCAAATTTTTGGCGCCGTTGCCGGGGATTAGCAAATTTGCTAATCCCTTGTTTATGTTTTTGTTTGTGTTTTATTTTATTTTATTTTATTTTTGGTTTGTTATGTCTTTTACTTTTGATATTTGATTTAGTTTTCTTTCTTTGATTTTAGTTACAAATGGAGCGAGACATGGCACTTGCATCCATCCAAGCTCAATTGGCGAATCTCACGTCTCAATTAACTCAGAATGCCGGAAGGACCACAATGCCAAGTGTCCCTACATTTGGTGCATCGTATGGGCAAGGATATCAAACTCATCAATGTCCCCAATTTTCTGCAAATGAAGATGTTTGGGGATATCAAGGCCATAGCCAATGAAGGGGCAACATGTTTTCCAACGCTTACAATTCGGATTGGAGAAATTATTCAGATCATAGGTGGGGAGAACCTCAACAGGTTCAACAAAGTGGATATTGGCAACAAGATGAGGAGTTTTATTCAAGATCTATGCAGCCACCACAACCTCCCCCACAACAATTTCAATCGAATTCAAGTATGCCCATGAATTATAATGAATTTCTTGATGGACTCATTTCTTTGACGCAGGGCTCACAAAACGAAGAACAATTGCAGCCATCAGAGGAGTTCTATCAATGGCCATGTGCACCACCACAGCCTCCATCACAATCTCCCCAACCAAATTCAGGTTCGTCGGTTGATAAGGATAATATTATTCAATTAATCACCTCTTTGAACCAAGAAGTAGAAAATCAAGACAACAAGATGGATGCATTGGAGAAGCAAGTTGGGCAGATTATGGAGATCATGGCACATATTCAAGATCAAAGAGAACTCTCCAACTCCACATTTGCAAATTCAAAGGGAGAAATGGAAATCAATGAAGCCATCACTTTGGGAAGTGATATGGAGGATGAAGTTGTCCCAGAACCATCCAAACATAGCTCGAACATGGATGAATTGCCGCTTCAAGAAGAAGATGAGGATGACGACTTGGGCAGTTTAGAAGAATTCTTGTCGCAAACCCCTCAAGTCCTTATGCCATCCAACTCAGGTGAGGAGGTTCAAAATTCATTTCATTCTAACATTATTCCGCCAATTGTCCTTTTTCCTTGCAGGTTTTTAAATCCCAAGGAAGAAGTGAATGAAAAATACGTTGTGGAAGTTCTTCCCAAGGTGCAAAGTGATATCCCAATTCTTGGTGCACCAAATCATGTTCCCGATGATGTTGAAATGTTCAAAGAACCTTGCACACCAAGAAAAGGGATTCAAGAGAATGAAGTGGTTGAAGCATATCAAGAATACATCCAAGAGGCTGTGCATGAGACAATCAAGCCCAAAGCAGTTGAGTTTGATGACACGGGACAAGCCACAACCATCATAGTAAACCTGGCCAAGTTCAAAGTCCCGGAAATGTTCAAAGATGTGGTGTTTGTCTTTGAGTTTGTGTCGGAAAAAGAAAGTAAGCCATCTTCTCCAATTTTAATTTTAATTTATACTAACATGTTTCTGATTTTGATGATTCAGGCACCCACTCTTGAATTTAAACCATTGCCGAATCATTTCAAGTATCACCTCCCATTAAAAGATAAATTCCATGCTTTGGAGCCGAGGGGAATTTAAAGGAAAGATTCGTCCCGCTAAAGACATTAAATCAAGCGCTTCTTGGGAGGCAACCCAAGCATTCAACCAAGGGAGACTTTGGAATCGCTAACCAAATCAGATTTGCATTCTTACACCCTTATCTTTACTGCTTTCATTTTGTTTTGTTTATTTAGTTGTGATTTTTGTTTGGGAGATTAAACATAGTCTTTTTACTTTGATTTACTTATTTTACATTGATATTAAAAAAAAAAAAAAACAAAAAAAAAAACAAACAAACAAAAAAAAAATACTTATATTTATATATATAATTAAATAAACTTAAAAGCGTAAATATTTTACAATAATGTGAACTAATAGCTTTCATTGGTCGTTGGTAGGTGGTGCCTCAGAGGTCGACGGAGCCCCAGAAAGACGAAGCGCCAGAGTTGGATCATTCGGAGCCTCAATACTTGGTGCAGCTCCCGAGGACGAAGGCAACATAAACCTCGGGAGTAACGCCATAAACCGTTGATGATCACTCTGAATCCGCACTTCGGACTCTTGCAGCTGATCAAGCTTCCTCTTCATGCTGGTTGAGTAATTAGTTGCGAGCATGTGCAACTCCTTATTCTCATGCCTAAGCACTCTGACCTCTTGCCGAAGACTAGCCACTTCAGCCATCAACGACTCCACTTGACGAGTTCGTGCAAGAAGGCGCTGGCCCATGTTTGATATTGAGCCTGCACTTCGGACGCTGTAGGCCATAGAGTCCTGAACAGCCAGTTCGTCGGACCGCCTGGAAAGTATCCTAGTGTCTCTAAGAGTAAGCAGATTTCTGGCCACCACCGAAGCGGTTGTTTCATTCATCATCATGGAATCCCCAACTGTAAGATGACCATTTGGGGATATGAAGGACGGCTGCCAAATGTTGGTTGGAGAAGACATATCAATATCTTCCCCAACATTCAAGTTAAGGCGACGGTCAGAAGGGCAAGACATATTTGAAGGTGTTGAGAATGAAGAGTCGGACTGATCAAGATTAAAAGAAATGCAAGAAGGGAGTGTTTACAGGATGGAGCTCAAGTGTGTTGTGGAACAAAATTAGCGCATCTATAAAAAGAAGAAATCAAAGAGGCGCTCATCAGAAATCAAAGTGGCGTCCTCTCGCAAATCGAATAGTCGGGGCTCTTTTCTCAAAAGCCGGATTTTTTTTCTCAAAAGCGGCGTCTCCGTCTCAAAAGTCGGACGCCGTTCTCAAAAGAAGGAGCGAGACGCGAGAAGGAAGGCACGGAAATGAGGTCAGCAGGAGGCAGTGCTGCCTCAGGCAGGAGCTGCCAGACGCGCGGAAGGAAGGCACGGAAAGGAGGTCAGCAGGAGGCAGTGTTGCCTCGGGCAGAAGCAGGCGGAGAGGAAACTGTGCTGAGTTTGGCAGCGTGGGAGAGACGTGAGACAGTGAGGACTGACAGGAAGAAGCTGTCAGGCGGTCAGGAGGTGGGCGCGGAAAGAACTGCATAGAGAAGGGAGAGGTGTGCGGAACTGGAGAAAGGCAGCGTGGTGAAGCCTTGGCAGCGTGGAACTTGGGAAGGGAACGCAGAAGCTGCCTTAGGGCAGCGAGCCACGACGGAAGTAACCAGGCAGCCACTGAGGAGACGGACAGCAAGCTGCATTTTTCTCGGTTTAATCCTCCAAACTCATATTTTACTTTTACTTTAATTTATGAATAATGTGTAATTAATTTGTTTTGGCTAGAGGTTAATTCAAAACTATGGATATATTTGTAATATGAATTGATTACCTTCAGTTGTGATTTCTGAGCTGTGAATTTAATTTGCTTAACTGTTTGATTGATAACTTATTTGTGTATGTCGATTAAGAATGCATATTTAATTTACATGCATGAATTTGATGCTAGAATATAAGTGAATTTCACCTAATCGTTATGAACTTATATTCAAGAGTAGTGAAGGTTGCTATCCACAATCGTGTTAAGTAAAATTCTTGGCAAGAGTATCATGCTGTTCATAGTTACGAATGCCTCGTCAATGCTTATAGTTTTCACAAAGCTTAATGATTCTTGCTTGTATCTCTATTATGCAATTCATGTAGGGAACTTGTAGGGAATGTTTTGGGTTGTCGTATGCAATCATCCAACCCAATAACTATAGGAAAACTTGAAGGTTAAAAAAGTGTTGTCACGGTTAATCTGGAGTATTGAGATTTACAATTTATTGAAAGAACAACTGAAAATCAATTTAGGTTGCATATGTGTCATGTGTGGAGAAGAATCCTCTAGCCAGTCCGTCGCCCATCCATTCACCTTAATTTCATGTTTTTGTCAATTCTGTAATTTATTTAAGTTTAATTTACTTTTCATCAAAAATCAATCCCCCATTTATTTTAAAGTGTTAAATTTGTTAGAAATCAATTTAGTTTGTGTTTTCTTGAGTTTTGAATTATTTTGAGTCTTTTGATTTGTTTTAGTTTATTTGTTAGTTTTATTTTGAGTGATTCTAGTTAAGTGTTTTGATTTTAGTTTAGTGTTTTAAATTTTGTTTTTACGTTTTTAATTTAATTTTACTTTGGTTAGCATCCCTAGTTAATCCCCGGATAGAACGATCCCTACTTACATCATTACTACAATTGTCACAAATAGGGTTTAAATTTGTGCGTTAATTTATTTTCGCACCACACACCTCCGGCCGTTTCACGGCAAACGGACGTTATAAAAACGTTCCTCTCGTCTTCTATTTCATGTTCATACCTAGATCGGAGTCTAGGGGTTGTTTTACAGTCGGCCAGAGCTGTAGAAGCTCCGGCGTTCGTCTCCGACTTGCACAGTTCCGAAATTTCGCGATAATATCGATAATATCGCGAAATTTTGACGAATACCCCTTGGATACCACTTAAAATATCGG
This sequence comes from Malus fusca, assembly GCA_035220775.1. Classification (NCBI taxonomy): domain Eukaryota; kingdom Viridiplantae; phylum Streptophyta; class Magnoliopsida; order Rosales; family Rosaceae; genus Malus; species Malus fusca. The sequence continues at coordinate 23,839,759 of CM069063.1, forward strand.
TTTGGGAAAAAACCGATAATATTGGCGATATATCGCCGATATTATCGATATTTTATTCCATGGCCTCGACGCAGTGCTGTTTATCCAAACTGAAGGTGCTCCGCGGTCGGCTGATTCTACGGCAACACTGTTTATCCAAACTGAAGATGTTCGCCGGTTGCCTTCACAGTGTTTTTTATCCAAACTGAAGATGTGTTGGTGAAAAAGAAAATACAAATCTCAAGATGTTTGAGAGGTTTCGCGTAGAGCGAGAGTTTGTGCAGGGCAATTTGTGTGTTGAGTTGGAGGTCTTTTTTCCATTGCCATTGCATCTGTATTTATAGGACTGATGTACTTGCTTGGCACGGCTAGATAATTGTATAGAGTCCGACTGCAACTCTAATTCGCATAACTGAACTTGATCAGCATCAGAAACCAAGGCATATCTTTCAAATTGATCCGTGAGATTTTTCCCTTGACTTTTCAAACCTAATAAAAGTTAGGCTTATCACATCTCATAAAAAACCTAGCCCACCTAGGCTTCTTATCATCAAAACTCCATCAATAGTTTTTAAATCCATCTGACAACATCCATCACCATGCAAAAATGCCTAGTCTACCTAGGTTCCTTATCCCATCATTATCCAAGACCATGATTATAAAATCATCAAATCCCATATGATGATCTCCACTCCAAGCTTTTTCAATCTGCACGTCCATTGCCAGACATTCAAATCAATTTGAGCTGTACCGCTTGCTTGGGGATATAATCTGCATCCTATCCATGTCGTTTAAGAATATGCCAAGATAATTCATATTAAAAGATAATTATTATGATAAAAACCATAATATTATCCTTTAACAATAACAAAAAATTATCCCCACTTTTCTATCCGACGGTTGAAAACTATGCTTACTCAACGGCCTTGATTACACGGACCGATGGTGTAAATTTGAGTCCAAACACTAATATAAATAAAAGACACAAAGCATAAAGAATTCCTCGAATTTTTTCGTATTTTATTCTTTCGACCGATTTCCGTCTCTTCTATCTCTAAATTTATGCCACAACAAAAACATCAATTTGATGACAGGGTGTGCTATTTTGGCACTTTCTGCACGTGGGAAGGACCACTCTGTGTGTGGGTTTTCTTATCACTCATTTTTAAAAAGCAAGGCTGCGTATCATCCAGTCATTCTGTACTTGCAAAGACTTTGTCTAATTCTTTAATGACTTTATATTTCCTTGTTTTCTTAGACATAAACATAAACAGAGTTTGGGATCGCACAAACTCGTACAAGTTGTGTTGTCTGTATAAGGTAAGCATGACAGATGCGCTTCAATTCATGAACATGATTTCTTAATTCCATCTTACACTGTTGCCAAATACAAGATTTACATTTTATGTTATGTAGTTTCCAAATAATTATGCATTTCTAATCTTAATCATAAGACCCTTTACTCGATAAGCGGGGAGAGCTAGAAATTTTCACATCAGTGGACTATAATTTTTATTTTAGGAGTTGTCAAGGTGGGGTGGCGTTAAATTTTAGTTGGGTGAGGTAGGCTAATTTTTACTAGATGTATGAACTTCAAAAGAATTAGCAACACACGTTTGGAGTTCGTATTGATCTTTCCCTTTTCAGTAATTTAGATGAAATTACTGTAGATTATTATATCGTTCTTAAAAAAGAAAAAGGAAATGAGCACCAAAAAAATCAATTACCCAAGTTGCACTAAGCTGAAGCCCACCCTAGCCGAAAGGTGGCTCTCGATTGTGATTTGTGAATAGTTTCCAAATATCTAAACCATAATTATTGGTGGTAATTTACAATAATAATAATTGTTGAGGATTCAACATCAAATCATAAAAATCCAGTGTAACTGCTTATAAAAACTTAGAACTTCTTTATTTACTGAGAATTAGTTTTGAATTGGATAGTCACATTTTAAAGTAACTCTCATCTTTGTAGATTTTGTCAAATCAAATAGGATCGGAGTTGTAACTTGTATTTCATAATACCTCTAGTTTTATCTTGATATGCCTGAGATATTTTCTTTGTAGTTGATGTTTATGCTTGATAAATTTCTGAAATTGAACCAAGCACTAATCGAATTTTATCTAATTCGATTGATCGATCATATTCGGGTTATTTCCTTTCTTCGAAATAGAAGCAGACATGATATATGTTGATGCTCTTATCGCTTTTGGGTTTATATAGCAATTTAGAATTCAGTTCATAAACCCCACCATTCACCATTATTAAGTTGCATGCAATTCACGTTATTGATTTAACATGCTCTCTACTCCACAACTTTAGAAATTGAATTTTAAACAAACCAACTTCAGAAATTAGATCATGATATTTTCTTCAGCAGCTTTGCAGCTAGCCATATACATATCATTCGAGACTTAATTATAAATCACACTAATGGCCCGTGCAATAATGGTAGCTCCATTTGAAGTGACTCCTCCTTTTGGACTTTTTTCCGACATGTTTCATATCTCGTAGCGCAATGTTGAATGCTCATTGAAACCGTTCAATTCCGAAGACATCTTATACGGATTTTTCTTGTAAAAATATCATTGAACTGTTTGATTAACAATTCAATTCCGAAGTCATCCTTTCGGCTTTTTTCCACCTCTCTTGCCCGTGCTTATCTTCCACCTCTCTTGCCCGTGCTTATCTTTTTATCCGACATGTTTCGTTATCTCATACTTGAATGCTGATTGACCGTTTAATTAACGTTATGTATAATTGATTATCCACACGTTGTATATTTATTATGAGTGAAATAAAATATTATATCCGCTGTTATTTTGATTATGTTTTTTTTTCTCTCTTTCTTTCGAAAACTGTTATTTTCATGTTGAATAGATATGCACTGAGTGAACTGTAATAATAGCAAATGTACAGATTCTGATAGTATTAAGATAAGGGAGGTCCACTTTAGCCATGAAAGATGATCCCGTGTTTGATCATGACTAGTCATGAGATTCCAAAGCGATGCATGATTTATTTAACACATTTTAAAACTAACTGGAAGATAGAATATGCCAAACGAATTTTAAACGAATATTATGCAACTTAATCACAAGCATGCTGCATGCTGCACATATATATATATATATATATAAGGGCCTGAACTATGCATGTCCCAACATCTTAATTGGTCACTCCATTTAGCTAGGACAAAAATCTTGTGTTTATTTAAACGTAAGTGAGATGTTTTATATTTGATTTTTGTCAAAAGACGAATTTGAACCACATTGTTATTACTAGACTATTATGATGCTCAGCTCATTCTTAATCCACTCCTTTAATGTAAATAATATTGCTTGTTAAAAAAAAAAACATATTATTTCGAATTCATTAAAACTGGCTAATTGAAACTTATATTGGGATGAACTTAACGAGAGCTATTGCTGACGCGGATTAAGTTAGCTGCAAAGCTACAAAAGTTCAAATTCATTTTCTCATTAATTGCAGAATTTTATGGTATCATCTCAGCAAGAAAAAGTAACAAGATAAATGATGAATTCACACTATTTTTTCTTTGGGATACTGCGTTTGTTTGATAATTTAAAGTAAATTGTAGCAATGGTCAATCAACTAAAAATCTATTATCATTGGTTCATCAACTCATCAAAATGTGTAGCTACGGTCTTTTTCATCAACTTAGTCAGAATTTTGTCAAAATGAGTTATGTTGAAATAACTATTGCTACAATTTGGGTCTCTCAATTCATCAAAACGTGTAGCTATGGTCATTTTCATCAACTTTGTCAGAATTTTGTCAAAATCAGTTATGTTGAAAGAACCATTGCTATAATTGAGTTAAAGTTGAGGGAACATTGCTCCAGTTGAGTTAAAGTTGATGGATCATTTCTCCAGTTAAATTAAATTGAGAGACCAATGATGTTTGATTTTTAGTTGAGGGACTATAGATGCACGTTTTGATGAATTGACGGACCAATGATAATGAATTTTTAATTAAAATATCATTTTTCTAATTAAGTTAAAGTTAAGAAAATATTACTACACTTCGCTTGATAATCTAATCTGACAACCTAAAGTAAAGATAAGTGTTTGTTAGACTAAAAGGAGTGTAAACATAAGTTCCCGAAACAAAACGGAAGCAACTTTGAACGAATAGGTAATAAAAGACAAAAATAATGAAAATGAAATTTCGCAGAATCCCACCGAGACTTGAAGACGTTGAAAATAATATAAAAAAATCCAAATCTGTAGGGTCTATGACAGTGTCATAATTGAAAGACTTTGATGCTGGCTAGCACGTGAAAGTAACGTGAAAGCTACGAGATTCGTTCAAATTCCCAATTTCCGATCTGTGGGCAATGCAGGTAGGACAGTTGGTGGGTACGGCTGCGGACGCCGTACACAGCTTCTGTAATTGCACTTTCAAGTTGATGACCTAAATATATTTGACAAGTCTTACGTTCAGATCTTCTCTCCTAATTAAATAATTAGTAGTGATAATGACAATTAAAGAATGGTAGAAAAAGGTTCGCTTTTGTTTAAGCATATGCTGTTTTTTTTTTTTTTTTTTTTAACAAATGATATTATCTATACTAATAAAATAGAGGAATGAGTTAAATTTCATAATATGCTAGGAATAATGTGTTTCAAATTCGCTTTTGGCGAGAATCGAACATATGACCTCTCATTTACCACCAGTAAAGAGGAATACAATTAGATAGTAGTATTAAGTGGCAAACATATGCTGTTAAATTTGTTAGAAAATGTAGCTTTGTAAATTGTATGAGTCTATATTCTATAAAACAAAAATAAAGTTTAATTTCAAATTTTGATTTCTTATCGTTTCTCACTCAAAAAACTCATCTCAATCCTAACACACTCCACACTCCACACTCATATGCCAACTGGTGGCTGTTGTAATAGTAGTTATTTATGATGAAATAAGTTTTAAATTTGAATCATATGGATGGCAAAACACTCTATATATATATATATATATATGTGTGTGTGTGTGTGTGTATTATAGCTGTGAGTTCCAAACCTAGATGTATTTTCCTTTTTTTCATGGTTAAACTACGCTAAGTTGAGAGTGTGTTTGGTGTTTATCATATCATAAAAGTGTCTTTGGTAAATTTACACTGTTTAAAAAACTGTGTTTGCCACTTACTAATAAGGTACAGTGGTAGTCTTCTACACTTATAAGAGATGTTTTATGTTCGAATCTCATAAATGACGAGTTTGAAACCAATTTATTTTCTCATCCCTTGGTGTAAATTGTTGTATAAAAAAAATTACTTTTATGCATTAAATTTTTAAAAATTTTAAAATTTGTCTTTGTAAATTTAGAGAGATTTTTTAGAGTAACTGGAACATGGGATGATACACCATATGTCACTATACAAATGGTGTGATATGTGTGTAAAAAAGTTAATAACTTAAAAATAAAGTTTTTCACTACTTATATAAAAACACGTTGTGTACCACCCAATTATGCTCACAATAAAAAAATTCTTGTAAATTTACATTTGTTTGGCTATTTAAAAAAAAGAATTGTCATTTTTACCAAACATGTTTTTTTTTTTTGAACAAGACCAAACATGTTTGGTTGTTAATTATTTTGTACCTGGAAAACCAACAAAAACCTTTGTGTCGTATTTTCATATGCAAATGCAACTACGAGCTGATGGTCTAGTGGTAAATGACGAATTACGAGACTTTCTTAAAACTAAAAACTAGAGGTCTCGGGTTTGAAACCCGCTGCTAGTGTGGAAGTCAGATTTGTGGCCTGGGAGAGACTGAAATGCCTCTGTGAGTCTTCCCAGCCCCCGGGGTGGATAACCGTGACTTGCCACCAGTTGTCCTCCTTTAAAAAAAAAATTCATATGCAACTTGTTGAGAAGAGAGGTTTTAGGTTCGAATCTCATAGATGACAAGTTTGAAACTAATTTATTTTCTCATCCCTTGGTGTAAATTTTAGCCAAAATGGTCAATGAGATTTGCATAACTCCTCACTTTGATCTCTGAGATTTGAAATAGATAGAATTGGTCCATGAGTTTGTACACAATCAATCATTTTGGTCATTTCGCAAAAAATCTCTATAAAATAAGAATAAAATGACAAAAATACCTTCAATTTTGGTCAAATCATTTTGGCCTATTGTTTATTAAATTGAGGGTAATTTTGTCATTTTAATCCTTATTTAAAATAATTTTGCACCCAAAGACCAAAATCATTGATGGTGGACAATCTTAGAGATTACTTCTATTGATTTCAAATCTCAAGGACCAAATTGAGGAGTTATGCAAATCTCAAGGAACATTTTGGCTAAAAAGTCTTAAATTTTTAAAAAATTTAAAATTTGTCTTTGTAAATTTAGAGAGATTTTTCAGTGTGACCGAAACACAAGATGGTACACCATGTGTTACCTGTGTTCCGTTTATAATGAAATTTTTTTATTTTTTTTTTGGAAACTCGAAGCTTTTATAAAAACATAGGGCAAAAGCCAACTGAACACAGAAAGCCCACAAAAGGGCAAGCACAGCAAAACAGACAAAGGGCAATGTGAGGGAGAACAATTGAATAAATACGTTACCACAAAGGTGAGACGTCATCCCAACACACAATGTGAGGGCAAAAATTTATGTAACATTTGTTTGGCTATCTAAAAAAGGAATTGTCATTTTTACCAAACATGTTTGGTTGTTAATTATTTTGTACCTGGAAAACCGACAAAAACCTTTGTGTCATATCTTCATATGCAACGTGTTGAGATTTCTACGCTGTCTAGCTTGAATATGAAGCTTCGGCCGGCCCAACTTGCAAAACAAAGGAAGGTTCAAAACGAGCAACAATCAAACTTGTACTTTCATGTTTTTTGGCTAATAATTACACGAGTAATACTAGAGAGATTAAAATTTTATTAAATTTTATAAATCAAATAATGTGATTGTTGATTAATGTATTATTACTTAAATATGGATTAACGTGCTTATTTTTTATTGGTGATATATTATTTGGTTTTCAAATTTAGTTTTTAAATTTGGTTTAAAAATTTAGTCTCCTAACATTATCCTAATTACACTAAAACTTATTCAACTTCTTCTCCATAAATATGTATTCTGGTTGTTCAACTGTAGCGCAAAAATTTTTGAATCTCGTTGAGTATATTTTCATATGACTACCATAAAAACACAAATATTATGTTGTATTGAATTACCTGCTAATTTAGTAAGTTTGAGGTTTTATCACAAAATATTTTCGATATAATTAAACATAAATGTAAAACTACTTCATATAAATTATATTCTTATGATGTCAAATTTTCAATATGAGATTTTGTTATGTTCTCTACATTAATTATCACATACTAATTGACAGATTTGGGTCATATTCAGGTAGCTAAGGAAGATAAATTTTGTGTTGGTCAAGCATGTCCATGATGAACTCTCATTGAGTCATGGGAATGGATTAAAATAACATATCTAGGGACCAAAATTAAGCACGTTTTCTATAATTGAGAGAGATATTCTGTCAATTCATATTATCCCTCAACCTTTTCTTTTGATGATAAATGGACCCGAACGAAATGGTGTTATTCAACTTATATTAATAGACCCTTCATGCACATACTCCAATCAGTATTGCTACAGAGTAGAGAGAGATATACACAAATTGAATATGCTGCGTGGCATGCATGCATGGATGTTTAATGGCCGCCAGATTCATATATACTGTGGTAATTGAAGCTTTTATAGTCCAACAGTTGCAAAAAAAAAAGCTCGTGGTTCCTGTGGTGACGCTTCTTTTAAATCAACCATTATGGTAAAGAAAATTGTTAATCATAGTCTGGTTGTGGAGTTCGTTATCAATTATATTCCCAATTTAAATTTTTATTAAAATCCTATCCACATGTAGGGGCAAAAAAATCATTCTCTACCCTTTTTTCTATTAGCAACAAAAATGGAAAAAAAATGAATCAGAAAAAAGAAAAGAGAGTTATAAACACACACCCACTACTACCAAAAACATTTTGCGCGACGAAATAAGTTTGTTGCGCAAAGTACAATTTCGTCGTGCAAAACCTTGCGCGACAAAATTTTGGTCATGCATGGTTCGTCGTGCAAAGCTCATGAAGATAGGGTTTTCGCGACGAAAATTAATCTTCGTCGCGCAAAGCAACTTTGCGCAACGAAGATTAATTTTTATATTTTTTTAATTAAAATAAATAAATTTAATATTTTGCGCGACGAAATATTTTGTCGCGCAAGGTTTTTGACTTTTTGTTTTATAATTTCTCTTATATTAATTTAATTATATTAATTGTTTACACAACAAAATATTTGGCAGTGCAAGATTTTTCGAATTTTTACATTTTTAATTTAATTTAATTGTATGATTTTATTTTTTTAATTACTTTAATTTAAATTGACATATTCAAAATAAAATTACATATGAAAATTAGTGATTAAATTATCCAATATATATAATATATTCAAAATGTTCACATAAATTAACAAAGTACAATAATAAGATCCTAATACAAGTCTATTGTGGTGGTAGTGGTGGGGATATATTTTGATAGCGTCCTAATCCTCCACTTTAGCCGTCAAAGTCTCAACGATTCCCTACAAAAAAACATATGGTCAAATAACTCCCCTAAAATTGGTATACCCCAAATCCGACCCCAAACTCCACTCTTCACCAAACCCCGCACCAAACTCAAAACTAACTCCAAAAACACATATTAATGAAAAAAAATTAAAATTTGGGGAGAATATACCTTTTGGCAAGATTGAGAGTGAGTGAGAATGAGAGGGAGGAGTGAGTGTGAGAGAATTATAGGAGATAGTGAGAGAGAGATGAGAGAGTGAGTGAGAGTGAGAGATAGTGAAGAAAGAGAAGAGAGATTAAATGAGAGAAGTGAGTGAGAGAGAGGGTCGGATTTGAGGAGAGGGAAAGAGAGAGGAGAGGTAAGAGTTGAGAAAGACATTGAGAAAATGGTGGAGGAGTTATTTTGGTTTTAAAAACCGTATCACTTTGCGCGACAAAGGATACGAGTTTGCGCGACGAATATTGGTCGAGCAAAGTCTTAAAAAAAATTTCCCACATCCTATTTTTGGTGCCCCTCCAAATTTTTAGAGTTTTGTGCAACGAAGTGTTGGTCGTGCAAAGTCTTTAAAAAAAAATTCCCACGTCCCATTTTTGGCTCCCGTCCAAATTTAACGATTTTGCGCGACGAAATATTGGTTGTGCAAAGTCTTTAAAAAAAAAATCCCACGTCCCATTTTTTATGCCCACTCAAATTTTTAGAGTTTTGTGCGATGAAATATTAGTCACGCAAAGTTTTGCGCGACAAGCCTTAAAAAAAATAAATTAATTCCCACGTCCCATTTTTTGCTCCCATCCAAATTTAAAGGATTTTGCGTGATGAAATATTGGTTCGTCGCGCAAAATTTATAAAAAATAAAAAAGATTATTTTACAATTTAAAATATAAATAAATTAAAATAAATAAGGTTTAGGCGACCAAATGTGTATTCGTCGGGCAAAGAAAATAATAAAAAATAATGAAATAATTTAGTTTAACAATATAAAATATAAAAATAAATAAAAAATAAGTAAATAAGGGTTAGGCGACGAAATATTAATATTCGTAGCGCAAAATTAAAAAAAAATAATAAAAACTTATGAAAATGACTATATTTTAAAATTTATAATATAAAATTAAATATAAAAAAAATTTGGTTTATGCGATTGTTTGTGCCCAAAATACTGGTTTGGGCCGAGTTTAGAATTGTTCTTGGCCCGGAAGCTTTGCTTAGGGGCCATCAGGATGGGGTAGTTGAATCCTGTACAATAAGGAGTATCGGCAGGATAAGGATGCTGAAACTTGGGAATAAATGTGGCCTGATAAGGGGTTGAGTTCAAAGTCCTAATAGGAGTAGGACTAGCCGAGATAAGATTGGATCGGGGTAAGGAGTCTTAATTCGAGTATAGCTTTGATTCGATCAGAAGTAGGTTTGCTACTATAAATAGAGGGATGAGTGCATCATTCAAGCCCCCTCTAATTCAACACACAAACTGCCCTGCGTAAACTCTCGCTCTACGCGAAACTTCTCAACAACCTTGAGATTTTTATTTCCTTTTCGCCGGCACATCTTCAGTTTGGATAAATAGCACTATGAAGGCAACCGGCGAACATCTTCAGTTTGGATAAATAGCACTGTTGCCGTAGAATCAGCCGACCGCGAAACAGCTTCAGTTTGGATAAACAGCACTACGTCAAGGCCGATTGGTTATCTATCTAAGTCTCGGTTGAGAAGGGTTTTCGAATCCTTATTGGCAAAGGTAATCTCACAAACCTTCTCGGCGAAGTGAGGTGTTACGAATCACCAAACTCGGTGCGTTGAACGCCAAGTTATTTTATGATTGTATACTCACAAGTTGGATTTAGAGTTTGGCATTTTGACGGTCGAACCACATTTACGATTAAAACGTACATCTGCTTTGAATACTTGTGTCCATATAGTCTAGTGTCGATTCGGTGTGCTTATACTCTTACGAATATAATCACCGTGACCGAATCCGACACTGACAATTTGTGAACTTCGTAAAACTAGCAGCCTTGTCTTCAGGCTCTAGAACCCGAAGGCCGAGAGTGTTCCTTCCTCGGCCGCAATCGCAAGATCGAGAAGTCAGCAGCGCACTCAACGCAACATCAACATATTTTACTCCTCGGTCGACGAGTTGGCACGCCTCGCATCAACCGAAGAACGTAGTTAGCTCATTAGTTACTCGGCCTGCGCGCCACGTAGGCTTGGTAGTTTTTAGGATCAACATTTTGGCACGCCTGGTGGGACCAAGTGCTAAAACTACGAAGTTCATGACCATCGAGACACGATTGGTTAAAAAAAAACAATCATGGGAAAGTCAACGACCGATCTGCCAGTACAGAGTCCTGGACAAGAAGTGTCACATGTGCAAAATCCCCCCGTTGATGTGACCCTTGAGGTTGCAAGTGTGACACACCAAGAAAATGAAGTTTGTCTCGGTACCCAGCCCCGAAACACAGAAGTACCCAATCGAACCGCAGGCGTTTTCATTGAAGGAATAGTGGAGGACTGCGACGAAGACGGTGTTGAAGGCTCTGACCCTCCAACTAGGTCGTTTCTTCGAAGACGACTTGACGAGCAATCTCGGTAGGTTGAACAGACAGTTATCCAAAAAATGAACAGTTTGCTCGAGGTAATACGAAGTAATGGTGAGACACACACCCAATTGCTCGAATTATTAGTTAGCAGAGTCTTTGCAGGGGGACCTGTTGATCAGTCTCGACAATTTCCACTCAAAAGTAATCCGCTACAGGTCGAAGTAGGATCTAATCGGCTTAAAACAATTGACTTGGAAAAAAAGGAGAATCAAGTAGTAGGTCAGATGGATCCGACCAGAGAGTGGAAGTAGCATCCGTCGATATGATCATGGTCCAAATGATGATCGATTTGACCATGAAAAATGGGCCAAAGTTTTCAAAATTCATCCATCCATATCCAGCTTATGTGGAAAAATTCGAATATCCTAAAGGCTTCAAGATCCCAGTTTTCAGCCTTTTTGTTAGAGAATCGTCATTGTCCTTGTTAGAACATGTGGCCCGGTTTACTGCTCAATGCGGAGATGTCAATAGTGATTTCCATAAACTGCGACTGTTCAACTTTTTGTTGACTGGCTCAACATTCTCATGGTATATCAACCTCCCACTTAATTCCATCCAAAGTTGGGAGGAGCTGGTTGAGAAATTTCACGAACAATTTTATCAGCCGGGGATGAGAATGTAAGTTTCTTCATTGGCTAAGATGGCTCAAGCATCTGATGAGTCACCAATGAAGTTGAATTTGTTAGGCTTGCTCTGAATGGGCTAAACGTGGAGTACAAAAAGAAATTCCTGGGGGCAAACTTCCGAGATATGTACAAATTAGCCCAACATGTCAAGCAATATGATTATTTGCTCAGAGAGGAAAATATCTCGAAGTCCCCATCCCGATGAACGATTTATAAAAATCCCACGGTCAGCTACACATCGGCCGAAGGTGAAGATTCCCAATACGTCAGTGTGGACGTGGCCAAGATAGTAATAGATAAACCATATGTCTGCAAGGCATTGACTCAAATTAATTTCAAGGGTGCTAAAACCCGCTCGGCCACTGAAGAGACGGTGAAAACATCAAACGTTTACACTTTTGATATCACCAAGGCCAATGCAATTTTCGACCAGTTGTTGTTAGCAAAGATTATCAAACTTCGGCCAGAACATAACATTCCTAAGGCCGAAGAGCTTAAAGGAAAGACGTATTGCAAGTACTATAACTCGACTAAGTATACCACGAACAACTGCGTCATGTTCCGTGATGATATTCAAAGCTGGATTGATAAAGGCAAGCTAAAGTTTCCTGAAAAACAAATGGCGGTCGACGTTGATCCATTCCCTTCGCCAACAATTGGCATGGTAGACGTCTATTTGCCCAAGAGCAAAGGGAAGGTCGAGTTTATCCCAATACAACACGTCCCAAAGCAAAACTCTCGGCCACGACTCAAAATTGATCTATTTTCCAATGAACTGCCCACAGAGTTTTCGGGACCGGTCTTAGTCGAATCTATGTCAGACTCTAGTGTAGAAGAAACTGACGGGCCGATGGTTTTATGTAGCAATTGTAAGGCACGCGTCGTATTAACCGAACCGAATGAGAGACCGCCTCAGACTCCAACACCATGGCAACCATCCAAGGCCGCGGCGACACCTCCAAAGGAACTTGGCGGAGGCCAGCGCCAGAAAGTGTTCGATAGGCTCGTGTCACGCCCTAAATTTTTTTTTTTTAGAGCATGAATAACAAGGGTAACTTAAAGGTAGTAACAGGTGCCTGTGTTGAACTAAAACGTTTCATTAAACAAAATAATTTACATTGTCATTACACATAAGAGAAAACGACAACAACTCCATAAAAAGTTTAAAACTATTTATGAGCAGTCTCTTTCTTCCAAGTCAGCCACTAGATTCCTGTCTCTTCTCCTGTAACACAACTAATCAGGGGTGAGCTAAAAGATCAGTAGGGGCCCAAGGTCTCACGTGATTAATATTATTAATGTTATGAATATTTTATGAGTAATGTAATGCAAGAACAAAACTTCTTTTCTACCCAACCCGTTAACCTATATATTGAAGCAACCAGACCTGCATGTCCCATACCATGCATTTTACCACTGTGGCCCCGAGTGTTTTAATATATAAAATAACCCCCATCAACTCACCCAAGTTCATAATACCTTTTGCTAGTCATCTTATCTGATTCATTGATCTCCAGCCCAAATCACCCATATCGACAATTTCCGTCGATATCCTATTCTATTATGCACATCGGGCTCGCCTGGAACTGGTTTCACAATGAACAGACTCAACTACAGAAAAGCTAATTTCCACATTTTCCCACAACATAAGTAACTCCTTTACTTCTTTGACAAATGATAATAATCATGCCAGTATATAATATACCACATAACAAATCATATCTAAGTCAATAATTGAATACATCTTAAGTCCACATAACAATATTTCACGTAATACAAGTAACAAATGCAATCAATTAATTCCCCAAATTCCCCTACCTCGAATCATCTCTTCTTACTCCACGAGTACTTCTTTTGCTTATCTCCTTTAACACTCTCTTACACACTTTCTACATACGGTGCGTATTGCATTTTGCAAGAGGAACAGAAAACACATATGGAGCATTGCTCCATTTATAGTGAAATAGGACGGCTCCAAGACTTGATCAATAAATCAAATACTAGTAAAATATATTTTAACCAAGGATAGGCTTAAAACTTATTTGCAGGTGTCAAATGGAAGGCCAAAAAGAGAACAACAGTCAGCAGCTATAGTACTCAGGTGGAAAGTCTCCAATCACGACATACTGCCACCTCCTGCTTGTAGCTTTACACCTCCAATTAACGACACCCACCTCAGTGCCTCTAGGTATCAATACTCACCATCTTAGAGTGCTTACAAAAACCTAATCAAGATAGCTACAAACCAAATTAGCCACCACACAAATCATAGCTGCCAAGACTCGGCAATTAGAGTATTCGAAAAACAGTTTACTTCTTCCTCAAGTTCTAGCATATGCCACGTCCAAACTTAATCCACCTCATGCCAGTCGAATCTATATAATATGTATACATACATCTACTTATGTATAAATACAATAAATATATATATATATATATATATCTAAAGTACGGGATCTCACAACTTGGCCCTCAGGAACGGACATACGGCACTACCTCGGCCAGACAGCGTCTTGATTTCGACGTGCCGTTTTATAACGAGGATTATTACTCGCGTAATTCCAGCAGTTCAAGTTCATTGGTGAATCAAAAAACCTTCAAACCGCCTGAGCCACGCGACCAACGTTAGTACAGTTACAACTCTCCCACTGGCATGTATGCTGCATTATCCAAATCTCAAAAATGTCGACGCCAGCGGATAGATTGCATGGCTCGACGACAGGCAGCCCAGACCGTTTCGGCCGCTAAATGGCAGCTGAAAGAAGCCAAGCCATAAGAAGCGAAGATGACCGACAAACCACAACAATCATGGCTGAATTACAAGGGCGAAAGGGAACCGTTCGCGACTTCGAAACCACCATTGAAGAGTCCGAGAAGCGCATCAAACTCCTCATTCGGCCTGGGGAGATGAAAGTTCATTTTGAGCAGTTTGGGAAAGACGTCGAAAGCAAACTTCCCCCGTTACCCCCGTAAAAGCCGTTAATAAGAGTTCGACAGAATCTACACCCTCCATTCCTCGGTGAATCCTTGGAGTACATGAGAGAGTTTCATAAGAAATATTTTGCCAACGATTTGTATGGCCTACCTTGGCGTGTCAAGAAGCTCTCGACCTAGGACTAACTTGTCTTGATGCTGAACAGATTATCCAAAAACCACCGATCCAGCAATGAAGGCCAGGTTCCAGCATATACGAGAAGCTAGGGTCGTTGGCTTTGAGGTCGATCCATACACGGACATTGATATGGCCGAGCTTCCTTTTTCTCTTAGAGACCTTCAATACTTACGACACCACTTTGAAGTCTTCTCCGCCGTATCTCTCTTCGGTCTTACGACCGATGAAAAAGATCAGGTGGCATGTCTGAACACCTACCTAGACACAAGGGATGCTCGGATCGCCTATGAAGAACGAGCCCGTAAAGCACTACATGGGCTCGAAGACGACAGTCAGAAGGAAGCAAGTTCGGGTTACATATCACAAGAGCAAGTACCTGTTGAGGCATATGATGATCAGGCCGAGGATGCTCTAATGCACGATGCTGCAGTCATCGATAACCCGGAAGATGACAACCAAGATCCGATGGGCCCTTCATTCCTTGAGAACATGGAAATCAGCATGGTTCATGTGCTAACTGCTAAATTTCAGCCAACTGCACACCAACCAAATTTCTTGGATGGTGATGTGGTTGCCGAGGAAGCAACACAAGTTGATTTCGTCGCCACCGCCGAAGATGGGCAAGCAAATAACGACGACAAACTTAAAGCAGCTCTGGCCATATTGTTTCCCCGCTCATCCTCAGTTAATCTTCAACATTTAAAGCCGTTGTATGTCACGGCTCACATTGAAGGTTATCCAATCTCTAAAATTTTCGTCAATTGTTGGGCGACGGTCAATATCATGCCCATATCCGTCATGAAAGCATTACGATGATCCAACGACGAACTCATCCCATCAGGAATAACCATGAGCATCTTCGTCGGCTCCAATCACATGACCGTATTTTTTATCGTCGACTCCAAGACCGAGTATAATGCATTGCTCGATTAGGATTGGATTCATCAAACGAATTGCATTCCCTCTTCTTTATATCAAGTTCTCTTCTTTTGGGACGAAAAATCAGTTGTGGTTCATCAGGCCGACAGTCAGCCTTTCGAAACCAATATGATTCAGGCACGGTATTACGATGACCATGTCGGTTATATTACCTTACATGGTTTGAACGAAGAAATGCGCCTGACTCGAATTTTGGTGTAGAAAGCGATCGAGGTAGGCGTCGAGACTGTCCATTAGGATTCGGCGAGACTTGGGTTGGCCGATCTGATCGCTGACATTGATGCCTAAAGAAAGACAGGACAGACGTCGAGTGCCATTTCAACTACCATGGAACGACTGTTGGCCCACTGTTATGCTATTTCCAAACACCCACATTCGGGCGTCAACTTAGTCGAATTTTTTGCCGAATGAGACAACGACCCTATACTATCACTAGACAAAGTTCAGGCTGCACCGGCCGAGCTCGAGGATAGTCAACCTCAAGTTAAAGATCCATTAGAGGAAATAAATGTTGGAACGGCCGAAGAGCCACGGCCTTTGTTCATTAGTGCTTTGTTACCCCAACATGTAAAAATTGAGCTTTGTAATTTGCTTAAAGAATTTAAGGATTGTTTTGCTTGGAGTTACCATGAGATGCCTGGTCTAGATCACACACTAGTTGAACATGAATTGCGCATCAAACCTGGGTGTAAACCATTCCGCCAACCACCTCGACGATTCTCGACCAAAGTACAACTCAGGTTGAAAGACGAACTTGTTCGACTTTTAAAAGTTGGGTTTATTCAGACAGCTCGATACGTCGAATGGCTGGCGAACATCGTCCCCGTTTTAAAGAAAAGTGATGCACTGCGTATCTATATTGATTTTCAAAATTTGAACTTGGTAACGCCTAAAGACGAGTATCCAATGCCAATTTCTGATTTGTTAATCGACTCAGCGGCACACCACGAGATCTTATCCTTTATGGATGGACATGCTGGATATAACCAAATTTTCATTGCCAAAGCTGATATCCATAAAACCTCTTTTCGTTGCCCCGGGGCACTTGGCATATACGAATGGGTCGTCATGCCATTCGGCCACAAGAACGCCGGCTCCACATACCAACGAGCCATGAACACTATTTTCCATGATTTGATTGGTACCATCATCGAAGTCTACATCAACGATGTTGTAATCAAATCAGAACGTTGGCAAACACATTTGGATGACATCCGTCGGGCTTTCCTGCGAATGCGCCGGCACAATCTTAAGATGAATCTAACCAAATGTGATTTCGGTGTATCAGCCGGTAATTTTTTAGGATTCTTCGTACATCATCGTGGTATTGAGGTAGACAATAACAAGGCTCGCGCAATCATCAACGCTCAATCCCCAATGACTAAGAAACAACTACAATCGTTGCTCGGTAATATTAACTTTCTCCGTCGATTTATTGCTAATTCGACCGGGAAAACGTCCCACCACGACGCGGCAGACCTCTTAAGCTATATATCTCGACGGTCAAAAAATTCATCGGATGCCTTCTTCCACAAGACAATGACGTTGGGCGAGGACATGCTATTTTTTTCCTTAGCCGAAATCTCAACCCACCAGAGATTAATTACTCCGCTGTCGAGAAGCTTTGTCTCGCCCTATTTTTCGCTGCATCAAAACTCAGACATTACATGCTCCCGTCAATCACTCAAGTTATTGCCCAGACCGATGTTATTTGTTACATGCTCACTCGGCCGATCGTAAAGGGCTGAATCGGCAAGTGGACGATGGCCCTCTTTGAGTTCAGCTTGCAATATGTGCTCCAGAAAGCTGTCAAACGCCAAGCGTTGGCCGATTTCTTGGCCCAACACCCTTTCCCGTATGACGGGCGACTCGTGTCCTTGTTCTTGGTGACTCCGAACTTGTAATTAATCAACTCAATGGGACTTTTCGTTGCATGAGTTGTACTCTAGCGCCCTACCACATGGTTGCCAGTTATTTGGCCGAGTCTTTTAACGACGTTACTTTCAAACACATTTCACGAGTTCATAACACAGATGTAGACAAATTAGCTTAAATAGCCTTTGGAGCACAACTCATGGGGGGCAAATTAGGCCGAGAAATACCTGTATCATGACAAGCACACTTGACCTTGATTAATCAGCAAATTCTCCAACGCGATTGCGTGATCCGTACATGGGTTATGTCCTTACCTTCGTTGTTAGAACAGAATGACACTATGGAGGTTTGTGCTGTCGAGGCATTACCAGACGATTGGAGAATGGCGATTATGCGATATATTGATAACCCCATCAAAAAACACGACCAACGGACAAGGGTCCATGCCACAAACTACGTATTATACCAAAATGAATTATACCGAAAAAGTGAGGACGGTTTATTATTGTCATGCCTTGGACCGCAAGAGGCTGCCCAAGCAATCACAGAAGTTTATTCGCAGAAGTTTATGAAGGAATTTATAGGGCTCATCAGTCTGGCCGAAAGATGCGATGATTGCTTCGCCGACACGACTATTTCTGGCCAAGTATACTGAAGGATTGTATTGAGTTTGCACGATGATGTGTACAGTGCCAAATTCATGGTCCTATACAGAGGATCCCGGCCGAATCACTACATTCGGTCACTAAACCATGGCCGTTCAGAGGAAGGGCCATGGATGTAATCGACAAAATTACGCCATCTTCCAGGTCCGCAAAGCATGGATGGATACTTGTCGCGACGGACTACTTCACCAAATGGGTCGAAGCGAAGTTTTATGCCGAGTTAACATCTAAAGAAGTTTGTAATTTCGTAGAAGAAAACATTGTGACTAGATTTGGCGTACCAGAAACAATCATAACAGATAATGGTACGATCTTCACATCCGACAAGTTTAAAGGGTATACGGCGAATTTGAAAATTTGACTTGAGCAGTTTACGCCATATTACCCGCAGGCAAACGGGCATGCCGAAGCAAGTAATAAAGTTTTGATTGGTATTCTTGAAAAAATGGTGAGAGAAAGACCTGGTATGTGGCATCTAAAGCTAAACGAAGCGTTATGAGCCTATCGAACTTCTCTCCGGTCAGCCACTGGAACGACTTCATACGCGTTGACTTATAGACACGACGCAATGTTGTCGGTTGAGCTAAGTATAAACTCGTTGCGAGTAATCGAACAAAGTAGTTTGTTCGGTGCCGAGTACAGTCGGGCCATGAGACAAGAGTTAGAAGATTTAGAAAAAGCTCGGCTTGATGCTCTTAACTTATTAGTAGCACAAAAGAAGATCGCCGAGCGAGCTTATAATCAACGAGTCAGATAAAAAATGTTCGGCGAAAGGGAGTTGGTTTGGTAAACCGTACTACCTGTAGGAATTAAAGACCCCATGTTCGGCAAGTGGTCGTCGAATTGGGAAGGGCCATTCGTTATTCATAAAGTTCTCGGCAATGGGGCATACCATCTTAGGGATCGAACTGGTGTAATTCACAAGTTGCCAATCAATGGGAAGTTTGTAAAGAAATATTATCCAGTCATATGGGAAATGCAGGAATAAAAGTTCATTTCATTAAGTTTGCAAAAGGGTGTACAAATAGAGTTGGTCGATCAGTTTACAACTAAATAATTCTAGGGTGATGAAAGAAGGAGAGATTCAAGAACGACCTTTAACTCCAACCACCTCACCTCGCCCATGGTGACCTCAGCTTGCTGATTCCTCTTATCCATCTTCAGCTGTTCGACTCGCTTCACGCTAGCCGCGTATTCGGTTAAGCAAGATTTGCCGCTCAACTCAAAATCCTTTGCAATCTCGGAAGTAACTGCTGACATTCGATTTTGGAGTTCGGTAATTTAACGATCAAGGTTGGCCAATGTTTCTTTTTTCGCCTTCAAAACTTTGACCTTTGGACGTAGAGTTTCTCGAACGATCGTTGCAGCTTTCAAGTCGTCTTCAACCCGAAGAGCTTTCTAAAAAATACCAAAATATTCTCGGGTTCGATCCAGGGTAGAAGACGCTCGAGTGATAGCTTCAGTGCTCAATTGACCATTAGCTGCGAGATCGTTCAGACATGCACCCACTGAGTCGAGGCCCTAGCATTCGAGAACTTGTAAACTTGAGAGAGACAATAGCTCATACAGCCTAACAAGAGCATTTGATTCGGCCGTTGATATGGATGACCCGATTGTAGCTACCGAAGGGCCGACCACTTCCGAAGTATTCAAAAGAAGAACATCGAACTCGCTTCGCATGAAGGCTGCACATGAAAAGAATTTAGGCAAAAGGAAAACTCAAAAGAATATAGCAGAGATAATTTGTTTTTAGACCTGCCGAGAGAAGACTTCGACCATGTCTCCTGGTTCATTGCTCAAACCTAGAAAGCTTAATGGCCGAGCCCAGTGTTTTAGACTGCTTCTCAATTCACGTGGCCGATGAAGGTTATCTACGTTCGACGGCCACTGAGGTGGCCAGGAAATATAGATAACACATTTCGACGCATAAAATTTTCGATGAAATGAATAATTGGGCACCTGACATGTAATATTTTTCTTGGTTCATACTGGTTATAACAAAGTTAACAAGAGAAAGTAATCGAGTCTTACAAAAGCTGAAGTCGCTTCTTGAGGGGGAATGCTGAGGTCTTGATTCTGCGGGTGAATTGGTGTTTCTACCGTCGTTTCAGGCTCAACATGAGGCCTTTTTCCACGATCGGTTGCAGGAGAATTGACCTGGTCAGTCGCCTAGACCACAGAGGGAGGTTCAATGGAAGAAGGTTTGGTTAGTCGAGGGCGACTCGCCAGCGGAATCTCATCGTTCTCGTCATCTTGAAATAAAAAGCTGTTAATACTTTTGAATTTAATGAGAGAATGGACTTACCAACAACATAATCATACCTCTTCCAAGATGATCGTTGATTGTTTTGGATTTTTGGGGAGATTTTTCCTAACCAAATGGGTTACCTCCTCCAAGACGGGTGCAACAGTCAGCCCCGGAGCTGCAGGCTTTTCGACCAGCGATGCATTAACTCATTCGACCACGGCCTCAGGAACATCAGAGACGGGTTGGATTTGGGGTGATGGGCTAGTTGGAGATGGCCGCTTCTCCGTCGAGGCCTGGACAACTAGAGCAGGAGGAGAGACACTAGGAGTGGTCGCTCCCGTGATCTGGCTGGAGATAACGTGAATCTCCCGTTCTCCTTTCTTCGCCAATTTCTTGACGTATTTTGTGGGACGATGAGCTTCACTTGCAATCTCGGTTTCCTGGCGATGCCGTGTGCTCGGCGGGGTTTACGCTGCAATTTTAGTTTTCTTGGAGGAATGGACATTCCTTGCCGCAGCCGCGACGATCACATCTGCTTGCTTCAGCACTCGACCACCTGAGAAAGCGAAAGCAAGTTAGTAAAATCGAGTAAGTGTTTGAAGAATGAAGGTAGAGATAACCATATACCTTAGGTCGTCTCTTTGGATTGAGGGGCATAAGTTTTTTTGGGTCGGTCGCCAAAAATTTTGTTGACCATGTCTTCGACCAAAGCGCCAAAAAAGTCATGAGTGTATCCTTCCCACCAGTCGCTGAAGGTTTCAATGCCGAGAGATTCAGGAATAGTTGGTCGGAGATGAAATTTTTTGCACTGTTCCTGAAACTCTTTGTTGGTATCTCTGCATTCCCTCTCTGAGGAACCAGAGAGACATTCTCAGCTTAGGAGGGAGCGGGAAGTAAGTAGAGGCACCGAGCAACCTTGGAGGTTGCCGAGCTGTCGGGCAGCAAAGTGGGGGTGGTAGACCTCCCAGCTCGCTCGACCAGCATCTTCACTTTTACTCTATATTGATGTTTGAGCCTTATGGAAAAATGGTACTCTTTAGGACGACATATCAAAAATTCGTCATCTGAAATGGCATCTAGGCCGAAGAAGTATTTGAAGACTTATTTTGCCCGGTGATGAGGCGCCGGTTGAGAGGCCAACTGAAGGCCAAGCACTGCAGTAGACTGAAAGTGAGGGATCTTTGGCCGAAGTGTAAAAAAATAGACCTGCAGCCAGAGTTGGAATACCCAGAGAGGTCCGTTCTGATGCGGGTCGATCTTGTTGATGGTCGTTTCGGCCAGACAGCGCAGAAGGCGAGGATAGCTGGATTGAGTGCCAAATAGTGACCACTAACCAGGGCTTCAACAATGAGCATATTTTCTACCAAGCACTTATTTGACTTGGTACAACAGATAAACTTGTTGTACTAGTAAAATAGGAAGGCTTCGTGCTCTCCCTTCTGCAGACTCGCCTCCCCTCGGCCAGTAAAATGAAGGATGAGGGTGTTGTAGTTGAAGAAGTTCTTGTGCAACTTTTGAACTTCTTCTTTTGAAGGCTCTGGACCTTCTTGGCTCAGCGTCTCGACGGCCCGTTCATCGAATAGTGCTTTAAGGTCGAGATTCGACGGGCACCCAAAAAAGGCGGCATCTACTGGGATGCCAGAGGGAGAAGTTCCAAGGATAACTGAGATGTCGAGGATGGTGGGGGTGATAAGGCCGAAGGGAAGGATTATGGTGTTGGTGGCCGAGCACCAGAAGCTCAGAGCTACCATAAGGAGTTCTTTATCCATACCAATCTCCATGGTCGAAAGTTTAATGGCGTCGTGGATGCCAAGAGCCTCCTATTCTTTGCCAAAGAATCTTTCCATCTGTTCGACCCAGGTCACCCTGGTCGCGTTGGTAGAAGGCCAGGCCCCTTGGGGCTTCGTCAGGCACCACTTCGGCCAATCAAACCCTTGCTGTAAGGGTGTCAAGCAATGGTCTTTGAAGAGGTTAGTGATGGACGATGACACTGCATCCTTGAAAATTGGTCCCAGGATTTGATGGGTGGCGCTTAAATCACTCTCAAAGCGCAGAGTCTTGACGGCGCTCCGGTCGATGAAGTTCTTGCACTTGTTGCATTCGTCAGAAAGCTGGGAGAAGAATGGGCGATTGATGAAGGCTAGAGTATTTCTGGGTTAAGAGCTTGGGGTTTTCTGAGATTTTGAAAGCAAAATGTCAATAAGGTTTCAAGGTTTTTGGAAAGCGTAAAGTACGAGTGGAAATGATTCAGGTATTTGGAAAGCGTAAAGTACGAAGGAAGGTTAAATGTTTGATTTTCAAAATTGGGGATAGAATCGAGCGGGAAAATTGCTAATCATTGTGCATATTCAGAGAATCCAGGCGAAAAAATCGAGGTTTTCGTGGTTTGAGGATGCACGATTGCGTGTTACGGCAGATTTAATGTAAAAGAGACGTTTCGGTTATTGCACGTTTTCGAGGGTCATGATTAAGGGCTGCTAGGTTAACCAAGGGACCGACACGTGGCAGGACGGTTAGGAGAATCGAGATCGTGAGATCATGTCTCATAAATACGCATGGTGGTATTTCTCGAAAGGGTTCAATGTTTGTTTTAGGTCGGTTTCGCTTCTTCAAGGCCGAGGCTCGAACCAAGGAATGTAGGTCGACGACCTCAGAAGCGAGGGGGCAATGTTTGGGTCGAGTTTAGAATTGTTCTCGACCCGGAATCTTTGCTAAGGGGTCGGCCGTGTCCTATCAGGATGGGGTAGTTGAATCATGATACGATAAGGAGTCTCGGCAGGATGAGGATGCTGAAACTTGGGAATGAATGCGGCCTAATAGGGGGTCGAGTTCAAAGTCCTATTAGGAGTAAGACTGGCCGAGATAAGATTGGATCGGGGTAAGTAGTCCTAATCCGAGTATAGTTTTGATTCGATCAGAAACATGTTTGCTACTATAAATAGGGGAAGGAGTGCATCATTCAAGCCCCCTCCAATTCAACACACAAACTGCCCTGCGCAAACTCTCGCTCTACGCGAAACCTCTCAACAACCTTGATATTTTTATTTTCTTTTTCACCGACACATCTTCAGTTTGGATAAACAGCATTGTTGCCGTAGAATCAGCCGACCGCGAAGCACCTTCAGTTTGGATAAACAATATTGCGTCAAGGCCGACTTGAAGGAAATTTTGTGAAAAACATGTTTATTTGAGCAACATCAATAGCATGCAATTAACAAATTAAAGGCGGAATCATGCTTACATGCACTCAAAAACAAAACATCAACCATGAAATTCAAAGCCTAGTAGATTGGTGAACCTTGACTCAACTTAAAACAACAATTTGTTAGTTGAGAATTATTTACCTTTGTAGATTCCTCTTTGCATATGCAAAGGATAATTACCCAAGAGATAGGGCCTTCATTCCTTGCTTCTTAGCTCCATGGATTTGGTTGAATGAATTAGATTCTCCAAGTTCCCAAAATAGAGAACCTCTAAAGATTCTACACCAAGGTTAGATTGAAGAAGAAATGAGTGACCTTGAGGAAGTAAAATTGCTAGATAATTTCCTCTAGGGTGGCTGAATTTTAGAGAGCAAAGAGAGCTTTTGTTCTCATCTTTTCTCCACAAAAACCCTTAGGATGAAATGGCTATAAAGATGCCTTTATACCACCTCACAATGGAGTGGCAAACTTGCAATTAAGCCAAGTTCACTACCCTCCTTAATTATGGCCGGCCTTAGGGTATTTATTGGGCTATTTGGGCCTTTGTGAATCATTATTCATTAAGTTGTCATACAACTTAAGTCAATGGGCTTTGACGTTCGAAGCCCATTGGGCCATAAGGTCCAAAACTATCCCGAGGTCTTTAACGAACTTATTCGTTTGATTAATTAACATATTAATTCATCATTGCCATAAATAATTAAACCATTTAATTATTCTTACTCATCTCCTTTGTTTCTTCAATCTCCACCTTATGGTGCGAAAATAAATTCACGCACAAATTTAAACCCTATTTGTGACAGTTGTAGTATATGGATAAGTAGGGATCGTTCTAGGCCGGGGATTAACTAGGGATGCTAACCCAAGTAAAATTAAATTAAAAACGTAAAAACAAAATTTAAAACACTAAACTAGACTCAAAACACTTAACTAGAATCACTCAAAATAAAACTAACAAATAAACTAAAGCAAATCAAAAGACTCAAAATAACTCAAGACACAAGAAAACACAAACTAAATTTATTTCTAATAAATCTAACACTTTAAAATAAATGGGGGATTGATTTTTATGAAAAGTAAATTAAACTTAAATAAATTACAGAATTGACAAAAACATGAAATTAAGGTGAATGGATGGACGACGGACTGGCTAGAGGATTCTTCTCCACACATGACACATATGCAACCTAAATTGATTTTCAGTTGTTCTTTCAATAAATTGTAAATTCTCAACGCTCCAAGTTAATTAGGTCCGCTTAAATTAACCTTCAGATTTTCCTTAAGTTAATGGATTGGATGATTGCATACGACAACCCAAAACATTCCTCACAAGTTCCCTACATGTATTGCATAATAGAGATACAAGCAAGAATCAATAAGTTTTATGAAAATCATAAGCATTGACGAAGCACTCGTTACTATGGAATACGCATGAAACTTATGCCAAGAATTTACTTAACACGATTGTGGTCAACAACCTTTACTACTTGTGAATATAAGTTCATAACGATTAGGTGAAATTTACTTATATTCTAGCATCAAATTCATGCATGTAAATTAAGTATGCATCCTTAATCGACAAACAAAAATAAGTTATCAATCAAGCAGTTAAGCAAATTAAATCACAACTCAGAAATCACAACTGAAGATAATCAATTCAAATTACAAATATATTCATGGTTTTGAATTAACCTCTAGCCAAAACAAATTAATTACACATTATTCATAAATTAAAGTAAAAATAAAACGTGAGTTTGGAGGATTAAACCGAGAGAAATAGAGTGAAATTTTGCGCCACTGTGCTCAAAGCTGCAAATGGCATCTTTGCTTCCTGTTGCTCTCTCCCGCTGCCCAAGCAGCGCCAGTCGCTCGCAAGCTGCACAAGCAGCACCTTGTCTCATTTTCTCCCAAGCTGCTCCTCAATTTCTGCGTTGACCTTCTGCCCTGTTTCCTCCTTAAGCAGCGTGCCGCTGCTTTCCCACCTCTCCGCGTCAGTGCATCTCGACCAGCCCTCTTCACTCGAGATGGCAGCTCACTCCCACTCCTTCTTCCTGCACGCCTCTGCTCTAGCCTTGCTGTCTGCGCCAGAGCCCTCGTCTCCGTGCTTCTCGCCAGCTGGCTTCCTGCTGCCTTCAGTCTGCCAACTTCCTTGCTGCTCCCCGTGTCGCACGTCAGTCCCAAGGCGCTGCCAAGAGCAGCTGTAGCCGAGCCTCAAAGTTGCTGCGCTTCAAGGCTGCACAGCAGCCTTCCTAATTCCTCTGCACGCTGCAAGAAGCAGCCTTTCTCTTTTTCTATTTTTCTGTTTTTCCCACTGCCTAAAGGGCAGAACCCTCTCCCGAGGCTCTCGGTTCTCTCCTCTTGCTGCCCAAAGGCAGATTGTTTATTCCTTCCCCCCGAGGCCCTCCGCCTTCGCCTCCTTTCTTCAGAAGCTTTTATGCTTCTTATTCTTTTCTTGGTGCTCTTCCCGCAAATGCTTCACCAGTCATCACCTTCTTTTTTTATTTATTCTTTTGTTCCACCTACCAAGTCCACCTGCAATTGCAGCTTATTTTATTCCTTCTTTTTGGTCTTCCACATAGCATGCACTTGCCAGCTGACAATAATTATGAAACATGAAGCTAACATAAGTTTCGTACCATTAGAAATTCTCAGTGCAAAATGCTCACATAAGAGTCCAGGGGAGGAAAATGTTCACAGAAGTTTGTGACTGATAAAATATTATAGATCACCCTAAGGTATTAGCAATTAATAACCCATGCAACAAAAACTTTATCTTGGAACATTTAAATCTTATTGAACGGACAAGATGGCCACAACTTGAACGGCCACAGACCATAGAAAAGCTTATTTGTGCCATTTTTATTCTCTTTGTATAACAAATCCTATAAACACAAAAATAACGTAAATAGCTCAAAAATATAAGGAACTAACTAAGAAAAGACGAGTGAATTTGATGTAAAATATGTATAAATATGAGCTTATCAAATACCCCCACACTTAGCTTTTGCTAGTCCTCGAGCAAAACAGAGAAAACAGAAAAAGTAATAACATGAAAATTATTAGCTTCCCCCTATATGACCCTCATAGAACTTCATTTGAGAACACAAATCATCAAGAACCATAGCTAACACCAAAAAAACTAATCCAAGTTCATTTTCCTTATTCAAATATTAGCAGTCATCTTTGAAACATCCTTGAAGTGTAGTGTGTGAGATAGCCATGCTCATGCAATTTCAAATTTTTATTTTAAAATCACCATATGCAAACTAGCGACCTTCTCACGGGATTTACACTCAATCACACATGTGTTTAGTTTTAATGTGTTTCTCTCAAAGAATCAAATGTGAAAGTTCTACCATAAGCTTGCATAAAGATCACTTCTCCACAGTCATAATTGCAAAACTTAAATCAAGAGGACTTTTATTGGATGTAATGAGGCTTAGGGATAGGGTTATTGAAACGAAAGAATAGGAAAACACAAGTTCCAAGCTACATTCCAAGCAATTCTTTTCTTTAAATTTATAAGAACTCAAGCTCTCCAACGATTCTTCTAACATCTCCAACCACACCCATAAACTGAAACTTTAAAAACTTTTTATTTTCTTTGTATACAATCTTTCTTTTTCTTTTCCTTTTCTTTTCTTTTTTTTTTTTTTTTTTTTTTTTTTTTTTAAATACAAACATGAAATACCCCCACACTTATTCTTTTGCCAAACACCTTCAAAGTACTTCACAAACGTTTCTCATAAGATAATTTCACAGTACTCACTAGCTTGCTTGGAAAAGGTAAGGAAAAATATTTCAGGCATAAGGGTAGACATATCTGGTGATAAGAAATAAAAGGCTCACAAATACGGCTCAAATTGGCAATCTAATGATATCATTTTTCTTTGGGAAACATGGTTATTTGGGCCATGGTGGTAAACCTAATGCCTCTATCATTTTCAAGTTCATGCAATCAATGACAAATATTTCGAAAGATCGTTATGCAAGTTCTAGAGAAGTATCTCACATAAGTTCATCACACATGAAAGAATAAGAGTGTATGAAAAATGCACACACTTTCAATAGGCTCAAAAACTCACATAGGATGTAATGGTCACTAAATTCACATATGGAGCTTTAAATCATGCTTTAGTTTCACATCAACAAGGCTATGTGCATTTGGTTTTTCAAAGATGATCAAATATGTACAAACTAACACGAGAATTAGGAATTTCACACAACACATGTTAACTAAGTTCTTGATGATCATGGTTCAAATTTTATCCAATTATATCATTGGGTCGGGAAAACTAACAAAAATCTAATTCAAAACAATAAGGAAAACAAGGAAATATTTTTGGATTTTTTAAATTTTCCGATTTTTTATTTTTTTATTATTATTATTATTTTTTTTTTATTTTTTTTTGTTTTTAAAAAAAAACAACAACTTAATTACGAAAACACAAAGCAATAACATGGAAACAAATGAAATCAGTTCAAAGTCGAAGGTACAAAAATTTTCAATTTGGTCATTTTTATAATCTTTACCCCCACACTTAAACTAGACATTGTCCCCAATGTCAGAAAATATAATAAAATGCAAATAAAAATAAAAATAAATAAATATAAAGAAACAAAATAAAGCAATAGGACTGAAAACTTCCCTAATTTGCAGAAAAAATCAAGCGATGACCCCCAAGCTAAAATTCTGCAATCAACTTCAAGGGTGGAAATAACCAAAAGTTCCTGCAAAGAAGAGAAATAAGTCAGTTAAGCACGCAAGAAAATATAAAATAAAAAAAACAAACGAAAAATTGAAAATGAAAATAAAAGACAATAAATAAAACTAATAAGTGATCATTGGTCCTGTTTGGTGACTTTCCACAGCTTTGAACTTGAACTGGCCTCGGGAACTTCTTAGCAAGGAAAATGAGACTTGATTGGTGGTGGTGACTGATGCGTCCATTTGTTGTTGAAGCTTCTCGAGCTCTTGGTTTCAACTCGGACTCCTTCTGCCAGGTTGATTGAGTCTGCAGGCTACATTCTTCTCTTTTTGTTTCTTCTGCACGGCAGGTAGGCACGAGGTAGAGGTGGTGGTCTGATTCTTTGTTAAATCTGTCCAAGTGCCGACCGATTGCCTTCTTTCACCTTGTCCCGTAGCCAAGAGCAAGGGTAAAGGAAAAGCATGCCATGAGAAATCTTTGTCTCTGACTCTGATGATATGGGATACTTTTGCTTTTGAAGAAGTATCGTTCCACAGGTGTATGCTTGAACTGGGCTGGGGAACTTCTTAGCAAGGAAAATGAGACTTGATCTTGAAGATGAAGCAGCACCTTGTCTCCACATGCTTCAAGTTACATTTTCACTTGCCTTGGCTGTTCTCCAGGCAGATGTGGCGTCTTCTTCGGAAGTACATCAGCGGTTGAAGATGAGCACTCGAGAGCAATGCTAGGTAAGCAATCAGGAAGGATTTCCAGGCAGTCGGTTTTTAGATCGGAAGATTGACACCGAATGCTGGCTGATTGCCCGTTTTCTCCTTATCACAAAGACAAGGAAAAAGACAGGGAGAAAGCATGATATGAGATACTCTTGCTTTCAACCTTCATGATATGAAATACTCTAGCTCTTGATGACTTATTTGCAAAGGTATCCCAGGGAATGAGAAACACAGAGTAACTCGAGAGGGTTTGTTGGAAAGGCATTTTCGGAGATGAAAAATTTCGGAGATGAAGAAGTGTAGAGGGGGTGTGCCTTTGCTGGATGGCGAAGGTAGACGTTTATAGGACTTTTCTTCACAACCGAAACTGTTCCTTTACCCCTGTCGGCAGCCGGTGGATGGATGAACAGTACAGGTTACGCGCTTTCTGAAAAAGCAACCCGTAATTTGCGCAAAGCTGACAGCGCGCGTGACGAGTGACGACAAAACTGGAAAAGCTTTTCGCCTCGTGATTCCTGACCGCTCCGACTTTTGAGAGAGGCGACCGACTTTTGAGAACGGCGTCCGACTTTTGAGACGAAGACGCCGCTTTTGAGAAAAGAATCCGGCTTTTGAGAAAGGAGCCCGGCTCTTCGATTTGCGAGAGGACGCCACTTTGATTTATGATGAGCGCCTCTTTGATTTCTTCTTTTTATAGAGGCGCTGAATTTGTTCCACAACACACTTGCTCCCTCCTGTAAACACTCACTCCTGTAAACACTCCCTCTTGCACTTATTTTAAACTTGAACAGTCCGACTCTTCATTCTCAACACCTTCAAATATGTCTTGCCCTTCTGACCGTCGCCTTAACTTGAATGTTGGGGAAGATAGTGATATGTCTTCTCCAACCAACATTTGGCAGCCGTCCTTCATATCCCCAAATGGTCCTCTTACAGTTGGGGATTCCATGATGATGAATGAAACAACCGCTTCGGTGGTGGCCAGAAATCTGCTCACTCCTAGAGACACTAGGATACTTTCAAGGCGGTCCGACGAACTGGCTGTTCAGGACTCTATGGCCTACAGCGTCCGATGCGCAGGCTCAGTATCAAACATGGGCCAGCGCCTTCTTGCACGAACTTGTCAAGTGGAATCGTTGATGGCTGAAGTGGCTAGTCTTCGGCAAGAGGTCAGAGTGCTTAGGCATGAGAATAAGGAGTTGCACATGCTCGCAACTAATTACTCAACAAGCATGAAGAGGAAGCTTGATCAGATGCAGGAGTCCGAAGTGCGGATTCAGAGTGATCATCAACGGTTTATGGCGTTACTCCCGAGGTTTATGTTGCCTTCGTCCTCGGGAGCAGCACCAAGTATTGAGGCTCCGAATGATCCAACTCTGGCGCTTCGTCTTTCTAGGGCACCGTCGATCTCCGAGACACCACCTACCAACGACCAATGAAAGCTATTAGTTTTACATTATTGTAAAATTATATCTATAAATATAAGTATTTTTGTTTTGTTTTGTTTTGTTTTTTTTTTTTTTTTTTAATTATTAAATATCAATGTAAAATTAGTAAATCAAAGTAAAAAAAAAAAAAAAAAAAACTATGTTTATCTTCCTGAACAAAAAACACAACTAAATAAACAAAACAAAATGAAAGCAGTAAAGAGAAGGGATTAGGAATGCAAATCTGATTGTGGGTGATTCCTAGGCCTCCCTTCATTATTCAAATGCATGGGCTTATCCTTGAACGGACGGTGGTAATTGAAATGATCCGACAACGGTCTAAGTTCTAATGACGGTGCCTGAATCATCAAAATTAGAAACAAGTTAGTATAAATTAAAATTAAAAATGGATAAGATGGCTTACAATCACGTTCAAACTCAATTACAAACACCACGTCTTTGAACGTTTCAGGGACTTTGAACTTTGCCAAATTTATTATAATGGTTGTGGCTTGTCCCGTGTCCTCAGTCTTAACTCCTTTGGGCTTGATTGTCTCATGCACAGCCTCTTTGATGTATTCAACAAATTCTCCGGCCACCTCATTTTCTGGAATAATTCTTCTTGGTGTACAAGTCTCTTTGAACGTTTCAATACCATCGGGAACTTGATTTGGTACACCAAGAATTTGGATATCACTTTGCACCTTGGGAAGATCTTCCACAACGTATTTTTCATTCACTTCTTCCTTGGGATTTAAAAACCTGCAAGGAAAAAGGACATTTGGTGGAACGATGTTAGAATGAATTGAACTTAGAACCTCCTCACCTGAGTTGGATGGCATAAGGACTTGAGGGGTTTGCGATAAGAATTCTTCTAAACTGCCCAAGTCGTCATCCTCATCTTCTTCTTGAAGCGGCAATTCATCCATGTTCGGGCTATGTTTGGATGGTTCTAGGACAACTTCATCCTCCATGTCACTTCCCAAAGTGATGACTTCATTAATTTCCAAAGCATCCATCTTGTTGTCTTGATTTTCTACTTCCTGGTTCAAAGAGGTGATTAATTGAATAATATTATCATTATCAACCGACGAACCTAAATTTGGTTGGGAAGATTGTGATGGAGGCTGTGGTGGTGCACATGGCCATTGATAGTATTCCTCTGATGGCTGTAATTGTTCTTCGTTTTGTGAGCCCTGCACCAAAGAAATTAATTCATCAAGCCTTTGATTATAATCCACGGGCATACTTTGATTTGATTGGAATTGTTGTGGGGGATGCTGTGGTGGCTGCATAGATCTTGAATAGAATTCGTCTTGCTGCCAATATCCGCTTTGTTGAAAGTGTTGAGGTTCATCCCACATATAATCTGAATAGTCTCTCCAATCTGAATTGTAAGTGTTGGAAAACATGTTGCCCCTTGATTGGTTATGGCCTTGATATCCCCAAACATCTTCATTTGCAGAAAATTGGGGATATTGATGAGTTTGATATCCTTGCCCATACGATGCTCCAAATGTAGGGACACTTGACATTGTGGTCCTTCCGGCATTCTGAGTTAATTGAGACGTGAGATTCGCCAATTGAGCTTGGATGGATGCAAGTGCCATGTCTCGCTCCATTTGTAACTAAAATCAAAGAAAGAAAACTAAATCAAATATCAAAAGTAAAAGACATAACACAAATAAAATAAAATAAAATACAATAAACACAAAAAAAATAAAAAAAATAAAACACAAACAAAAACATAAACAAAGGATTAGCAAATTTGCTAATCCCCGGCAACGGCGCCAAAAATTTGGTGCGAAAATAAATTCACGCACAAATTTAAACCCTATTTGTGACAGTTGTAGTATATGGATAAGTAGGGATCGTTCTAGGCCGGGGATTAACTAGGGATGCTAACCCAAGTAAAATTAAATTAAAAACGTAAAAACAAAATTTAAAACACTAAACTAGACTCAAAACACTTAACTAGAATCACTCAAAATAAAACTAACAAATAAACTAAAGCAAATCAAAAGACTCAAAATAACTCAAGACTCAAGAAAACACAAACTAAATTTATTTCTAATAAATCTAACACTTTAAAATAAATGGGGGATTGATTTTTATGAAAAGTAAATTAAACTTAAATAAATTACAGAATTGACAAAAACATGAAATTAAGGTGAATGGATGGACGACGGACTGGCTAGAGGATTCTTCTCCACACGTGACACATATGCAACCTAAATTGATTTTCAGTTGTTCTTTCAATAAATTGTAAATTCTCAACGCTCCAAGTTAATTAGGTCCGCTTAAATTAACCTTCAGATTTTCCTTAAGTTAATGGATTGGATGATTGCATACGACAACCCAAAACATTCCTCACAAGTTCCCTACATGTATTGCATAATAGAGATACAAGCAAGAATCAATAAGTTTTATGAAAATCATAAGCATTGACGAAGCACTCGTTACTATGGAATACGCATGAAACTTATGCCAAGAATTTACTTAACACGATTGTGGTCAACAACCTTTACTACTTGTGAATATAAGTTCATAACGATTAGGTGAAATTTACTTATATTCTAGCATCAAATTCATGCATGTAAATTAAGTATGCATCCTTAATCGACAAACAAAAATAAGTTATCAATCAAGCAGTTAAGCAAATTAAATCACAACTCAGAAATCACAACTGAAGATAATCAATTCAAATTACAAATATATCCATGGTTTTGAATTAACCTCTAGCCAAAACAAATTAATTACACATTATTCATAAATTAAAGTAAAAATAAAACGTGAGTTTGGAGGATTAAACCGAGAGAAATAGAGTGAAATTTTGCGCCACTGTGCTCAAAGCTGCAAAGGGCATCTTTGCTTCCTGTTGCTCTCTCCCGCTGCCCAAGCAGCGCCAGTCGCTCGCAAGCTGCACAAGCAGCACCTTGTCTCATTTTCTCCCAAGCTGCTCCTCAATTTCTGCGTTGACCTTCTGCCCTGTTTCCTCCTTAAGCAGCGTGCCGCTGCTTTCCCACCTCTCCGCGTCAGTGCATCTCGACCAGCCCTCTTCACTCGAGATGGCAGCTCACTCCCACTCCTTCTTCCTGCACGCCTCTGCTCTAGCCTTGCTATCTGCGCCAGAGCCCTCGTCTCCGTGCTTCTCGCCAGCTGGCTTCCTGCTGCCTTCAGTCTGCCAACTTCCTTGCTGCTCCCCGTGTCGCACGTCAGTCCCAAGGCGCTGCCAAGAGCAGCTGTAGCCGAGCCTCAAAGTTGCTGCGCTTCAAGGCTGCACAGCAGCCTTCCTAATTCCTCTGCACGCTGCAAGAAGCAGCCTTTCTCTTTTTCTATTTTTCTGTTTTTCCCACTGCCTAAAGGGCAGAACCCTCTCCCGAGGCTCTCGGTTCTCTCCTCTTGCTGCCCAAAGGCAGATTGTTTATTCCTTCCCCCCGAGGCCCTCCGCCTTCGCCTCCTTTCTTCAGAAGCTTTTATGCTTCTTATTCTTTTCTTGGTGCTCTTCCTGCAAATGCTTCACCAGTCATCACCTTCTTTTTTTATTTATTCTTTTGTTCCACCTACCAAGTCCACCTGCAATTGCAGCTTATTTTATTCCTTCTTTTTGGTCTTCCACATAGCATGCACTTGCCAGCTGACAATAATTATGATACATGAAGCTAACATAAGTTTCGTACCATTAGAAATTCTCAGTGCAAAATGCTCACATAAGAGTCCAGGGGAGGAAAATGTTCACAGAAGTTTGTGACTGATAAAATATTATAGATCACCCTAAGGTATTAGCAATTAATAACCCATGCAACAAAAACTTTATCTTGGAACATTTAAATCTTATTGAACGGACAAGATGGCCACAACTTGGACGGCCACAGACCATAGAAAAGCTTATTTGTGCCATTTTTATTCTCTTTGTATAACAAATCCTATAAACACAAAAATAACGTAAATAGCTCAAAAATATAAGGAACTAACTAAGAAAAGACGAGTGAATTTGATGTAAAATATGTATAAATATGAGCTTATCACCTTACACGGTGTACGATACATTAGGTTCCTTTTAGCGAGGCAGTGGGCGATTAAAACCATTTTACATCGATTGTGAATTGAAACTTACTTTCAATTCTCCCTTTAGTGATTATACACGTTTAGGGCTTCCACAAACCATGAGTAACACCTAGCAGCATATCATGGCTACCCAAGCTAATCAGAAGAGGTAAAAAACCTATTCAGTTTAGGATTACAACTGCAATACGGTCTTTCTCTAATCTAATACTCTTGACCACATTGTTTGGTTTGATAGTTTATTTATTCATGTCTACTATCCAATGTGATTCGTTTGCTTATATGATTACCTTGAATGTGATTTGGAACGCATTCCTAAATCTCATTCATACTCTGGCCAGAGATTTTAATCATATCATAGAGTATTCTCCCTCAAACCATTTGAAGGTTAGAGATCCCTTGTTGCACATTCACTTGTCTCCATAACTAAGTGGCTTAACCCCAATGATGTCGTGGACACCCCGATGGGGTGACTTTGACATAATCAAAGATCAAGGACTTAACCACAAGACAACTGTGATGCCTCAGGTCAAAGGACTAATTTGCATTATCCCAACCATGAGTTCTCATGTGACATGAGTATGAGAACTCCTCGTTGATCGTGTTCAGTGAACTCATTCTCTATTGAGCACCTACGTACTTGTCTTGATGTCACACACACCAATGACTCGAGACTAGTCACTCTCCCTGAGAGAAGGCACAGTACGTACTGATCTTATCGGACTGTCAATGCCCAATTGGCAATCCTATGATCAGGAACGTTTAGGATGTGTCTACGAAAGAATGGTCTCATTAATCTAACTTCATTAGATTGCATTCTCCCAATCACATATTCCTTGGACTTTATCGTTTAAGCATATAACATTTATATGAGACGGCTCAAACAATAATCTTTGCCCTTTTATATGTAAACTAGATTAGTTTAACATGTGAAATGTCCGTAAAGTATCATCATATGATTGGCTTTAGGGCACATTTCCAACAATCTCCCACTTGCACTAGAGCCAATCAGCTTGGTTATCTGTTATGATTCCTCTTCTGTAGTCATTTCATAAATGGCTGAGTAGTAGGCCTAGTCAATGGATATCTATATGTTATCCATAGAAGCAACCTTGAGAATATCGACGTCACCATTATACATGATTCCCAATCATGTGGTTCAGTCTCTCATATGAGTTCGGATCTTGATGAGACCTTGATATCCTGGCTTGAGCTATCGCCCCATTAGTGTCATACACTTTCTGGTTGGAACCGAATAGAGAGTTCATAAATGAACTTTCCCATCCAAACAACATTGTTGTAAACTTCTATATATGGCAATATATTTTGCATTCATAATGGAACACACTAAAGTCATTACTTTAATGTTTCCATCCAAATATCTCTTTAGTCATAATAAAGAGATATCTGTTTATCTCTTCATTCATAATGAAGAAACATCCAATGATGGATTAGATTCACAATCTAATACATTTACACTTCCATTACGTTACTCTAATTCTTCCTCATTCTTCGAGGAACCTATCCTTTAGTATTTCTTAAATACTTAAGGA
Organism: Malus fusca; assembly: GCA_035220775.1. Lineage (NCBI taxonomy): Eukaryota > Viridiplantae > Streptophyta > Magnoliopsida > Rosales > Rosaceae > Malus > Malus fusca. The sequence goes on from CM069063.1 coordinate 23,876,084, forward strand.
CTCACTTGACAGTTGCCATGGTTCTGATTCTGGGCTTGCATTGATATCGCCTTGTACCTTTCTAGGTACAACTCATATCAATGTTTTTCATACAATATGAAATACATAAATCACCTTTCTGCGTATGCATAAAGGATTCGATTTACGCATTATTTCTTTGGGAGTCAAAGGGTACGTTCCCTTTGAGAATAGCTACCTCCTAGTCTCACTAGAGTTGTTCTTCTGATTGAAGTTTATCATCATATGAGAAACTTCCTAGCATCCTTTTGTCTATTATTAGGGCATGATATAATCCAATTATATCCTAAAATCTATCATTATAGATTTCCATCCCATGTATATAGACTATGTCTCCCATATACATTCTATCGTTATAGAAAGTTTAAAGTCATAACTTTAACGAAGAAGTGTTCTTTTCATTTCCAAAATTAATATATCATATATGTGCATATATATATATATATTGAATTTTTAGGAACATGATTAACTCCCACTAATCTTTTGTAAACCTAGTAAACAAAAGATTCATTTCCATCTTTATGAGAAATCAAACGTTTTGATCTTTCTCTCATAAGACGCTTATGGCTCCCACTAGCTTGCTTAGATCCATGATGGTTGGATCTCTACAACTTACATGTTTTGTGATTCATAGTTTTAGACATATATTATTAGGACTATCTTAATAATGGTTTCGGAAACCTATATTATGTCCAAACATTGAATCAACATTTAGTTGTAGCTAGCTATCTTCGAATTAATTGAAACTAAGACTACGTCAAAAATGGTTCCTTCAAAGTCAACCATTCTCTTTGATTGTAGCCACCTTAAGCTACCAATTAGCTATGAAGGTTTCATTATTTCGGGTCAAATGGTACTTTACCATTTCCTTGAGTATATATTGTATATACACTCAATGTAGTCATAAAGTTCAAACCATTCAACTGAGACGGTTTAAAATTCTTCTTGACTACCTTGGAGCTTGTGGTATAGGAACTATGTTGTTATATTTGTTGATTATCATCTTGTCTCTCAAAGAACCCATTCTTTTGAGTTCTATTCCTAGTTCATTTGCTCTAAGGCAAATCACATTGTAGGATTACAATGAACTACTCAACAAACAACATTTGTTGGTTGGTTTATAGAAGTGATATCCAAAGGTTAATTTAAGGATATCCACAAGATAATTTTTAAACAAATATTGCTCATTAGCACACAACCCCAAATCTTAACATGATTAAGATTTGTCTTTCTTTCCAACTACATCCAATGGAGTTATGAAAATTTGGAAGATCTTCTAATTGACAATCATATTGTTTTAGAAGTATATATCCTATATATATGGGTAATTGATAATATCCAACGAACTAAATCTTATTCAAGATCGTTCTTCTCCTAATGGAGAAAATCATTATCTTATGATGCTAATTTCCTTGATATCTTTCAAGGAAACTCATCTAAAGTGTTACCTTTCCTTGGATCAAATCTAAGGAGGTAAGTACTTTAGACGTCTTACTCATCAACTTACATTTCTTGAATTCTTTGAAACCTTTTGCAAAGTATTCGGACTTGTGTTTATTCATAATAAACTATAGTCCAACCGAGAGTGATCTTCGGTGAATGTCAAACAACATGAGTAGTATTATGTTGTGGACAAGTGCCACTAACATCTAAGTGAATTAACCTCAACAACTTTGTGATTCTTTATTCTTTCCAAAAGAATAAAGATTCGAACATTTCGCCTCTATACAATTTTGACAAGAAGGTATTGGATCCGGATCTAACGATCCAAAGCATCCATCTATGACCAACTCGTAATTTATGTTTTAGAGGTATCACAACTCAGTTGGGATTAGTCACTATCTTGCAACCTTTTGGGTTTTAAGCATCATTATATTCTAAACAGTTAACGCTACCATATCATCTCTACTATAGAGACAATCAATTAGATTACTATAATCCAATCATTGATTAATAAAGAACAATGTTTTGTCAAACAAAACATTCATCCATCTCTACTATAGTGACAGAATTAAGTTCCTTAAAATTGGAATGTAAAGACAATCTTTGGTTTTTCCAATTTCTTTGGTAGTTCATATGAGGAAGTTAGTACCATCTGCTTTCGTAGAGATCTATATTTTATTCACGTTCTGAATGTGAAGTACTTACTCTTCTCTCATTAATCTTCTACTTCTTATTAGCCACACTTTTACAACGATTGTAAAACATAGTTACTAATACGGAATCAAGCATTCAAGTAGAAGAACCAACTGTTTTGAACTATTCAAGAACAATTTACAACACCTTCGAAAGGTGTGTTCTTGACACTTGCAAGACATTTCTTGCAAATACCCCTTCCAATGTCCATCCTTTCATAAAGAAAGTTTGTTCCCTTGGAGTTAATTTTATCTTCTTCATTTGACTTCTCCTTTGACTACAATAGTCATGGTCCCTAAACTCCCACTATCTCTCTTGAAACCTTTTTCAATTGTGTTATATACATCAAACATTTTGGAGAGTGTGTGGTTATTGTTCACTACATAGTTTACAATAAACTTAGTGAACCATTAGGATAGGGACATAAAGGTGAAGTCCTAGCTTAGTTTCCGTCTCGTTAAGTGGTTTATCACTTCAACACTCAATGATTCAAAATCATCATAAGTCCATGTTGATGGACTATTTTTGTCAACCAACCATTATGTTCTAAACATATTTACAAACTTTCAAGAGTTGTTCAAGGCAACTCTCATTTCTTCATACAACAATTTGTAAGTGAAGAATCATGGCACCAAAAGTGTCCTTGTCTTTATGCTAATCTTCGTAAGTTCCTTTGTTCATATAACGAAGGAATAAGCATTAGTTGTTTGTGTTGTCCTCTTCATGATAGACATTTCTAACATGTTCTTCCAATGATACATTACCAATAGGAAGATTGTGAGGATGAGACTTCTTAGGTACATGCACAATCCATTTAAGACAATCTTTGGGATTGTGTTACCAAGTCCGGAAACTAAAACATTCGGCTTTTCTTTGTCAAGTTTTGGATAGCGTTTGCAAATATATTGGTAAACAAATACATAACGAATATAAATTGATTGATTTTAAGCCATTTGATTCGGGTCTTTAAATCAAATAGCACCACCCACTATTTTTGGCAAATTCCATATCCCTCATTGGAATTCGAGAGTTTTGGAGGAAACTCTTAGTAGGTTATGAGAGACTCACTATTACCAAGCCCACCTCAGAAGAAAATCATATTGGCTAGCGTTAATAATAATGAGAGAGTACGCTTACTCATTTGCATCTCTTGCAAGTACCCATCTAGTTTGGCCTCTAGAGAATGATGCCTAAGAAGAATATCATATTGGCACATTGCACTTAGTTAAGTCATTCCCACCATGCTAGTTAAAATAGGGGTTCAAGAATGGCCTCAGAAGAATATCATATTGACCACGCTCGTTGCCTACCTTCACTTCATCATATGTGTATAGGCTTCTCCTGAATGTAAGCACATACTTTGCAACCCCAGAACTGGACGAATACGGTGTATGAGTCACAAACGATTGAAGCCTACCATGGTGGAAGGCCACGAAAGAGTGTTCTAAGCACTCTCACGCTTTTCAACTTAATAATGGTTTGGTTGAGGGTTTTAGGTCTCATCACATAAACATATTCATTTTAATCTTTATTAAAACAATTTTGGTCCTATTACAACTATTGGTCCATTTGATTCAATTTAGTTGTATATAATACTCCCACTATACTTATAAAACGGTTTTTAAATAAGAGTATATGATACTACTAACATAAGGTTTGCATTCATTTGATGGACTATATAGTTGCCTTAGGGCCTTAGGATGACTATGAACCTTTGTTTAGATTCAACACGAGCCTAGTGTTGAATCTCGGACTAGGGATGGAGATTGATTTTAGTTACGCGTTGAATCACATTAAGGCGTGTTGTCTTAGGGGCGTTGGACCCAACTACTTCATTTTCATGCATATCAAATAAAGCAAGAAAGAAGTACTTCAAAGTAAAAGAGAGATTATGCTCTTTACAACATTTGCATAAAACAAATTACTTTAAAGTAAAGAAGAGTTTATGCTCTTTTACAACATTTGATCAAATCAAATTACAACCAAAATTAATCTACACATTCCCATGGTTCAAACAAATTTGAAACGGCCTTTCACATAGCTCAATTATCGTAGGCTTAGGTTCATAATCACCCTTTAATTAATCAACACTTTAATTAATTAAATTGAATGCAACATTTTCATTTGGTTTTTGTATCCATAAAATTGATTTAAATGGAGCTAAATGAAATGAAAATCCAATTCTCATTTAAAGAGACAAAACAATTTTTGTTCCCTACTTAATTTGGGCCATCATGCAATAACCACAACTTTTTGGGCTATATTGCGAAACACAAACTTTTGGGGTCACTTTGTAAAAACACAAAAGTCCACTACTTCATGTAATTACAACTAGAACCCAAAAATTTCAACAAATACAAAAAACTTCATTAAAGGAGCAAAACAATTTGTCCTTTAGCGTTTTTGGACCTTAACGTAAAAACGTAAACTTTTGGGCCAAAGTGCAAATACACAAAAGTATCAAAACTTTATGTAATTGAATAAAAGACCCAAAAATACCCTACATGTAGGGTGGCCGGCCATGAGTAAATAAAAATAAGATTTTTACAAAGTTTTTGTAAGTGGGTTTTGTTAGGTGAGGTAAAGATGAAATATTTTGAATTTATGTCAAACTTTTTAAAAAGTTTGTCTACCATTATAGCTATTAATTGAATTTATGTCAAACTTTTAAAAAAGTTTGTCTACCATTAAAACCATTAATAATACTTTACCAATAATCATCACCCACTAAAATCACCCACTAAAATTAAACCAAAACTTTATGTAAAAACATAAAACTTTTTGAATCAAAACTTCAAAACTTTTGTTCTCGGCAAGAACTTCAAGAACATTGAAGAACACTCATGAAAACTCATAATAGCTCCATGAATGTTTTCACTCACCAAAACTCAAATTTTCACCACTCAAAAGAGGGCTAACATCCTAGGGTACTTAGGGGTTCCAAAAGTCACTTTAAAACCATTTTAACAAGACAAACATGAACCCAAAAAATCACCCTTTGGATTTGGCCGAATTTCCCAAAAAACATGGCACCAAATTTTAGCTCCAAAATTCATGCTCATATGAACTACATCTACAACATTTGAGATGGCAAATTTTCTAACAAAATTTACATTAAAAGAAACAAGAATAAAGCTTGTAACATATTACAACTTTTAAATCAAAAACTATGAACTACAAAACCCAAAATGATTCACCAACTACTAGACCTAGGCTCTGATACCACTTGAAGGAAATTTTGTGAAAAACATGTTTATTTGAGCAACATCAATAGCATGCAATTAACAAATTAAAGGCGGAATCATGCTTACATGCACTCAAAAACAAAACATCAACCATGAAATTCAAAGCCTAGTAGATTGGTGAACCTTGACTCAACTTAAAACAACAATTTGTTAGTTGAGAAATATTTACCTTTGTAGATTCCTCTTTGCATATGCAAAGGATAATCACCCAAGAGATAGGGCCTTCATTCCTTGCTTCTTAGCTCCATGGATTTGGTTGAATGAATTAGATTCTCCAAGTTCCCAAAATAGAGAACCTCTAAAGATTCTACACCAAGGTTAGATTGAAGAAGAAATGAGTGACCTTGAGGAAGTAAAATTGCTAGATAATTTCCTCTAGGGTGGCTGAATTTTAGAGAGCAAAGAGAGCTTTTGTTCTCATCTTTTCTCCACAAAAACCCTTAGGATGAAATGGCTATAAAGATGCCTTTATACCACCTCACAATGGAGTGGCAAACTTGCAATTAAGCCAAGTTCACTACCCTCCTTAATTATGGCCGGCCTTAGGGTATTTATTGGGCTATTTGGGCCTTTGTGAATCATTATTCATTAAGTTGTCATACAACTTAAGTCAATGGGCTTTGACGTTCGAAGCCCATTGGGCCATAAGGTCCAAAACTATCCCGAGGTCTTTAACGAACTTATTCGTTTGATTAATTAACATATTAATTCATCCTTGCCATAAATAATTAAACCATTTAATTATTCTTACTCATCTCCTTTGTTTCTTCAATCTCCACCTTACACGGTGTACGATACATTAGGTTCCTTTTAGCGAGGCAGTGGGCGATTAAAACCATTTTACATCGATTGTGAATTGAAACTTACTTTCAATTCTCCCTTTAGTTATTATACACGTTTAGGGCTTCCACAAACCATGAGTAACACCTAGCAGCATATCATGGCTACCCAAGCTAATCAGAAGAGGTAGAGAACCTATTCAGTTTAGGATTACAAATGCAATACGGTCTTTCTCTAATCTAATACTCTTGACCACATTGTTTGGTTTGATAGTTTATTTATTCATGTCTACTATCCAATGTGATTCGTTTGCTTATATGATTACCTTGAATGTGATTTGGAACGTATTCCCAAATCTCATTCATACTCTGGCCAGAGATTTTAATCATATCATAGAGTATTCTCCCTCAAACCATTTGAAGGTTAGAGATCCCTTGTTGCACATTCACTTGTCTCCATAACTAAGTGGCTTAACCCCAATGATGTCGTGGACACCCCGATGGGGTGACTTTGACATAATCAAAGATCAAGGACTTAACCACAAGACAACTGTGATGCCTCAGGTCAAAGGACTAATTTGCATTATCCCAACCATGAGTTCTCATGTGACATGAGTATGAGAACTCCTCGTTGATCGTGTTCAGTGAACTCATTCTCTATTGAGCACCTACGTACTTGTCTTGATGTCACACACACCAATGACTCGAGACTAGTCACTCTCCCTGAGAGAAGGCACAGTACGTACTGATCTTATCGGACTGTCAATGCCCAATTGGCAATCCTATGATCATGAACGTTTAGGATGTGTCTACGAAAGAATGGTCTCATTAATCTAACTTCATTAGATTGCATTCTCCCAATCACATATTCCTTGGACTTTATCGTTTAAGCATATAACATTTATATGAGACGGCTCAAACAATAATCTTTGCCCTTTTATATGTAAACTAGATTAGTTTAACATGTGAAATGTCCGTAAAGTATCATCATATGATTGGCTTTAGGGCACATTTCCAACACGACTGGTTATTTATTCAAGTCTTGGTCGAGAAGGGTTTTCGAATCCTTATTGGCAGAGGTCATCTCACGAACCTTCTTGGCAAAGTGAGGTGTTACGAATCACCAGACTCAGTGCGTTGAACGCCGAGTTATTTTATGATTGTATACTCACAAGTTGGATTTAGAGTTCGGCATTCTGACGGTCGAACCACATTTACGATTAAAACGTACATTTGCTTTGAATACTTGTGTCTATATAGTCTGGTGTTGATTTGGCGTGCTTATACTCTTACGAATATAATCACCATGATCGAATCTGACGCCGACGATTTGTGAACTTCGTAGAACTAGCAGCCTTGTCTTCAGGCTCTAGAACCCGAAGGCCGAGAGTGTTCCTTCCTTGGCCGCAATGGCAAGATCAAGAAGTCAGCATCACACCCAACGCAACATTAACATATTTTACTCCTCGGCCGAGCTCGGCTAACGATTTGGCACGCCCCGCATTAACTGAAGGACGTAGTTAGCTCATTAGTTACTCGGCATGCGCGCCACGTAGGCTTGATAGTTTTTAGGGTCAACAGAGACACATGTATACATTATGACGTCGCGCCATTGATTTTTGCGCAACGACCCCATTGTGGCATCGCACATGTTATATATATTTTTTAATTATTATAAAGTTTACTGAAAATGTGACTCCCTTCAAATTCAATTTTTTTTACATAAAACCCACAATAATATATTTTTCTAACAAAAATTGGATCCAAACTACAATAATAAATTTAAAGCTACTTAATAAATATATATATCATTCAATTTCTTAAGTGTTATACATACAAAATAAATAAATTTAAAGCTACTTAATAAATATATATATATATACCATTCAATGATCCAACTGTCAAACTTGTTTGTATATACTTCGAGATCGTATACGCCAAAAATCACAAAAAACAAACATTCAGAGATCAAGTAACGGGACAAAAAATTTCGACGGTTATAAACAAAAAATCACGATTTAACGATTATTTTAACTCTGATTTTGATGATTTTTTATAGCTTCACTCCTTAACCCTATATGAATACAATGAATGAATTCGAACTTCAATTTAAAATATTTATACTATATACTTAATGAAAGTATAAATAAACTTTAAGCATTAGTGAATCTATAGTTTTGATGGGATACGCATTCTACGAAACTAATTTCAACGATCCAACCGTCAAAATTGTGTGTATATACTTCGAGATTGCATATGCCCAAAATCTCAAAAAACAAACATTCAGAGATCAAGTAACGGGACAAAACTTTTCGACGGTTATAAATGACAAATTACGATTTAACAGTTATTTTAACTCCGATTTTGATGATTTTTTTACAGCTACACTCCTTGACCCTATATGAATACAATGAATAAATTCGATCTTCAATTTAAAATATTTACACTTGTGGATACCACAAAATGTTATGTTATACTTAATGAAAGTATAAATAAACTCTAAGTGTTAGTGAATTTATTGTTTTGATGGGATACACATTCTACGAAACTAGTTTCAATGATCCACCCGTCAAACTTGTTTGTATATACTTCGAGATCGCATACGCCAAAAATCGCAAAAAAACAAACATTCAAATATCAAGTAAAGGGACAATACTTTTCGACGGTTATAAACAAAAAAATCAACAGTTATTTTAACTCTGATTTTGATGATTTTTTACAGCTACACTCCTTGACCCTATATGAATACAATGACTGAATTCGATCTTCAATTTAAAATATTTACACTAGTGGATGTGGATACCACAAAATCTTATGTTATACTTAATGAAAGTATTAGGAAACTCTAAGTGTTAGTGAATATATTGTTTTGATGGGATACGCATTCTACGAAACTAGTTTCAATGATCAAACCATCAAACTTGTTTGTATATACTTCGAGATCGCATATACTAAAAATCACAAAAAATAAACATTTAGAGATCAAGTAATTGCACAAAACTTTTCGACGGTTATAAATGAAAAATCACGATTTAACGGTTATTTTAACTTCGATTTTGATGATTTTTACAGGTACATTCCTTGACCCTATATGAATACAATGAAAACCGTCGAAAATATATTTTTCTAACAAAAACCCGATCCAAACTACAATAATATATTTTTCTAACAAAAACCCAATCCGAACTACAATAATAAATTTAAAGCTACTTAATAAATATATATACTGTTCAATTTCTTAAGTGTTATACGTGCAAAATAAATCAATTTAAAGCTACTTAATAAATATATATACCATTCAATTTTGCAAGTTTATATTAATCCTCATCCGAACTACAATAATAACTATTGCTATCCTCACTACTTAATAAATATATATATACCATTCAAATAGTCTTTGAGCAACGGTGAACCAAAACGTTGCGCAAAGGCCATTTGTGTGACGCAGTTGGTCTGTCGCGCAATTTTCTGGCGCCAAATCAAGGCTTTTACCTTTTTTTTCCCCAAAATTTGCACGACACGGTTGGTTCGTTGTGCAATTTTCTGGGGCCAAACCAAAACTTCATAATAAAAACTTATAAAAATAATTATATTTTAACATTTATAATATAAAATTAAATAAAAATGAAAATAAATTGGTTTAGGCGATGAAATATTTGGATTACGTCGCACAAAGATTTAAAAAAATTAATTTATTTAATTAATTTATTTTTTTAAAGACTTTGCAGGATGAAGTTTAATGTTTCGTCGCACAAAGTGACTTTGCACAACGATATGGGTTTTGTCGTGCAAAGTTTCGTCACTTTGCGCGACGATGTGTGTTTCGTCAAGCAAACTTTCGTAGCGCAAGACTTTGCACGACGAAGTTTAGAATTTCGTTGCGCAAAGTGACTTTGCGCGACGATGTGTGTTTCGTCGCGCAAAGTGTTTTTGTAGTAGTGACCCTTTTTTAGTTTCTCAATCATCTCTATTAAATCTTGTCCGTTATTTTCATTTCATTTATCTAATCCGAGGGCTAAAAATAATGAGAGATGTGAGAAGCTAAAAGTGGTGTGTGGCCAGTGGCGAAGCCAGGATTTCTCGGGGGGAGGGGCGAATTTAAAACAGTGCAAGGTTAAAAAAAATAGCAACAACTAAATCTTTGTATATAATAATGTCTTCCATAATTAATCAATAAAAACAAATTACAATTGTTGTCGACGAGGTTTCATGTCATGAAAACGTCCCATAATAGGCTCATTATCAATAAAAGCAAATACATCTCTCTCAATGTAAACAACCATGCTATCACTCAACCATTGATCTCCCATTTTATTACGCAATGGTGTTTTCACAATCTTCATAGCAGAAAAAGCTCTCTCCACCGAAGCGGTTGCAACCGGTAACACCAAAGCCAATGTAAGAAGCTTATACACTAACATATAGCTTTCACACCTCCCAGTCTTCACTAACTCTTTTGCAAGATCACTGATTCCTCTCAATGATGAAAACTCACTATGCATCTTCATATCTTGAATGTAATTGTCAAGTTGAATTGGAAGATTCATGAGGTCCATACGATCAAAATCTTGAGGATAAAGTTGGGCTAAACGAACAATTTTTTCTTTGTCAAAAGATGCAAAATTATTCACTGGACTCAAACATGCCATACAAAGAAGCAACTCGGTGTTTACCTCATTGAAACGATCATTCAATTCCTTTAGTTGCATATCAAGGACTTGAAAATATAGGTCTACACGATAGTAATGGAAGTTTGTGATTTTTGGAGCTTTACGCCTTGATTTTCCAGGTACGAAATGCAAATCCTCCATGTTAGGAATGACAATATCATGCTCCTCACAAAACTTTTCTACATCATGCAACAAGTCCCCAAAGTCATCATCTCTCAAGGATTGTAGTCTTTGCTTGCATACTTCCACTAACGCCATCGCATTCACAATATCTTGATCTTTCTTTTGCAATGCTTGTGATAACTCATTTGTAATTCCCAATATAAGTCTCATCAAGAAAAGGTGAAACACAAAATCAAAAGTTTGTATGTCTTTGAATAACCCAGTAGCTTCACCGAGATTATCTTGGTTACGATCACTTTTAATCCATTCAACCACCTCCACCACGGCTTCAAACATAACAATAATACTAACTATAGTACCATAATGCGAGTTCCACCGTGTATCACATGGACGCATGAGGCTACTTTCTTGATTTAACCCTTTACCCGTTTCAAGATTACCAAGATGAAGAGCTTTTTGAATTTGTTCTTGTTGTTTCTCTCTCAATGCATCACGACGCTTGCACGAAGATCCAATAAGATTCACCAATCTATTAGCATTGATGAAGAAATTGGCAACATCCTCATTTTCCTTTGCCACAAATACAAGAGCTAGTTGAAGTTGGTGTGCAAAACAATGAATATAAAATGCTTGAGGGTATTTGTTCAAAATCTTTGTTTTAAGACCATTTAACTCACCTCTCATATTACTAGCTCCATCATAGCCTTGTCCTCGTAACTTGGACATACTCAAATTTGTTGTAGCAAACAATCTCTCAATAGCCTCTTCAAGTGAGCTACTAGTTGTAGAGGAGACATGTTGAACACCCAAAAACTTTTCAATTGCTTCTCCTTTTTTGTTCACATAACGCAATACCACCGCCATTTGCTCTTTATTGGAAGCATCACGTGATCCATCAACCAAAAGAGAAAAAAATGTACCTTCCATATCTTTAGTGATTGCATTAATAGTTTCAATAGCACAAGCACGAACAAGATCCTTTTGAATATCAGAAGAAGTATACTTGAGATTCTTGGGAGCATTCTCAAACACAACCTTTCTAACTTTCTCATTATGATCGGCAAGAAATTGCATAAGCTCTATATAATTACCCCTATTGCTCGATTTCAAAGATTCATCGTGCCCACGAAAAGCCAAACCTTGTCGCAACAACCATCTTGTGCAATCAAGTGCTCCACTCAGTAAAGTGTGATAATTAACGCGAGCTTCATCAGTTTGCTTGATCACAAATGTTTCAATGTGTTGTTTTTGTGTCATCAAGTCTTTAGCTTGTTGCATAGCTTTATTATGAAGACTTCCAACACCTCCCTCGTGGACTCGAAAATTTTCGGGTCCTTTCCTCCAATTTGTAAACCCTTTTGTAGTGAAGACATCACTTCCACTACCACCCGCTTTATCAAAATCACATTTAAAAATATAGCAATAACAGCAAAATGCAGCATCTTTTACTATACTATACTCCAACCACTTAAAATTATCAAACCAACCTGTAATAAAACATCGATTGTCGCTAGCTTTCCTTGGCATGATGTGAGACTTAGGTTGACAAGGTTCCTTTTGAAGGTAGTATCTACGAATTGCTTCACGACAATTGAGTGGATAATCAAGCATTCGACGTCTCAGTCCAGGGTCTGCCGGAAGATTAGCTAATATTTCATCCAACTCAGTAATCTCACTTTGTTGTGCACTACTCGGAATACTAGAAGGAAGAGGAGGACTACCCGGAATATTTGAAGGAAGATGAGGACTATCCGGAATATTTGGAGAAGGATTTAAGCACTGTTTCTTATAATATCGTTCCATTACGTAACTGTATAACGAAAGAAAAACAAATATATCTTATACTCTTAGTCCTAGAGTAGACTACGAATTTAATTAATCAGTATCAACAATCATATCATATGAATAATCAATTTTTATTCTACAGTAGAGTATGTAGACTACGAATGTAATTAATAAGTACTAACAATGCATTTGAATGAGGGTTTTAGTTAGTTGAATTGGGGTTCATTATGTTAATGTATATATAATGTATCAGTCCTCTTTTATGTACTTCAAAAAAAAAAATCAATAATCATAGTATTCATATGAATAATCTATAATGAATAACCATATAATGTATAACCCTATAATCCTACATCAATTAAACAAAAATTTATATTCAATAATCATTTAGGGTTTGAAATAAATTAAAAATTTTACCTTAATTGGAATTTGGAGTGGCTGTGGTGCAGTGTGCTTGCAGTTGCAGACTGATGTGTCTGCCAATGGAAAGTGAAATCTGCTACAGGAAGAAGGTTTTGTCGTGTGGGGGGGGGAAAGGAGGGAAAAGGTAGGGTGGGGGGACAAAGACAGTCACTGACGGGATGGGATATGGGAGGGTGAAGGGTTTATAAATTAGAAACGGAATGGGGATTGAGATGGGGATGGGGACCAGTGGTCCCCTGTTTATATTTATTTTTTTTTTCATTCAACCAAAACGACGCCGTTTACCAAAAAAATTTAATTTTTTTTTTACCAGGCCCAAAACGATGTCGTTTTGGCCTGGATTTTAAAATAAAAAAAAATCCCTCCCGGTCGTCTTCCCCGAGAGCTTCCTCTGTTTCTGGTTTCAGAACCCGATGATCCCCAGTTTCCGGCCGAACTAGGGGGGTTCAAGCGTCGCTCCTGCCTTTGTTTTTCGGCGAGCGGAGGGGCGAACGCCCCCCCTCGCTCCTACGTAGCTTCGCCTCTGTGTGTGGCTACTTAGTATTACTGTCCAGTGATATTCTTCTTCACTTATAAGTGAAAAGTCTTAGGTTCGATTCTCGCCAAAAGCAAATTTGAACCACATGATTGTTAGCCCATTGTGAGGCTTAACCCATTTCCCCACCTTAGTCTAGATAATATCATTTTTCAAAAAAAAAAAAAGGTTGGGAAAAGTAAGGTATAAAATAGAGAGACACCAGAGAGAAAGTAGGAGGAGAATCATATTGTCATTTCATTATCATTAGTGCAAGGATAACTCGGAGGAGAAGTCCAATTGTCCAAGTGTTCTTATTTACATCAATAATTTAAGGAGTAATTAGAATCCCTAACAGTTTTTTTTTTTTTTTTACTTGTTTAGATTAAACATTTGTTGCTTTACAAAATTTTATTAAGATGCTTTGATCAATAGTCTACCCAGCATTTTTTTGTTTATTTAATATATATCTACCTTTTTTTTAGTACAATGATATATTTTACATTAAAGGAGGGAGAGGTCAGCTAAGCCACAAAATGTGCAGCCTAATTTGGTATCGAATCCACTTAAGCTAGCTAACAACTAATTTCTTACAATTTTTAATTTTTAATTGTGAATTTATTAAAAATATTAATTTAACTAATTCCTCATTATTCCTAAAAAAGCGTAACTTTTTATTTCTATTGTTTATTGACACACCCTGACCCGGAATGTCCACTAGGACCCCGAATCGAGCCGTGCTGGCCGACACCTGGAAGGTGACAAAGCCATAAAGTGTGATAATGTATAAAATGTGAATAAATTAATTCTAAAAGTATCTAAGTACACAAGTGCGCGGTGAGCGGGTCTGGACCCATTTCACGCGTGATACAGAGCATAAGACAAGTACAGTGAGCAAAGATAATAATTATACCATCATAAGGAGCCACCAGAACTGGGAGTGCCACAAGTCCTCGTCGATATGGGACGTTGCTACTAGAACCTGGAGGGGTGCAAGGACATAAAGTGTGAGTGGTCAAAACAAAGATTTTCAAAGTCATTTCCATTATCAAAGGTAGTAACCCCTCGCTGTAAAACCTGTAGTTTCCAGCAAATCATACTACGTAGAAGTATGAAGTCAAAAATATAATAACGGTAAACCCCGAAGTATAATGCTACTTAGCAACTCATTTGCAATATAAATAATCATGTGCTTAATAAACCATATTAGCATGCAAGCCGGAGTCACCTATAGTGAACTGTACTACTCATTCATATCTCATCACATATCCCATCAATCATGGCTACCATATAAGTCGGAGTCACCTGTAGTGACATGTACGACTTATTCATATCTCATCACATATCTCATCAATCATGGCTAGCATATAAGTCGGAGTCACCTGTAGTGACCTGTACGACTTATTCATATCTCATCAATCATGGCTAGCATATAAGTCAGAGTCACTTGTAGTGACATGTACGACTTATTCATATCTCATCACATATCTCATCAATCATGGCTAGCATATAAGTCGGAGTCACCTATGGTGACATGTACGACTTATTCATATCTCATCACATATCTCATCAATCATGGCTAGCATATAAGTCGGAGTCATCTGTAGTGACTTGTACGACTTATTCATATATCATCACATGTCTCATCAATCATGGCTAGCATATAAGTTGGAGTCACCTATAGTGACCTGTACGACTTATTAATATCTCTTCACATATCTCATCAATCATACCAACATTATATACTCACCTGAACTTACCTTAGCCTCCGCATTGGTGTGCAACACTGTGTAAGGTTGTACTAAATCACATACTAAAATGTAAACTAATTATGGCATGGCATTTATAAAACATAAAACCACAATTTCTCATTTCCTCGCACGTTGATTTATAACCAACCTTTATTCACCCAAAACATAGGGTTAAATCTCACGTTTTTCACCAGATTCCTTCACATTGCTCATTTTCCCAAACAAAGCTTTTGTCTCGATTATTTAATCTCACTTATTGTATGGCTGTATCTAACGTCTCGTTAGACTGCCTACACACCCTGAACAAGAATCAAGTCATTCGTAGTTCACAATAATTAATTGTAGGTAACATGCATAAACTATTTAGAAGCGTTTGTGGAACTATCAATTCTATGCCTATAATAAAAGGAAAAGACTCACTCACCCGGAGTCCATGCTATGATTCTCTAGCACGCGCATCAAGGTATCCCGAATGATTGGCGCCTAGAATAATTATTGAATCACATCTCAGAACTCTTATCAATATAATACGTAATTCACATAAAATACATCCTCAAGGACATTCTAAAATAGTTTGAGACTCATTGACCATCAGTTAACCGTCGATCATAAATCGACTGTAGGGTCTACAAACCTGTATAACTTGATCTGGAAGATCCACATATTAGATTTCCAATCCGCAACTTCCAAAGATCCAAAATATGCTTCTAGAATAACATATTAGAATTTCATTACGATCCAACGGTTGGATCTCCGCCAATTTCCAAAACCAAGTGGCGGTTAACATTCTATTTTATGGACTTACAAAATCAATTCGAGAAGATCCGTACATCGGATTTCCAATCCGTAAATTCCTACATTCTTCAAATATCATGTACTACAATGTAACAAAGTTTGGTGACAATCCAACGGTCGGATCGTCGATTACTATTCTAATCAAGTGGTGGACCTTAATGGAACTTCGCCGGATTCTGCAGATTTCGCAGATTTCCGGGCAATCTTTAGAACTCCATATCTCACTTGTTTCTCAACCAAATTCAACCCATAATATACCAAATCGAAGCTAGAGAAATGTAGAACAAATTATACCAGCTTGGAGTCCAAATGGTGGCTGGAGGTGTCCGGAAAATGGTCTGAAAGACGGCTGTCCGTGGGAAAACTGGTAACTGGCCGGAATTTCTGGGCAACCTTTCAACATCTATAACTTTGTCAATACTCCACGAAATCAAGTGATTCAAAAACGGAAATCTTAGTTTTCGACGAGAGGAAGAGATTGATACCTTTTTCGAAGGCTAACTCGCCGTGGTTTGGTCGTAAAATGCCTCGAAAGTGGCGGAGGTCGCGCGGAAACTGGGCAAACTTTAAATCGTTATAAATTTCTTATTTTTCAACCAAATCACATGATCCAAACATGAAATCGACGAGGAGAATCGATCTATACCTGTGACTAAGGCCAATTTGACTTGGAAAAGCTTCAATTCTACTAAAATCATACGAAACCCTTAAATTTGGGTGTGTTCGATCCGACTCCAAAACAATTCCGCCGCCCCCAAACTTGTTTGGGCTTTATTCTAGGCCTCACGAGGATGTTATGGGTGGTGGTGGTGATGGATGTGGTTAACTTCGGAATTGTGTGGTTCGAACCCAAAACCGCCGCACCCCACCGTGCGGGTTTTGTGAAATAAATGCCAAATCCCTTGATTTTTTGGGTGAAATAGAAAGAATTATCAAATGGCCTCGAGCTAAGGATCATTTTGACACCAACCTCACCGTCTATGGTGGTCGGAATCGGGAGATGGAACCGGGTCGGGTCACGGGTCATGGTGAACCCGGCCGGTTCCCTCCTCTTCTTCTTCTCTCCTTTCTCTCCTTTCTCTCTTCCCTCTCCTTTCTCTCCTCCCTCATTGGTCCACCCTTCTCTCTCTTCTCCTCATTGCTCCACTTATATCTTATCTCTTTTCTTGCCTTTCCATCACAACCATCCATATCCTTGTCTTTAAATCTGGGCCACCCACGTGGCACACCAGATTTCATTAAAATTTTTTTTTTTAGAGTTTTCTAATAATAACCAAATTATTAATATGCCCCAAGCTTCAAACGTTAATATCTCCCTCGCTATAGCTCCAAATCACGTCCCGTTTGCGTCCACACATCCGTAGCGACGAGTACTACGAGGATATGCTAAAAGAATAAATCATATATTTCTCTAACCAATGATCAACGAAAGTCAAATTCCTTGCCTCTAGGGCATTTTCGTGAATTCACGCTTTTAAAGTTAATAAAAACGTAAAATTTGGGACGGGCTGTTACATTTATATTTAAGTAGTATCTTCCTTCATTTAAAAAAAAAAAAACTTTCATAAGAAAACTTCATTAATTTGTTATAATTTTACGTATGTGATATAAAAATGTATTTAAAACTTATGCTACATTTGAAATAAATGTACAGACTTTTGATTTGTTTAAGATCATAAATTTAAATGTACAGACTTTTGATTTGTTTAAGAAACAAAATGTATCATAAATTTAAATGAACAATAAAATCAATTGTACCCATATTATAGGTGATCAAATGTACCTTTAATAAAATTGTAGAAAAAAAATATTTAATCAAATTCTTAAAATGAACAAATGTTTAATCAATGAAATTTAAAAAAAAAACGAAATACCAATATCAAAACGGGTGCATTTTTACTTACCCACATTAACTTTGGTGCTTTTTTGCTCGCCTTCAAGTAAAAATGTATATTTGTGACTCATTGGATGTGTCAAGGGACATATCCCATGTAGAGACAAATTAAAAAAGGTCAACTTTTTCAATTTTTTTTATATATTTTTTTATTTTCTACTTTTTTGTCATGCGACTCATGCTTGTTTTCTTCTATATAATTCGAGCATGTTCGAAGTCGAATTTTGAGTTAGTAGAAGTAAATATAAATAATATATATATATATATATCTGAAATCTTTTGACGTGTACGTCCATTACATATGTTTTCGTACTGCTTGTGTTAGAAGTTTGTCCTTTCATATATTTCTTGACATGTTGATGTTGGTGAATCACATAACAACATTTTGCCCTAAAATTTATACAAAACCCACTGGAATATGATGGTTTGATTGCTATGGGAGTTTGACTATTTCCTCATTGTCGTCCCGTTGTCTACGCCAAGAGGCTTCTTCCATAAAATATGCCGTAAATGAGCAAAGTCACAGGAAAAATAGAAAATAAAAGGATGGATACATGCAGAATCATGCAAGTTGCAGAGTGAATCTTGGCCTCCATTTTCATTTCCTTTGTTCTGAAACCAGTTGGTGACATGGTGTAGCCCTTGAATTCAGAAAAGGTTTCTCATTATTCAAAGACCATATGCGCATAACACGTTGTTATATATTATTGTTACTAATGATAGTTATTACTATTTTGGTATGGATGGATGTTCTTGTTATTGTTTACTAGCTACCAGAAGGGATCATGATTCATGCAAGCTGTTTTTTTTTTTTTTGTCATAAAGGCATCATGCTGTTAAAGAGATGCGCATATATGATAAGCAAAGATTCAATTAAATACCCAAGGCCAACTACATTATCCACTCTTAGGTTTGAAGTTGTTATCAAAATTAGTTATGAGGTTTCAAATTTTTAGTATTATACTTCTAGGTTTTAAAACTGTATCAGTTTATCTATTTTGTCTATTTGAACATCTAATATTCCATTAAATTAGTGACATGCCATATATAAGACTTGTTAGGCTAACGTATACAATTTGGACCATACTGAATGGTTGGATCCCAAACCATTGGTTTAGAAGAAGCAGAAACTCCATGATGAATGTTTTATATATCACGTTAGCTCATAAAGAGGTCCGACACTTACCATATCATTTTGTTGAAGAACCAGACGTTGACGGTCATACAACTTAATTAAAGTCATAAACTGATGCGATTTCAAAATTTTATGATAAAATCGAAATCATATGTGCCATATTTTAAAGGAAATCTTAATGAAACGCTCATGGTACTATTCACTTTTAATGTTAAAGACATTTTTATCTTGAAAAGTCACTCCTTGTACTATTTACTTACACATTTATTTTGTTCTTTTGATTAAAGCTAAAGTTTTTGAGGACTTTTGGTTAGTTTTCCTTATTTTTAAAAATCACTCTAAACTTCAAGATGCAAAATGGGAAGCTCCGAAGCGCTGGTATAGTTATTCGGAATGATAAAGGAGAGTTTAGGGCAGCTTGCTCTATACCACTTCAAACACACCTTAGTGTGCGTGCTACTGAAGCCATGGCAGCAGTGATGGGACTACAATCTGCCAGAGATCTGGGATTCTCTAGTGTGATACTTAAAATGGATTCCAAAGCAGTGGTGCAGATTAATGAGGATAAGGACTGGTATGCTATGCAACTGAAGCAGTCTGATTGAGGAGATTAAATCTTTCTCTTAATTTTAGAGAGTTTTGGTGTAATTTCCAAAGTCTGAGGCCAACAGAGTTGCTCACGAACTGGGTCAATTTGCTTTAAAATTAGATAGCTTCTTTTTTGGATTGAAGAGCAGCCATTATGGCTGCCTATTTTCTCCATACTGACGTTGTATCCCTTTGGGTTTTCAATGAAGTTAGTTTTCCATCGAAAAGAAAAGCCTTCAAGATATAAAACGTGTAGGTAGTTCGTAACTATAATGTTTCCACGTGCCTCTATCAATATCATGCATGTTTCATGACTCATGAGCGTTTGGTATATACAAATCGATTAAATAATCAAAAGATAGGTACGGAAGTTACATAACAAATATAGTACAACATAGGATTTTGGTTAGGGTTACGTCATGGTATACGAAGTATGAAGTTTCTTGCGGTACTAATATGTTAAATAAATGGTACTTCATAACTTGGATCCAGGACCATCATCCCATGAAACAGACGGCATGTCAAAATCTTGGATAATGTTTTTCACACACCGGCTCTCATCTTATACACACTTTTATTTTCATAGGTGTTAGATTGAACATTATAGTAAAATAAACTGTCAAAATTAACAGGAGTGTGTAGAAATATCAGAGAGACGGGCCATACGGCCCACTTCCAACAACACCGATAGTGTCCCCAACTTGGTAATTACCACCTGCACAATCTGTTAGGTGTGAGGTTTTATCACAAAAGGTCTCGGTATTAGTTGGAGTGGGATTAGGGTATTTAAACTCTTCTTTTGTCATTGATATGGTCGACGTGGGACATTTCAACACGCCCCCTCACGTGGGACCCAATTAGCAGGTCACACGTGGGAGATCCACACATCGACAACCACGTGGAGCCAAGGGGACTCACCCTACATGCAGGGCCAAAGGACCCACCATCATCGCGCGGGGCCAAGGGGACCCACCCATCACGTGGCAGTACGGTACGGGCCCGCTCCCTGGCTTTGATATCATGTAGAATTATCAGAGAGACAAGCCATACGGCCCACTTCCAACAACACCGATATTGTCCCCAACTTGGTAATTACCACTTGCACAATCCGTCAGGTGTGAGGTTTTATCACAAAATGCCTTGGTATTAGTTAGAGTAGGTTAGAATATTTAAACTATTACTTTTCTTTTTGTATGGCCGATGTGGGATTCAACACACCCCTCACGTGGGACCCAATTAGTGAGTCACACGTGGGAGATCCACACATCGGCAACCACGTGGAGCCAAGGGGACTCACCCTACACGCGGGGCCAAGAGACCCACCATCATCGCACGGGGCCAAGGGGACCCACTCATCACGTGGCAGTACAGTACGGGCCCGCTCCCTAACTTTGATACCATGTAGAAATATCAAAGAGACGGGCCATACGGCCTTGTCATTCACATTCGTAAGACTTACGAAGTAAGAATAAAGTAACATTTGTCAGCATTAATTCAAGAGTATATGTACCTACGAGTAATCTTGCTACTATTACAATTTTATTTTATAAAAAATAAAATCTTTAAATTCGAGTGCAATATTTAGATTGTACTAAACATTACTAATACGCCTAAATTTTTTTTGTACATAACGTTTTTTTTTATAGGAAAACTAATGAAAATGACTTGAAAACTTGGAATTTTAATCAAAATGACAAAAATGTGTTGTAAGTGAATAGTACCAAGAGTGACTTTTAGAGTAAAAATATCATTTTCGTTAAAAATGAACAGTACCGGGAGTGTTTCGTTAAAACTCTTTTTTTTTATATATATAAGATGTCTTGAAAAAAAACATATTACCTCGACTGAGTTTTCTTCGACTTTGTACGCTTACTGACAAAGATTATTTATGGTATAGAGAATGGTCATTTTTTTAGGTTTAATACCCAATTTTAAGCAAGTTGAGACTAAAATTCTAAACTTTAATCTCTAAAAGCATTTTCAATGGGCTCCCTAAATAATGTCTTAGTTACAAATTAGGGAAATTTTGAAACAAAAAAATCCATCTCTAATCACATTTCCCATCCACCTCCTAAACTTGAGATGCTATTAGAAGCTCCTAAATCCTGGGAACGATAAAGGAGCTCCTACGGCTCTTAACATTATTTACTGATGATTAATGCTATTTTAAACATTTACGTCTATTATTTTTTTATTGCAAACAAAACCTCTGAAAAGTACTATAAAAATAGTAACCACGAGCTAGTGGCCCAGTAGTAAAGGGATTGCGAGGATTTCTTCAATCACTACAAAATGGAGATCTCGGGTTCGAAACCCGCTGCTGGTGTGGAAGTCAAACTTATGACCAGGGGAGGCCGAAATGCCTTTGCGAGTCTTTCAAAGCCTCAAAAGGGGTGAATAATCGAAGCTTGCCACTCGTTGTCCCCCTTTAAAAAAAATTAAAAATAGTATAATTTAATTAAAAAATAGAAAGCATGATTTGAGTTTTCTGTTAGAATTACAGGCCGGGTCAATTTGTTTGGGTAAATGAAAGGGCCGAGTCCCAGAGGAGGTTTTGGTTTTAACAGAAGGCCCAAACATAAAAGTGAGTATTGTATATCCATTTGTTGAGAGCCCAACAAGCAAATGCACGTGGTATTTTAGGTATTTTATTTATTTATTTATTTATTTATTTTGAGAAAATGGTATTGTGCTTGTTTTTTTTGTTTATGGAATGGTATGGTGCTTTTGTTCACTAAGGAAAAAAAAAAGAGAAGGAATTATAAAATTTGGAATTGTGAGCCATATAAGAGCAAGTCCACCGTTGGACCTTGCTCGGGGGACAGGCGAGAGGAAAGGGCCCGAGGGCTGGTGGGTTCGGCTCCAGCGTTGGGCAGCCCAAGTGAGGGTGGGAGCCCGAGGGCCAGGCCCGTGAGGGATTGACAGCCCTTCAGCCCGAGGGGTGTGACGTCAGGCTGACGCCATGCCTGGCGTCGGTCCATTTATTTATTTTTTTTGTGTCAGGCTCGTGCCCCTCACGTGCGCGTGGGGGCGCGTCAGCCGACATGTTTTCAGATTGAATGACCCGCGCGCAGTGATCGTTGGGAAGCCACGTGGCTTCCCATGGTCCGTTCGATCCCAACGGCTCTTTAATACGAGCCGTCCGATTTCCAACGGTACTAAAAAAAAAGCTGATTTAATATCAACCGTTTGATCTGAGATCAACGGTTGATGTTAATCTGCTTTATAAATTTAAAAAAAATAGTTTTAAAATTAAGAAAAGTTACCGTTGTGACACGTGGCACAATCTGGAGTGTTGAAATTCAATTTTTTAAATCCAACGGCAGAGATTAATTATTTGAATAAAAAAATTTTAAAAATTGTAAAAAATCCGAAAAAAAAATCTCAGAAAATTTAAAAAAAAAATGTTTCTACTTTTCTATAAATCTCAAAATCTATGACCAATAATAGTCATTTTGGGTAAATGACACGTGGCGCAACGAGAACGATTTAAAATATCTTATCCGAAATTACAAATAAATTTATTTAGTATTATTTTGTAAAAAAAAATTAATAATATTTTATTGCCTATTGCCAGGGCTATTCAAGTGCAAGGGTGGAGATGCAAAAGACAGTTACTGTTCACAGGGTGGATTGAATAGTGGACTGCCTTGGGGGAGGGCTCCAAGAGTGGAGTTGCTCTAAGAGCATTTTCTTCCATTTTGTCTTGCAAAGGGCGAGGGGGGAAGCTTGGATAATTATTGTTCATGTAAATAGTAATTGCTTGTTGCTCTAGCAATTTTCTCTCTTTCTACCCATAGTCAAAGGCAATTACTATCCACAATTTTTCCTTTGCAATCCAAACTTTCTATATTTAGAAATAGAAAGAAAAATCACTTATGAAGACTGCAAAAACAAAATTTTTGGAGTGCCAATCCAAGCAATATAAAATTTATATAAAGGAGGTTCACCGCAAATATCAACAAGACTTTATAAAATGTGTTTGCTCCAACATAAATTATGACCTGATCCTAATTTTAGGGTATTTTAATCCCCAAAGGTATAGACTTTCATTGACAACCTTGTTAAGAGTTTGACATGTATGGTTTATTATCTTGACATATTTATGTAGTACTCGTCATCACAAACGTGTGAGCGCAAGCTGAACAGATTTCAGGATTCAAATGAGGAGGTTATGAATTTTTAAGTTCGTTAAAGTTTGATTTTTATTTTTTTGTGGTTCGCTAATTAAAAATCCATAGACCTTTTGGGGTCACTCTTTGACTAGATGGGTAGAGGTCAATCTCATGAACGCATAGGCTAAAACTATTCGTGAAACAGAGTTATAACGAAGGAGAAATAAGGGAGCAAAGAAAGAGGCAAATTGATCTTTTGGACTATCTATATATAGCAGCTCCAGCAGAGCTAGAGCAACCTTTCCAAATTCAGAAAGCTGACTCGAGTAGTTGACTTAGATCCTTCTTGACTTGCGAACTGACCCGATTCGCCATCACCACCATTCAAATCCTCTAGCTTGGTCTCACGAACAAAACCCATTCATGGTTGCCCTCATTTGGTTATCTTTTCATGGAGAGCCTAGCTCGACTTTTTCTTTATTTTTTATGCCTACGATCTACCACCTCCGTTCACCCCGACACCAGCCACCCCCTTAGTCAACTCGTTGTTACCCCAACAACAAAACCCAAGCATCAGCTCGGAAGTTAGAGCTTTAGCGAGTCCACGACAAAGGTGTACTTATTATGGTGTTTCGAGGCTTCCATGACAATTTTCGCTGTCTTCCAGCCAATTTTAGACTCTAACGAAGGTCTGAAATTGTTCTACTCTTCACGATCTTCATTTTGATATATTATGGGTCGATTTTGATACTGGTAAGACTCTCGTGAGTTGTGGCCGCCAGCTACTGTGTGCGACATTGTGTGGAGTGCGTGGCCAATGACCAGACCTTGTTTTAATATCTGTTGGATGTGATTTCACTATTAGAGCCTAATTTCGTAAATGGCTACCAATTGACCTTTGTGATGTGCGAAGATCAAACTGTTGGATTGTTATGAAATTTTAATATGTTGTTGTGCGTATTAGGTGAGGAACTTAGTAACTGACAAATCGAAAATCTGATTTGTGAATCTCCTGAATAAGGATAATTAGAGTGGTTGACTTTAGCGGAAACCAATTTGACCGAGGATTGATCTTTTGTCAACATGTCTCAAATCATTCTCAATATCGAGGTTAACATTACTAGAGACCCAATAGAGCCTAGTGAACAGACTTTGCCCATCGTCATTTTATTTCGTGTTTGGTGAAACATGTATGATTCAAATTCAACTTGTCCATACTAGGGACATAACATTCAACTTACACTAGCTACGACTAGTGTATTGTTACATTTCCAACTTCCACTAGTTACCACAAGTGTATTGAATTGTATGCCACACTACCAAACTTAGTGGCAGAGATCTTCTTAGCGTCAAGGTAACTTGCGACAACCCTGATCAGTTCCTATGAAGTAGAACTACTTCTTCATGTCCTTTTAGTTTGTATGAAAGTCCATCCGTGAATGGATGAGAAACTAAGACTTCTTAGCGCTTTCACGTCTTCTATTTTTGTTGTAAACATATGCCATGCTTTGAACAACTTATTATGCATGTAGTTGAGGGTATACAACCCATTAGATGTGGCATTTCGCGGATGCTATGTTGAAATAATTAGAATATTTTTCAGCAGGCTTCTAAATTTGGGCCCAAACCTAACTTCAAAGGAAATTTTGCCAAATTTTTGGTAGATTATTCGAAGTTATTTTATAAAATTGTATTTTGAATGGTGAACTACAATTGAGTTGATCCATTTACAAGGCACGTAGGCAGTCTAACATAAAGGTTAGATGTGCCATAAAATTTAAATAAAATTAATTGTGTATTATGTATCGGAGTTTGGGACGTGACATTATTGTGATCCGGTCTGGGTACAAACTTCACTCGATTGACAAAGACAAAAGGCTCCTCAAGGGAGAGCTAGCCGGAAGTTCGAGAAGACATTTATGAATAAATGTCTTCTTTTTGAAATATTATGCATGCCTAGATAAATATAAGTTTCAGTTACACTTTTACGGGATAAATAGACTTCATGATATATTACTAGCCCTTATGATTTATATTTAGCTTGTCCGTATTACGGACATGACATTTAGATTACACGTATATGAATTATATTCAGCTTGTCCATACTACAGACATGACATTCAGCTTAGAAGAAGATGATTCATATTCAGCTTGTCCATACTATAAACATGACATTTAGCTTACATGTGTATGATTCATATCCAACTTGTCATACTACGAACATGACATTCAGCTTACACATGTATGATTCAAATTCAACTTGTCCATACTAGGGACATAACATTCAACTTACACTAGCTACGATTAGTGTATTGTTACATTTCCAACTTCCACTAGTCACCACAAGTGTATTGAATTGTATGCCACACTACCAAACTTAGTGGCAGAGATCTTCTTAGCGTCAAGGTAACTTGCGACAACCCTGATCAGTTCTTATGAAGTAGAACTACTTCTTCATGTCCTTTTAGTTTGTATGAAAGTCCATCCGTGAATGGATGAGAAACTAAGACTTCTTAGCGCTTTCACGTCTTCTATTTTTGTTGTAAACATATGCCATGCTTTGAACAACTTATTATGCATGTAGTGGAGGGTATACAACCCATTAGATGTGGCATTTCGCGGATGCTATGTTGAAATAATTAGAATATTTTTCAGCAGGCTTCTAAATTTGGGCCCAAACCTAACTTCAAAGGAAATTTTGCCAAATTTTTGGTAGATTATTCGAAGTTATTTTATAAAATTGTATTTTGAAAATTGTACCAGGTGGAATATCTTGTATATAAAAATAATAATCTGCTAGACTGACAAGTCAAGCCCGCTAGTCGACTAAGATAGATATGTTAGTTAATAAACCAAAGATTAAATGACCAATCTCAGTTATTAATAGTTATCCTAGTCAGCAAGCTCTTAGTTTGTTCCAAGTTATTAGCATGTCAGGTGAGCATGATTGTGAGCACATACTTATTACATATTCAAGTAATACATGTAGCATGTATATGTATGTGAGGTATGTGACACAATATAAGTAACTATGAACACAAGATGTTTTGGCCAGAAAAACCCATCTCTGGGTTAAAAAACTGGGGACTCTCCACTGAGTCCAATCCACTAGTATAATTAAGGTTCTTATAAAGTACCATGTAAAGCTTAATTCTTAGAACCCTATCTATGAAGCAGCTTTACCTTTGTGCAACCTTACCTCACACAAGATGGATTCCTTCGATCATCATGAAGTGGCAATGATAAGCAGCTCACCAACTATGCACTGAGACCAGCTCTTCACCTTGTCCACAATTTCACAACCTTTCTTGGATAAGCAAATTTTATCTACCACGTCATCGCACAACTGGCTAATACTAATGAGACTCGACTTCAAACATTCCACATAATTAACATTCTTGAGCTGAGGAAGACTAGAAATATTAACAATACCCTTTTCCAGTGATTTGGGACTTGTCACCACTACCAAAGACAACCCCACTGCCTTTGAAATGTGAAAGAGATAGGAAAGCATCATTGTCCCTAGACATGTGACCAGAGCACCCACTGTCAAGATACCATACATTTGGTTTAGTGGCAGAGAGAACATTGAGTATAACTAAGCATCTGTTGGAGACTTTCTGAATCCATTTGGAGTGAGGCCTCCCCATTTCCATATTCGATGACTGCACAAGTTGAGCAATTATGTTGACTTCATTGACCGTCGATCCACCTAATTCTTCAACATGTCATTCTTCCTATAGTGAAGTTTCCTACACTTAGGATGAATGTGGCCCAATTCACCACAGTTATGACATGTGGGAATAAATCTAGACTTTAAGTTTGAATTGACTTTAGGTGCCACAAAAGGAGATTCTCTCACAAATCTTGATTTGGTACCCGTTGAGCTTGATTCGTTTTCCATGTAGCCAAGACCACTTTTGTCACCATGAGGTTTCCCAAGGCTCAGCACCTTGTTAATTTTTTCAACGCTAATGGTAAGACGAATAACCTTGTCATTTGCCTCATTCAACTTAAGTAGTTGTTTACGATTAGTCTCATGATACATAACATTATTTGCTTTCAACACATGAATTTGATTCATCAAGTTTTCTTGAGATTTAAGCAATTTTTGAACTTGAGCTTCAAGAGCAACAATAGCATCATCTTTTTCCACTTTGTCATTGCAAGGAGAATCCTTCTCATCCTATTCTTTGATATGTGCCTCAAGATAATCAATCTTTTCATCCAGTTCAATTCTGACTAAACTGAGAGACCTGTTTGCTTTCTGCAATTCAGTAACTTTCTTGGACAACTCAATTTTCTCCACTTTTGTAGTACACGTCTCATAAAAAAAGAGTATCATACTTAATGCACAACTCATCATAAGTCATTTCTTCATTGTCATTCAGCACTAGATTATCATCACTTAAGGACATTTCCACCATCAGAGCAACAAAAGCAACATTTTTTTTCTTCATTTTCTGACAACTCATCAGAATACACAGACCCTTCACTTTCACTTTCACTCCAAGTAGCCATCGTTGCTTTGCCCATTTTCTGATTTGATTCCTTGTTGTTTGCACACATAGCATCACGATGTCCACTACCACCACAAGAAAAGCATAGACCAAATTCTCCAGATGAGGATTTTGCCCTACTACTTGTGAACTTTCCTTGTTTTCTACCAACGACGAACTTTCCACGAGATTGGTACTTTGAGTTTTCAGATGACTCCCCAACCTTTTTTATCTCTCTTCCTTTATTGTTGAGAAATCTTTTGAACTGGTTGACAAACAAGGCAACCAGGGGCGGATCTATTAAGGGACCAGGGTGGTCTCGGGACCACCCGAAGCTCGAAATAATGGCTGTGAGGATCTTCAAGGACCACCCAAGTCTGGGCAGTGATGGAGAAGAACAGCAGCCATGGCTGCTACACCTGCACGCTGTGCATTTCAGGAGGAGGAGGAAGAAGAAAGCAAAATTTTTTTTCAAAATGACTTGGCCAAAACGACGTCATTTTGAGCCAAGTCATTAAAAAAAATTGAAACCTCACTCACGTGAGAACCTCACACACACACACACGGTAGAGCAATCGGCTCCTTCAGGCTTCAGCAATCAGATTCAGAACCTTCACTTTACCAATCAGCTCTTTCGGTCCGCTCATGTTCTTTACGGCGTCGGCATCGATCAACTCTCTACTGCAGCTGCACTCTAGTTTTTGTTCACTATTGCACCGACGGGCAGGGCGACGAGACGACATCTCTCATCTCTGGTGAAAATATGTAAAGCTCTGGTCTCTGGAGGATAGTCGCGGCCCGCTGGTCCTCTTCTTCTTGGTCGAAGACGAATAGGTTTGTACTTTGCACTCTCCTCTGTCCATTAAATAATTTTTCCATCCACAGTCCACTATCTGATTGTGTTAGTATATTGTATATATGAATAATGAATGTGTAAGTATGTGGGTGGGGACCGTGGGGTGGGGAGGAGCAGAGGAAATTTATGCTTATGAAATGTTTGATCTTTGGTCTGAAAGAGAGTAGATTAACTAAAGAAGTGGTAGTGTATGTAATGTGTTGTCTGTATATTGTGAATTGGAGCGTAGAACTAGTATCTGATGTTAAATGGGTGGGTAAAGTTCGGTGCTTTCTTTCGATATTCGTTTCGTGTTTTTGTGTAATGTGTTGGCTGCTATATGTATTGTGAATTGGAGTGTACAACTAGTTTGTGATGCTAAAAGGGTGTGTAAAAATCTGTGCTTTCTTTCGATATTGTTTCCGTGCTTGTTTTCTGAACTTGAGGACCTGAGGTGGTAGTGGAATTGCAGGGACTATTTCGTATAGTGAGTTGATCAAGCTGCAGCCTTTGGAAAGCGTAAACTATATATTCTACAATTTGTGCGTTTCTCACAAGTGCAAGGTATGTTTTCGTTCACCTCTCTAGTCATTGCCTTTGTGTCTGCATTTTTGCTATATGCATAATATCATAATATTAGAATCCCACAGGCACGGACCTAATTATAAATTTATAAATGAATCTGATTTCTCGTTTTTCATATAATATTTGTTTAGTTTCATCAATTGATATAGATTTTTTTATTAATTGATATGTGTAGAAATTAGAATTATGGAACGATATTACAAGCGAAAATCATCATCGATTAGTTCGGACAATCATATTCCAAATAGTTCATCTCCAAACTTTGATAGTTCCAATCCTATTCGGAACATTTCCCCTCCAATTCCAAGTAGTTCTAATCCAATTGGGGGTAATTCCACTCCACAACAAAATGAGTTAAAAGTTGATTTGGATAATCTTGAGAGAGACCCCGGAAAGAGAATTCCAATGAAGGATTATCCTCCAGATATTCGAGATGAGGTCCGAAGAGCATATATATTTGTTCAATGATATTTTCGTCTAGTTTTTTTTTTTTTTTGGAGCTTCTATATTGGGACCACCCTAAGTTAAAATCCTGGATCCGCCACTGAAGGCAACATCATCTTCTGGAACTTGCTCATACGGGTTATTGACAATTTTTGCATTTTCAACACTATGAAGAGCAACATCACTTCTCTTTTTGGCATCATCATTTTCCATATCTAGCTCCATTTTATAAGTGATGAGCTTACCTACCAGTTTTCCAAGTTTGATCTCATTCAAATCTTGAAATTCTTGAATTGCAGCCTTCTTAGCCATGAATCTCTTAGGCAAGGATCTCAAGATCTTCTGAACAATGGTAATTTCATCAATAGGTTTGCCCAACCCTAAAGCTTCATGAGTTAACATTTTGATTTTTTCATAGAAAGTCAAGAAGGTCTCAGATTCTTTCATCCTTAAGTCCTCAAACTTTGAAAGAGTCATTTGAAGTTTCAGATCCCTCAATTGTTTATCTCCTTCATGGAGAATTCTGAGCTTGTCCCAAGCTTGCTTGGCCATTGAGAAATATTGAATGTGTGCAAATTGAGTTGGAGAAATGACGGTGACAATAACATTTCTTGTTTTTTTGTTTTCCATGGCAGAAGTAACTTCACCAGAAGACCATTTTCCTTTACGTTTAACCACAGATTCACCATTAACATTTCTTGACGGTGCTTTCCATTCCAGAGTAAGATAGTCAACATCAATTAAGTCTTAAGCTTCCAAAAAGATTTGAGACTTTTCACTCCATGCAACATAATTAGATCAATCAAAGAATGGAGGAGTATTGCAAGATGTACCAACACGATCAGAGGTCCATGGTGAGATTCCACCCAATTCCAGTAAATTCCAAAGATCACTCTTTGTATATGGCCGAAAAAACTTACTTCTGGGTTAAAAAATTGAGGACTCTCCACTGAGTCCAATCCACTAGTATAATCAAGGTTCTTACAAAGTACCGCGTAAAACTCAATTCCTAGAACCCTATTTATGAAGCAGCTTTACCTTTGTGTAACCTTGCCTCATACAAGATGGATTCCTTCGGTCTTCACGAATTGGCAGCTCATCCTAAGCTCTTCACCTTGTGGCACCGAGACTAGCTCACACACTATGCATATGATGATGTGAGAATGATATGCAGATATGGATTCATATATCTAGTCAGTTTCTCCAGTCAAACAGTTGAATGAAGAGACTAACGAGAATCCTAAAGTGGGTCAGTTTTAAAGATTTGAATCTAGAAACACTTCACTACTAATTTAATGCAAAACCAAAGACAATGCAACCCTATTCTTCAATGATTGGGTGTTTAATGCATGAAAGAAGGTTTTGCAACTAGGGTTTTATAAATGAAGAACAAAGAGAAAGGTAAGGTCTTAATGCCTTTCTCACTCTAACTTCTCACTAGAAATATAATATGAAAATCCCTAAAAACAAAGAACCCTAGTTGGGGATCTTAACCCCAAAAGCTTTGGTTTGTTTTTCACCTACTAGGGACACATGTCGTCCTACAAACTGATCAGAAAAGATTAAGGGCTAAGATTTGACTATCAACAGAAAGCTGTCAAGAAACCCATGTGGGTAGGTCTTAATTTGCGTGCCTAGCTTGCTAGAAATTCGCGCGCAAGCTTGACTAGACAGCTAAGCTAGTCAAAATGAAGTAGGAATGTAGACGTGAAATGCACATGCATGAACAAACCTTTTGAAGTGAGATGCGTCTCATCCTTGTACATTTCTTCACAGCAAACACAACCATATATAGAGAAAAGCCTAAAGCTAGATTGAGCATGTGGTACACTTACAATATTGACAAGGAAAGCCAAACCTAAGAGTATAGACTTTACATATTTGCATGCATGTTATGGCTTTGTGACACTTCGAGTGTCGGCTAGTGCACTTCGATTCGGTTATCTACTAGATATCCATGTTGGGTGTCATTAAGGGTATTGAACAAATGAATGAGCTTTTGTAAATTATGTTACCTCTAGTGAATGAGTAGTAATTTGACATCAAACTCATCCCTACAAGAATCGAATCTAAAATCTCACATTTACAAAAGTAAAAGAATACTACCCGTAATACTAAATGACTTATGCAAACAATATATGGAGTGAGAGATTTGAATTTACCAGTACAAAGATGAATACCACTAACCACATAAATCGTTATTGATACTTTAAAAATCTAATTGTGTACTACAAATTTTCTATATTTAAAAAAAAAATACTCGTGTGAAAAATGCAAGAATGAGATTTGTGAAAGCCAATAATAGTTCCCCTAATTTTTTTTTTTTTATTGAAAACAATTGTCATTACTTGTTGGGACATTATTTGGACTTGGTTAAGAGAACCTAAACTTGCTGTGTCTGTCTCACCGGAAATTCCAGGTCTTTGTTCTCTGCCCCTCCTCCCTCTCTCGCTCTCATTACTGTGTCTGTCTAAGTTCAGAGGTCACTGGCACCACCGAATTTATGGTCTTTCTAAGGAGAGAGGAACTAACATGGAAGATCAACAAGGTAGATATAGTACTTCTTCTTAATTAATTCAGATACATATTCACATATAGAGAGGATCGAAACGATGCGTCGAGAGATCTCCGTCCTGCTTCAGCCTCGATCCCTCCTCGTCTTCTTCGTCCTCGCCATTTTCCTAATTTTCGTTTTCTCGTCCACCCATAAACAGGTGAGCTTTTTCTATCATTTTTATTAGTATTTACCCATAATATATGGATCTGAATGCGATTTTGTGGTTTTTATCTGCTCAAACAATTGATTGACAATGTGGGTTTAATGGGTTTTGCTCAAATTTTGGTGCTTTATGACCTATTAATTCTAGTATTTGGCATAGGGAAATCAGAATCTGAGGCTAATTGTTCACATATTTAATGAATTCTTTAATTGGGTGCTCATAATTTGAAATCTGTTAAATGGTGAAATGGGTTTAGTCTTAGAGAGTGTTTGATGGGTGGAGCCTTATGCGTTGGTCAAACTCTGTAAATTTCGTTATTGTGCTACTCACAGTGCTTGCCTAAGTGAGCTATGTTTAGTATTCGGGTAATTTCGATTGTCATCGTAATGCATTTCAATTGTAGGCATTTGGTTTCGTGAAACTTAGTAGTTGTGAGCTCTATTTTCTAGCCCCATGCGCTTTAAACTGATACTGGACTACAAGTGTGGGTGGATAGTGTGTAGGCGGGGCATTTTGAATCTTTCGATTTTGTTTTGGTGCTTGACATCTGCCATCTGTTTATGCCACCTGAACAAAAGAAAAAGAAATTTACGGATGTGTTATTGAAGCTTCATTTAGGATATATATTGGGATGAATAAACATGTCTGCATGTTAGGCATGACCAATTGGTGTACCAGATCATATGAAGTCGTGGAAGTTCATGGTTTTATCATTACTTTTCTGATTACGTGGATTTACTTTTGGTGGTTTGTTCTTTGAGTAATGATGCCATCACTTTCAGTAAGTGCAAAGAATCGCGTGGACCTAATATTACAAACAAATTGATTTAACTCTCTAATTTGATGTCTAGGAGGAAGTGCAAATAGAAGAGGTGCCTGAAATTACCCACAGAGTATTCCTTGATATTGATATTGACGGACAGCACTTAGGTATGGCTTCGTGTCTATACTATTACCTATTTTCCCCCTATTTCATATTGGTTTCCTATGCCCTGATAACTTCTATTCACCTTTATATTTGCAGGTAGAATCGTGATTGGATTATATGGTGAGGTTGTGCCAAAGACTGTTGGTACGTGATCATCTCACTTGTTAATACATTGTCATTAGAACCTTAGAAATATTTGTTTCAACTGGTCACAGTTTGTTATTTACCACAAATTGGCTGATGATAATCCACCTTCATATACATATCCAAATGCGGGAATATTGATCGCAGTCCATGATGATATAATCTGTAATTGCTTACTAGATTAAACATCTTGTTATTGGAATTCTTTTGTTCGTATCAATGCATGCTAATAACCAAACTAATTATGCTTGTTAAAATTTTTGGGACGATGTTTTTTGGGTGCCCAATTACTTAAACCTCAATTAGAAACAGGTTTACATGAAAACACACACTTTTACATGTACAATTACACTCCACTCAGCCAGTAATTTTCGCAATCTTGCTGCTTTGACTGTGCTATTTTGCAGATCTGCCAACTTGCTTTCTTCTTTTACACTACATCATGGTTATCTCGTACCACTTAATTATCTAACACCTGAAACTTTTTTGTGCAGAAAATTTTAGGGCATTGTGCACAGGTAATTGGAGCTATTGCAATACTTTATCACTGACAAAAGCTTCTCTTACTATTATTGTGCTGATTCAAACCTTTTTATGAATTTAGGGGAAAAGGGCAAAGGTGTTAAGGGGAAACTGCTCCACTATAAGGGAATACCATTTCATCGTATAGTATCTGGGTTCATGATTCAAGGTGGAGATATTGTTTCTCGTGATGGGAAGGGATATGAATCTATATATGGCGGCACATTTCCTGATGAGAATTTCAGAGTGAAACATTCACATGCAGGTGTTTAATTTCAAAAGTTTATGGCTGTCCGTTTTCATTCCTTTGATGATCTATGAATTTTTAAAGCTCCTAACTATCTGAATTTTTATGAAGTCATTTTTATTATTTTTTTCCCCTGAAACTGCATTTTATGTGCAGGTGTTGTTTCTATGGTAAATT
This sequence comes from Malus fusca, assembly GCA_035220775.1. Classification (NCBI taxonomy): domain Eukaryota; kingdom Viridiplantae; phylum Streptophyta; class Magnoliopsida; order Rosales; family Rosaceae; genus Malus; species Malus fusca. Next base: position 23,911,156 of record CM069063.1, read on the forward strand.
CAGGACCTGATTCCAATGGCTCACAGTTCTTTATCACCACACTCAAAGCTAGTTGGTAAGTTTTTTGGGGGGGGGGGGTGGAATTCTGAATATTTGAACATTTGTAGAAATAATTGGCTCAGCACAAAGATTCAGAGTTCATGCAGCCAATACAATTGCATAGTTACCCTATACAGAACTTCCAAAAATGTGTACATTTTTTTCTTTGGGATAGGTCCAGCCGTCCAAGATAGTCTAGTGAGATGCTCCTTAATCTTCTCCTGCGGTGATGCAATCAGAGTAGGCTGACTTGACATGCCTTGTCAAGAATTTTCTGGATGTCACTTAAGATGCTAAGACCAAAGCAATTAGGATCAATAATTGAGAGAAAGTCTTTGGAAGACCACTAAAAGAAATTTATGTGTGCGCAGGCACATGAGTGCTTAAACATGCTGAATTTTGGAATCTTGCACTTAAGAATCACACTGAAGTTTCTGAGAATGATCAACATGCATCAATATAGTGATATGAAATAGTTTGTAGTTGTATAAATTGCCATATAGGTCTCAGGCTATGATGCACGTCTAGTCCAAGGCTAGTTATACAGTGATGATATTTTGTATGTGTTCTACAGGTTGGACGGGGAGCATGTTGTCTTTGGCAAGGTTATTCAAGGAATGGACACGGTGTATGCAATCGAAGGGGGGGCCGGAACCTACAGTGGAAAACCCAGAAAGAAGGTTGTAATTGCTGAATCAGGAGAAATACCCAAGAGCCAGTGGGATGAGGAAAGTTGACACTTACTACAACAAATTTTTTAACTTTGAGTTCAGTAAATTGGTTTTTTAGATGAGTCACCGATACGAGTTTCTTCCCTTCTACCTAGTTCCATCAGTCTCGGGCTTTTCTCCTGAATATATTACAGTCTCTCTCTCTCTCTCTCTCTCTCTCTCTCTCTCTCTCTCTTCCCCTCCCTTTGTAATCGGCAAGAGTTGTTAGTACAAACATGTTTTGTTGTAGAGGAAGTGAGGAAACGTGTGTATAATACAGTTTCATCATTTTTTTTCTTCCCGTTTGCCCCCATTTTTCTCAAGCATGTGTATTTGACCTTTCATTCTGAAGTTGCTTTTATTCATCCCTTATTTGTTCGCTTAAACTTTTTATTTTGGATGGAAGTTTTAACAATGTTATTCAAAATGATCATTGTTTTATGTTGTGACAAAATTAAAGACCAATTTAGAAACCAAAACTCCAAGTGGACCAAATTTTAGAGACCAAGGCTTCAAATTTCCCTTTATTGCCGTCTAAAGCATACTAGATACTAGGTCATTAGATTAAACGCAGCAAACTAATGGAGATCTATAAAAACAGCATAGGATTAGGACAACATTAAGTTGGCATAAAGGCCTATATGAGATACTAACAACGTCATGGCATGCCTCAGACCCGACCATTCGACGTATCACTCTCAAGCTGTTGACTTAAAAATAAAACCTGTTAATTATTATTAAGGGGAGGCGGCGAGTTCAAAATAATTTCAATGATTTAGAAGAAGGGAAAGTTTCGAATTTGGAACGCAAGGTGAAAACCTCCCTCTATCGTTAACAATGTATGCGAGGACAATGAATTTACAGAATTAGAGAAATCCAAAATATCGCATTAGAAAAATTTATTATGCATTTAGTCTCTCGGAACGACATAATCCATTTTGGAGAGAAAGATTAATGGAAGAGATAGATATATAATTGTAAACGTACGTTTGTTGACCTTCTCATTTTTGAGCTTCAGAAATTGCAATCAAAACCCAATCAAAACCTTTTTTGTATATACTGAAATCAGTATTTTGTAACGTCGAGATTTCCTCTGTATTCACAAATTGTTTTTTATTTTTATTTTTTAATTTATTCTCTATTTATCATATTATCCACTTTGTTCTTTTATTTGGATAATTTTATTCCTTGTCAAATTTATTCATAATTTATTGCATGAGTTGAGTTTTTTTGTTTTAATAGCGTTTTAGTCCTTTTATTTCAGTGAAGTCTTGTGATTCCAAAGTGGAGTTCTACCTTTCTAAGAGCATCTTCAGTGGAGTCCTTAAATAGGGACAACCACAATATAAAATGAGTATAAAACAAATATAGAGACAAATAAATTTCCAATGGGTCGGAAAGCGAGTCTTTAAAGTACAGGGACTCACCAAATTAGATACCAAATTAGGTTCAAACCTCTTGGATGGCGAATTCAATACCAAATTAGGTTGCTCATTATGTGGCTTAGTCGAACTCCCCCTCCCATTAGTGTAAAAATATCGATGTACTAAAAAAAAAAGGTATAGTGACTCACCATATACATTTTGTATGTCCTTACATACAAAGACTGTATAGAACAACCTTGAGTGAAAAACGGGACCCATAATCTTGACTGAAGCTTTTAATGCTTTTAATTAATTAAAAAATGGTTAACATAAACAAAAAATATGCACCTTGGTGAAAAACATGGCCCACAGTTTTGATTGAAGATTTAATGCTTTTAATTAATTAAAAAAAAAGTTAACATAAACAAAAAATGTGCACATAATCAAATTATCACATAAAAACTTCAAATTTAGGGATTATACTATAAAGACTTTATCATTGGAGGCAATATTCCTTTAGGGACGCAAAGATTCCCTTTAAGTCCTTAAATGAGTACTCAAAGTGGTGGTGGGAGTCCCTAAGAACTGTTGGAAGTATGCCCACAAAGCCACTCATTTGATGTAATAGCTTTTTGGAATACTTAATATGTTAAACTTTTATATGTTTAACGGAAGGGCAATACTTATTGTTAATCACTATTTATTGTATCATGTGTTTAATCAATAAGAGAATCCAAGGGATGTATTTGACATAAGAGATAAGTGATCTAATGAGTTAGATTAAGGAGACCTTTCTCTTATGTTCATTCCTAAAACGTTCCTAGCCATAGGATTGCCAATTGGGCATTGACAATCCGCTAAGGTTAGTATGTGTTATGTTGACTCAAACGTGAGTATGAACTAGTCTCAAGTCATTTGGTGTTGGACACTAAGACAAACACATAGGTGCTCGAAAGAGTAATCGAGTACACTGAACTGCGATTAATGAGAGTTCAAACATACATGTCATGTACGAACTCTAAAGGTTACAATATGCAAAGTAGTCCTTAGACCTGAGGCATCATAGATGTCTAATGGTTAGGTCCTTGATCTTTGATCATGACAAAGGCATTCCCTCGGATTGTCCACGGCATTGTTGGGGTCATGTGATCTAGTCATGTAGGCATATGAATGCACAACAAGGGATCTCTAACCTTCCATGGTGGAAGGAGTATACTCTAAAATATGATTCTAAAGTCTTTGGCCAAAGCAAATGAATATGACTAAGGAAGATGTTCCAAATCATATTCAAGGGAATCATATAAGAAAGTATCACATTGGATAGTAGACATGAAACAAACTATCACTTAAAACAATGTGGTTAAGAGTATTGTATTAGAGAAGGACCGTATTGCATTGTAATTGTAACTGGATAGGTTCTCCAACCAATTCTACTTAGCTTGGGTAACCATGACATACTGCTAGGTGTCACTCATGGTTTGTGGAAGCCCTATTGATTAGCAAACACTAATCATCAAAAAGGGAGAATTGAAATGTGGTTTCAATTCACAATCGATAGTTAAGAGTAACATCGCCCACTGCCTCGCTAATTGGAACCTAATGGATCGCACACCAAATAAGGATATATGTGAAGCAATTAAATGAAATGGATAAGCAATTAAATGGTTTAATTGAAGAATGGTCAAGATTAATTAATTAGTTAATTAATTATACGAAATGTTCGTATTGGGCTTTTAAGTTGGTTTTAGGGCTTCGGGGCCCAAAAGTGTTTTGGTCCACAAGGCCCATTATGTTTAAGTTGTATGACAACTAAAACAAAATGGGCAATAAGCCCAATAACCATATAGGCCAACCATTTAGTGTGAGGGTATGCAAGTTTGCTTAATTGCAAGTTTGCCACTCACCTAAGAAATGAAGTATAAATTCACCTTTATAGCTTTGTTTTCAATTAGGGTTTTCTAAGCTACTTGGGGAAAGTTATCTAGCAAATTTACTTCCCTAAGTGATCCATTTTCATCCTCACAAATTACATCCTTGGTGAAGAGACATAGAGACATCAAACTTTTGGTGTTTTGGAGAACTAATCCTCAAATCCTCAAAGAAGCAAAGGAGCACTAAAAAGAGGAAAATCACAAGGAAGATCCAAGGAGCAAGGAGGTGACTTGAAGGCCCTCCACTTGGGTGAATCCCTTGTGTAATCAAGGATGAGCTTCAAGGGTAAAGAATCTCTAAATTCTTAATTATCTTTAATGTTGTTAAAGAGTCTTTTGGTTCACCATATACTAGGCTTTGAAAGTCATGGGTTTCATGAATTGTTTTTGGATGCATGCCTACTTTAAAGAGTTAATTGTTAGCATATGTATTCAAATGTTCATACATGTTCTTAGCTAGGACAAAATTTTTCCTTCAAGTGGTATCAAGAGCCTAGGTCTAGTGTATGGTGGATCCTTTTGGGTTTTGTGATTTTCATGTTTTATGATTTATGTTGTAAATGTTACAAGCTTTGTTCTTGCTTTGAATATAAATTTTGCTAGAAAATTTAGCATCTCAAATGTTGTAGATGTATTTCATTTAAGCATGAATATTGGAACTAAAAATTTGGTGCCATGTATTTTGAGTTTTCATAAGTGTTCTTCAATGTTCTTGGAGTTCTTGCCAAGAACAAAAAGTTTTGAAGTTTTGATTCAAAAAGTTTTATGTTTTTACATAAAGTTTTGATTTAATTTTAGTGGGTGATGGTTAATGATTAAGTAATTTTAATGGGAGACAAACTTTGTTTTAAAGAATGACATAAATCATGTCATACAAAATTTTATTTCATCTTTACCTCACCTAACATAACCCACTTACAAAACTTTGTATAAAATTTGAATTTTACCAATAAAAACCACTTATGGCCGGCCACCCTATTAAATAGGGTATTTTTGGGTGTTTTGTGCACTTACATAAAGTTTTGATACTTTTGTGTATTTGCATTTTGGCCCAAAAGTTTACGTTTTTACGTTAAGGTCCAAAAAACTTTAAAGGACAAATTGTTTTGCTCCTTTAATGATGTTTTTGACATTATTAAAAATGTTTGGGTTCTAAGTTGTAATTACATGAAGTTGTGGACTCTTGTGTTTTTACAAAGTGACCCCAAAAGTTTTTGTTTTTAGAAAATGGCCCAAATTAGATGAGAACAAAATGGTTTGTCTCTTTAAATGAGAATTGGATTTTCATTTTATTTAGTTTCATTTAAATCAATTCTATGGATCCGAAAACCAATTGTTTTAAAGTTGTTTTCTTAATTAAATGTGTTTGATTAAGAGAAGGGTGATTATGAACCAAATGCCTCGATAATTGAGCTATGTGATTGGCCGCTTTACATTATGAATGTTTGGGCTTGGTAGTGTAGATTTGAATGTAATTTGATTAGTTCAAGATTGTTGTAAATGGACATAAGTCCATCATTTATGTTGTAAAAGGGCATAAGCCCTTATTATTATTTCATGTATTCCTTTTGTTTAAATGTATGCAAAATGGAATAGTTGGGTCCAACGCCCAATAGGAAATAACGGTTTAATTGGATTAAACGCGTAACTAAAATCAACAACTACATACCTTAGACCTAAGGTCCAACACAAGGCTCGTGTTGGATCAAATCAAACGGTTCATAATCATCCTAAAATCTAATATGACTATATAGTCCATATGAGGATGCAAAGCATTCGTTAGTAGTTCCATATAGTCTCGCTTGTTTCAACGAAACAGTGGGAGTATTATATACTACTAATTCATATAAACTTGGACCAATGGTTGTGATAGGCCCAAGTTCTTTTAATGTGATTAAAATGTTTTGATGTAGTCCAACGCTATTCCCTCAACAAATGAATATTAAGTTGATAAGCGAGAGATGTTTAGAATATCTCTTCGTAGGCCTTCCACCGTGGTGGGCTTCAATCGTTTGTGACTCGTACACCGTATTCGTCCAGTTCTGGGGTATACAAAGTATGTACTTACATTCAGGAGAAGCCCATAAACATATGATGAAGTGAAAGTAGGCAACGAGTATGGCCAATATGATATTCTTCTGAGGCCATTCTTGAACCCCTATTTGAACTAGCATGGTGGGAATGACTTAAACTAAGTGCAATGATGCCAATAAGATATTCTTCTGAGGCATCATTCTCTAGAGGCCGAACTAGATGGGTAATTACAAAAGGTTGTAAATGAATAATGCGTTATTCTCTCATCATTATTTTTGCTAACCAATAAGATATTCTTCTGAGGTGGGCTTGGTAATGGTGAGTCTCCTATAACCCACTAAGAGTTCAATATAACTCTCGAATTCTATTGAGGGATGTGGAATTTGCCAAAAATAGTGGGTGGTACTATTTGATTAAAAGACCCAATCAAAATAGTTTTAAACAACAATGCTAATTCGATTTCTGTTATGTTATGTAGTGAACGACATGCCTAAAATTATACCCACCATTATACTTGACAAAAAGGGCCTAAAGGGCCAACGTTTCCTTGCTTGGTATCGCCACATTGAGAATGTCTCAAAGGTGAAAGACATATTGTATGTACTTAAGCAATCCCCTCCTCATGTACCTCCTACGAAACTAGCTTCAAAGGAGGAGTGTCAAAATTATATTAGACACTATGAGGATGACTTACAAGCCAAATGCTTAATCCTCACTTCACTTAGTGAGGAGCTTATGAAGCTACATAAGCACATGGACACTTCTTGTGCCATGGTTGAAAGTTTGCATAAGATGCATGACCTTGAGACTAGTAATGTACGATTCTCAAATATTTGTAGTCTAATGAATGCCAAAATGGCAAAGGGGACATCGGTCCATGAACATGGACAAAAGATGGAAAGGATCTTTCAAGATCTTCAAAATTTAGGAACTTCCATCGATGGGAAAATGGCCCAAGACTTTTTCCTTGCATCTCTCTCGGATGATTTCACTAAGTTTATCGTAAACTATAAAGTGAATAGATTCGATCATTCTTTGAAAGAGATGATTGACATGTGCTGTAAATTTGAAAAAGGTTTCAAAAGGGACAGTGGGAGTGAGAATGCAATAATAAGGAAAAGGTTACATAAGAAGAAGGCAAAGAAATCCAAGGGAACATGCTTTCATTGTAGAAAGGATGAACGTTGGAAGAAGAAATACAGGGTGCGCATTGCGAGCCTTATGACAAGGACTTTTGAAGAGACTATTTCTGTCATAGAGAGTGCTTTTACAGTGGGCTCCAATTCCTGGATATTTGATTCAGGCGCTAGTCAACATATCTGTAATACGTTGCAGGGACTAACAGGGAGCAGGTCACTGCGCAATGAGGAGATGGTTGTGCGAGTTGGGAACGGCACTAAAATCTCTGCAAAAGCAATAGGCACCTATATGCTTAACCTACCCTCTGGGGAAGTCCTGGAACTTAAAAATTGTTTATATTTTCCTTCATGTATAAAGAATTTGATTTCCATCTCTAAGCTTTTACGAGATGGGCACTCAGTGTTGTTTGACAAAATGAGTTGCACTTTATACTTGAACGGTCGTATTATCTCTCATGGTAATATGATAGAGGGACTTTTTCACCTAGAGACGAATAGTGGGATGCACTGTATTGAAAGCGGGAATACCTCAAAACCCAAAAGGGCTAGAGAAGAAGTTAACCAAGAAAAGATGTGGCATCTTAAACTTGGACATGTGAACCTTGATAAGATTCGCAAGATGTCGAAAGACGGATATATCCGCCCATTAGGTAATGACCAGATGGGTACTTGTGAATGTTGCTTGAAAGGGAAGATGACCAAATCTCCATTTACTGGAAAAGGAGAGCATGCCACTGAAATTCTAGGGTTAATCCACACTGACGTATGTGGACCTATGTCTACTACATCGAGAGGAGGCTTCTCCTACTATATCACATTCACCGACGATCACTCTCGGTTTGGCTATGTGTATCTTATAAAGTACAAGTCAGAATCCTTTGAAATGTTCAAAGAATTCAAGAATGAAGTTGAGAAGCAAACTGGGAAACAGATAAAAATCCTAAGATCGGATCGAGGGGGTGAATATCTGAGTAATGAGTTCCTAGATTATCTCAAATAGTGTGGAATAATATCACAGTGGACTCCACCGGGAACTCCACAACTTAATGGAGTTTCTGAAAGGAGAAATCGAACCTTGATGAACATGGTTCGTTCTATGATGAGTTCTGCTGATCTACCAGTAACATTCTGGGGATACGCTCTATATACAGCAGCTTACTTGCTTAATAGAGTACCTTCCAAATCAGTTTCACAAACACCCTATGAGATATGGCATGGAAGAAAGCCAAGTCTTAATCATATTAAGATTTGGGGTTGTGAAGCATATGTCAAGAAGCTTGAGGCTACTAAGCTTGAAGCGAGATCAGTAAGATGCTATTTTGTGGGATATCCTAAAGAAACTATGGGATATGAGTTCTACCATCCTGACGACCAGAAAGTCTTTGTCGCCAGAACTGCTAAGTTTCTAGAGGACGAATTTGTTCTCAAAGGAACTATAAGCAAACAGATGGAAATTAATGAGATTAATAATGAACCACAAACAAGCACTCGACATATTGACAACCCTGTTCCTGAACCCCTAGCTCCACGTAGATCTGAACGGGTTAGTAAGCCACCTATGAGGTTTTGCTTAAATAATGACTTTGATGAATTGTACCTTTTAGGTGACAATGAAACAAAGGAGGACCCTAGGGACTACACTGAAGCAATGTCCGACATTGATTCAAAGAGATGGCAAATGGACGTGAAGACGGCCTTTCTGAACGGCTACCTACAGGAAGAGCTCTATATGACTCAACCCGAAGGTTTCGTGTCCGAGTCTGAAGAGACTAAGGCATGCAAGCTTCAAAGGTCCATTTATGGACTTAAGCAAGCCTCCAGGAGCTGGAACATTCGTTTCGATACTGAAATCAAAACGTTTGGTTTTACTCAAAACGAAGACGACAATTGTGTTTATCAAAAAGTCGTTGGGGATGCAGCAGTATTCCTAGTGTTATATGTAGATGACATATTACTATTCGGGAATGACACTGCAGTACTTTCTTCTGTAAAAGTGTGGTTGTCTAAAACCTTCCACATGAAAGATTTAGGAGATGCATCTTATGTACTTGGGATAAAACTCTATCGTGATAGATCCAGAAAATTAATTGGATTATCCCAATCGATGTACATTGATAAGGTGCTAAGTAGGTTCCAGATGGAACAATCTAAGAAAGGTTTTCTTCCTGTGAGACATGGAATTCACCTTTCTAAGTCCATGGGACCTAAGACTCCTGAAGAGATACGGCTAAATGAATGAAATTCCTTATGCTTCCGCCATAGGGAGTCTCATGTATGCCATGATATGCACAAGGCCTGATATCGCGTATGCTGTGAGCATTACTAGTCGATATCAATCTAACCCAGGATCAGAACACTGGGCAGCTGTCAAGATGGTCCTTAAGTACTTAAGAAGAACTAAGGACATGTTCCTCGTTTATGGAGGAGCATCAGAGTTGCGAGTGGAAGCCTATACAGACGCATATTTCCAATCTGACGTCGATGATAGAAGTTCCAACTCCGGATATGTATTCACTCTGAATGGTGGGGCTGTCAGTTGGAAAAGCAAGAAACAAAGTGTAATTGCTGATTCCACGACAGAGGCTGAATATGTCGCTACAGCTGAAGCCGGCAAAGAAGCGTTCTGGATGAAAAAGTTCATTACTGAACTTGGAGTGGTTCCAACCATCACATCACCAGTAACTTTGTACTGTGATAATAGTGGGGCGATAGCTCAAGCCAAGGAACCCAGGGCTCATCAAAAGAACAAGCATTTTGATAGGCGCTTTAATATCATAAGATGATATGCTACCGAGGGGAAAGTCAACATCCTCAAAGTTGCTTCAGCCGATAACGTAGCAGATCCACTGACAAAGCCAATAACTCAAATCCAGCTTGATCGTCATATGGATAAGATGGGTATTAGATACATGGGAGGATGGCTTTGAGTGCAAGTGGGAGATTGTTGGAAGTATGCCCACAAAGCCACTCATTTGATGTAATAGCTTTTTGGAATACTTAATATGTTAAACTTTTATATGTTTAACGGAAGGGCAATACTTATTGTTAATCACTATTTATTGTATCATGTGTTTAATCAATAAGAGAATCCAAGGGATGTATTTGACATAAGAGATAAGTGATCTAATGAGTTAGATTAAGGATACCTTTCTCTCATGTTCATTCCTAAAACGTTCCTAGCCATAGGATTGCCAATTGGGCATTGACAATCCGCTAAGGTTAGTATGTGTTATGTTGACTCAAACGTGAGTATGAACTAGTCTCAAGTCATTTGGTGTTGGACACTAAGACAAACACATAGGTGCTCGAAAGAGTAATCGAGTACACTGAACTGCGATTAATGAGAGTTCAAACATACATGTCATGTACGAACTCTTACAATATGCAAAGTAGTCCTTAGACCTGAGGCATCATAGATGTCTAATGGTTAGGTCCTTGATCTTTGATCATGACAAAGGCATTCCCTCGGATTGTCCACGGCATTGTTGGGGTCATGTGATCTAGTCATGTAGGCATATGAATGCACAACAAGGGATCTCTAACCTTCCATGGTGGAAGGAGTATACTCTAAAATATGATTCTAAAGTCTTTGGCCAAAGCAAATGAATATGACTAAGGAAGATGTTCCAAATCATATTCAAGGGAATCATATAAGAAAGTATCACATTGGATAGTAGACATGAAACAAACCATCACTTAAAACAATGTGGTTAAGAGTATTGTATTAGAGAATGACCGTATTGCATTGTAATTGTAACTGGATAGGTTCTCCAACCAATTCTACTTAGCTTGGGTAACCATGACATACTGCTAGGTGTCACTCATGGTTTGTGGAAGCCCTATTGATTAGCAAACACTAATCATCAAAAAGGGAGAATTGAAATGTGGTTTCAATTCACAATCGATAGTTAAGAGTAACATCGCCCACTGCCTCGCTAATTGGAACCTAATGGATCGCACACCAAATAAGGATATATGTGAAGCAATTAAATGAAATGGATAAGCAATTAAATGGTTTAATTGAAGAATGGTCAAGATTAATTAATTAGTTAATTAATTATACGAAATGTTCGTATTGGGCTTTTAAGTTGGTTTTAGGGCTTCGGGGCCCAAAAGTGTTTTGGTCCACAAGGCCCATTATGTTTAAGTTGTATGACAACTAAAACAAAATGGGCAATAAGCCCAATAACCATATAGGCCAACCATTTAGTGTGAGGGTATGCAAGTTTGCTTAATTGCAAGTTTGCCACTCACCTAAGAAATGAAGTATAAATTCATCTTTATAGCTTTGTTTTCAATTAGGGTTTTCTAAGCTACTTGGGGAAAGTTATCTAGCAAATTTACTTCCCTAAGTGATCCATTTTCATCCTCACAAATTACATCCTTGGTGAAGAGACATAGAGACATCAAACTTTTGGTGTTTTGGAGAACTAATCCTCAAATCCTCAAAGAAGCAAAGGAGCACTAAAAAGAGGAAAATCACAAGGAAGATCCAAGGAGCAAGGAGGTGACTTGAAGGCCCTCCACTTGGGTGAATCCCTTGTGTAATCAAGGATGAGCTTCAAGGGTAAAGAATCTCTAAATTCTTAATTATCTTTAATGTTGTTAAAGAGTCTTTTGGTTCACCATATACTAGGCTTTGAAAGTCATGGGTTTCATGAATTGTTTTTGGATGCATGCCTACTTTAAAGAGTTAATTGTTAGCATATGTATTCAAATGTTCATACATGTTCTTAGCTAGGACAAAATTTTTCCTTCAAGAACTTTCATTGGAGATGATCTAATAGACGTGTTCTAAAATTCGGCGTAGGCGGCGCCTAGGCGCTAGGCGGTGGTCAGCCGCCGCAATTAACCTATAGTTGGGAAGAAAATCTGGGAAGGGATTAGGCGGGCGTTGAGGCGGTTCGGGCGGCGCTTGGGCGGCCTAGGCGGGCGACTGGATGGCCTAGGCGGTCTTGGCATTTCACTGCCTGTTTCTGTTTTCAAAATGAGGAAGTAGGAATGCAGAACACAGTCTGTGTTCTGGGTTTTGAATTCCAGCGAAAAAAACGAGAGGAAGAAGAAGAAGAGAGAAAATTGAGTTTCTCTCTCTTCGATGCTCACCCACGTGACCACTGTCAAGTCTCACTTTTTTCATATTTAATATATTTTAAACTATTGTCCAATTAAAATGGGACACCTAGCATCCTATTTGCTTGAATACATATATAAAGGAGGGTACATCCATAACATAAAAAATAAAAAAATGAGGGTACAGGCGTACAGCTAGCACACTGAGGGGGCATTTGTTTGCCCTCACTAAGTGGGACTGGACTGGACTGGACTAGCTGTTAGTCCAATACTGTGTTTGTTCCATGCTGGGACTAACATTAATGAGACTAAAGGGGACTAGCATGGACAAAACCCTTCACTAAGAGGTCTTAGCGAGACCCCCCAATAACCATGGGACTAGCTAAGACTATCCTCTCTCGTCCTCGTCATGCTCAACAACCACTCCCGATAGACTCCTCGTCATCTCCGGTCACCTAGATCATAATAAAATATTAATAATTTATATATTAAATAATATAATATTAGAATTTGTTATTATCCAGCTTCTTAGTCCAACACTGCATCAAACGCTTCACTAAGTTAGTCCAGCTTAGTCTAGTCTAAGCCAGTCCAGCTTAGTCCTTGAAGCTAGTCCAGTCCGAGATAGTCCGGCGCAACAAACGCCCCCTGAACGTTATGAATGGTGCCCCATGGCCCTTCTATGCATCCTAGTTTCCCACCCTCCATTTTTTATGTAATTATTTTAAATTGTTGATTAAATACTTTCTTTTTTTTGTCAAATACTTTGTTTTCAAAGATTAAATTATTTCTAAACATATATTTGGCACCTTTATTCCTCTTTAAATGCACTATAAATTCATATCATCTTTGAAATTTTTTCCTAAAGTACTACAGATTTGTATCATTTGAACTTGTATCTTATTCCATCAAATCCATCAAAGTACTAATGATATAATTTGTATATTCTTCTACTTCTATTTTTGCATTTTATCATTCTTTTATTATCCATACAAGTATAATTTTTTTTAGGTGTAAATAGATACTTATTTACAAGATGTATAATAAATTTACATAAATCCGCCTAGGCGCTAGGCCCCTACCCGCCGTCCGACTAGCGCCTAGCGATTTTTAGAACCTTGCTAATAGTAACAAAGATATTGTTTTCTTTTTCGAAAGAATTGAGTCCATTTTAATGTAATTTGGGTATATTCAAGATTATTTTACAAAAAATGACATTTATGAAAATGAGGTAAATTTTGGCTATTTATGATAAAAATTCCATAAATTTAGGGTAAACTGCGGTTTGATCCCCTAAACTATTACCCTAGTTGAAATTGACTCCTTAAACTATTTTTTTTTGGTAAATTAACCCCTTGAACTATTTAAAATCAGCCAGTTAACCCCTTACCGTTGGATTCCGTCCACGATGCCGTCAAATTCAAGGGCAAGTTAAACTTTTTATCATCAATTCTTACTTTTCAGTAATAACCACCAACAAAATAATGTCACGTGGACACATAATAATTTAAAAAACTTATAGCATAATAAGAAACATAAAGAAACCAAACGTTTATATAACGGAACATTTCACATTGTCATTATACGTTATTATGTGTCTGCATGTCATAATTTTATTGGTGGTTATAAGTGACATGTCAGAATTGATGATAAAAGACTAATTTGTCCTTGAATTTGACAAAATAATGGACGGAATATAACGACAAGGGGTTAATTGACATATTTCAAATAGTTCAGGGGGTTAATTTACCAAAAAAAAGTTCAAGGAGTCAATTTCAACTGGAGTAATACTTTAGGGGGTCAAATGGCAATTTACCCATAAATTTATCATATAGCTAGCTAGTAATGCTAGGAATACCAAACTTATAGATAAAATTTTGTAAACTAAATAATATTAAAGTTGATGATCGGATTATTATTTAAGCGTTAATAAACGTGTTTATTTCCTATCGATCACACATCATTTAATTTGTAAATTTTATCTACAAATTTAGTCTCATGATCTACTATCTGCAAAAACTACTTAATCATTGCCCCAAAAAAAAAAAAAAAAAAAAAAAAAGGTAAAAATAAGGAATAACAAAATGTATAAAAGCCTCCAGAAATGTCGACTGTCAAACAGACCGACCAAAATTTCCAACTCATTGCTCTGTTTCTCTGATGCTTATCTCCATCTACTACTCCACGCACTCTGCTTAACAGCACGCACTCTCTGCTTACCAGTCAACGACCAAACCAAATGCTTCTCCGCCTTCTCTATACCCCAAACCACCCACCCTCCGCCACCATCGCCACCTCCCTCAGCTCCAACTGAACTCCAATGGGCAGCTCCGAAGACCACAACAAGACGCCCATCTCCTTCTACGACTCATCCTCTCCCTCCACCCCACTCCTCTCCAAACCCCCAATCGAAGACCCGCCACCGCCACCGTCCCCTCCGCAATCTTACGCCGACCCACCGGAATCCGATTCCGACCCGACCCAGTACCTCCAGATCTCCTACAACTACGGCCCCCGCCATTTCAAAGACCTCCCCTTTCTATTCCTCTTCCTCCTCTTCGTCCTCGCCACCTTCGCCATCGGAATCTTCGCCATTGTCCACCGCAACCAAAATTACTCCGCCCTCTCCTCCTTCGCCTACGACTCCGACTCCGCCTCCTGCGTCAAAAACGAAACTTTGACCCGTCTCCCCAACTGGGTCGGACCCACTTTCTCTTCTTCCTCGTCCTCTCTGCTCAAAGATTTGACATGGACCCTCGTGATTACGTTGATTCTAAGCCTGCCCATCTGCTTCAGTCTGCTAATTCTCCTCAAACACTACGCCAAGCAAGTCGTCTATATCTTCCTCCCCTTCTTCATCGTCTTCCCAATTTTCTTCAACGTGTACTGGTTCGTCGCCTGCACTCTCAGCTCGACCTGCAGCGACGCTCTCCCTTTAGCTTACAGAATTTTGATTCTGATTTTCGTGTTTTTGGTAATTGGGGTCGTTGTGTGGATTCTTGTGGTGAATTGGCACCGGATTGAGCTCACTGTAAGCATAATTGGGGTCGCTTCAGATGCGCTTTCGCAGAACTTGGGCTTGTTCGGGGTCCTGCCATGTTTGACATTCGGATTGGTGGTTTACTACGCACCCATTGTTGTGTTCTTGGTGTATGCCAGGTTCAATGGGAAGATTGCGCCGCGGGAATCGCAGGGAGTGTATAGTTGTGTGTGGAAGCAGGATGGTTGGGTGCCTGCTTATTACGCATTGGCGATTTTGACAATGTTGTGGTCGCTGACGACGATGGTGGAAGCTCAGGTGTATGTGATGAGTGGGACTGTTGCTCAGTGGTACTTTACTAAGGAGGATTCAACTCCGAGGCGCATTATCAGACGCTCGTTAAGGTGAATTGTTTGTTGCTTCATTTGTTTTTCGATGTTTCGAGTACTTTACCTTAGTTCATATATTACAACTTACAATTGAAATATACTCTGTTCCAAACTAAATGGAACTGAATTGGTGGAGAGTTGAAAAGTTGGTGATTAACTCTGTTTAGTTTGAATAGCTAGGAAAACCGAAAACACAATCAATTTATGTCTGAGTGTTTGTATTTTCTTGCAAGTCAGAGCATATAATCAGTGTACTTTTTTGTCAGCCAAATTTGTTTTCTAGGTTCCATCTACCAAATTCCAGAATAACTATATTGTCTCTAATGTAAATACACGTATGAAAAATTGGGATATAGATACTATGCAATCGTTATGTAGCAGCTCTTCCTTGGGCCAGATGGGTACCTGTTCATGTCTTTCACTTTTAGGTTTTGATGCTGCTCTGGTTGACGGACAGTAGCACTTTCATAGGCTTATTTATCTGCATGATATTAATAGTGATTAATCAATTCCATTTTGGAAGTATGTGTGGGGTTATTCGGTGAATTTTGGGCTTATTATCGTTGTGCATAATATAAGAACAACATTAATCCAAGCAGCAGCAAGTAGGTATAGGTTCTTCTCCACCTGGTAGTGTCAGGTCCCTTGGACCCTTATTTTCTTAGCAACAAGCTAATGTTCCAGAATGTATGTTCACATGAAATCTTGAAGGATGAAGATGCATATTTTTTGCTTTATCTGGTACATGCACTGAACTCTAAGATGTTATTCCGTAACTTTGTTTTCTTGACAAATTATGCTTACCTTTCAGTGATGTTCTGTATTCTTCGCCCATGTGTCAACCCTTATGCTTGTGAGAATTGTGATCTGCTCATAGTTTTCATTTTATCTTTTCCTGGCGAATTAGTTGACATATTAAACATAACGGCATTTTAGGCATTACTCTTGATGTTATTTTGTGATCACAATATCTTGTCCTTTCTCATTTTCTGTTTATACTTGCAGAAATGCGTTTGGGCCCAACTTTGGCACAGTATGCCTATCTGGATTACTTTTATGTGTTGTTCGAGTTGTCCGTGCCATGGTTGATAGTGCAAGACAAGACGGTTCACCTGGGATGGTGCATTTTCTAATGCGCTGCTGTGTTAATGCCTTATTTTCTGCAATTGATTTTCTCAACAAGTTCACAATCAACTTTGCGGCAATAACTGGTGAAGCTTACTGCTCATCTGCAAAAATGACATATGAGCTTCTAAAGCGCAATCTTCTCTCTGCAGTTTTTGTGGAAACCATCTCCACTCGTCTATTGGCTGGAATTGTTTTTGTACTCTCAGCAATATATGCAATTGTGGTATGTTGTCTTTTCGAATCTCAATCATTCAAGTTTCCATTAATTATTGTTTAAGATCGTTGTGCATCATGTGTGGTATGTTAGGAACTCATCCATGTATTGAACATGTGACACTGTCGAAGCTTTTTAAAGGCTCTGCATAGATCTTTCTCCTAACGCAGTTAATGATAGTAACTGTTGTATAATTATTGCCTTTTGGTCTTCTTCCGCACTTTTGGTGTGGCCTAGCTGAGAGAAGAGAGTTGGGGGGAGGACCCAAGGGTGGTTCTAGATGTCATGCACTGTCGATATGGGGACTGTCCTTGGAGTGTTAGAACTGTATAGGTTTGATGAGTCATATTTCATAAGCAATCAACGGAGATGCATTATAAATGCGTTCCCGATCCCTAACTGCTGGACTTTGTTTTGGTTGCATCATCTTTCTTGTTTTGTAATTCCTATTCTTCCTTTTTATCTCTCCCTTGGTATTTTCTGATTATGGATGTGCATTGACAGGTCTGCGCTATCTTACAAGCTGTGAGCAGTCTTGGGGTTGATTCGTACTTTGTGGCAGTTCTGGCGTGGGTGCTGCTGATCGTGATACTTGGTTTCTTTGTCCATGTGCTGGACAATGTAATTGACACCGTATACGTGTGCTATGCCATAGATAGGGATAGAGGGGAGGTTTGTAAACCGGAAGTTCACGAGGTTTACGTTCACTTGCCCATTAGTCGAAACCATAGACCATCTTCTATGATCTCCAGAACTCTGGGTGTGTAAATTAATCTTTGAATTACAATCTTGTGGTGTTGATTTGTTCTTTGTATCAAGTTAGAATTTCCTGCCAGCAAATTATTCATATCGAGTGTTGCCTGATGTTTCATCAATAAAGAGTATTTTTCAGGCAAGTTCAATGAGTGGGTGCACTTGGCCGGCAGCAACCGCCGGAATTTTCGAACTAATGTTTCTGTTTGATCATATACAATGGGTAACTTACCCTGTTAAATTAGGCACTGTGATTCATTTGGTTGAAATTTAAGACACTCTACTCTGTTTGCAAATTTGGAATTCAAGATCCAAATTTGGATAAAAGGAGTATTTGTTATTCGTGGTGCCAGATTATTCAGTAGCACAGTAATTATCTTCCTTGCCAATATAATGGATGAAAATTCAAACTACCCAGTAATCCGAACTATTGAAGACAAATCTTTGAAAAGTGCTCGTCTTTGATTACGATAAAGTGGTAATGTTAAACCCTGTTTTGGTAAGGAAATTGATTTTCACGAACTCTTATTTTGACCTATTTCAAATTGTGACACATGTCTACTGCTATATCTACATTAAGGAGATGAGGTAGGCTTAGTCTTAGTAATAATGTGATTCAAATTCATTTTTAGCGAGAATCGAATCTAAGACATCTCACAAGAAGAATACTACTAGACCGTAATACAACTTACTTTAGTTAAACACTATTAACTTGTCAGAAAAAGACAGAAACAATAAAAAAAAACACTGAAACAATAATTATAAAAAAAATAAAACCCAAATTCTCCTTCTTTTTGGGTTTTTTTGCCGTTCTCTCTCCATCTTAATTCCATAGATTGGGAATAAATCAAGAATTCAAATCTTCAAAAATTCAAGATCCGTATTTGAAATGAAACACACATCCACAAGGGATAGAGAAAGCTCAAATGTGAAAATGGAATCCGATTAAGATTATTCCCAGATTTATACCCAAAACCCTCAGAGAGAAAAATGCACAGAGATAGAGATGATAGAAGGGGGGTTCGACGAGTTATAGTCAGGTCGGGGTTCGATGGATTCCAGTCGGGGAGGGTTATCGTGGTCGCAGGTCGGAGTGTGAGAGAGCTGGTGGTCGAGGGATATCAACAATCAAATCGTTCATTGTTTTTCTTCCGGCAAAAGATTTAAAAATGAAAATTTTAACCCAGTATTATGATCTGGGAATATTTCATTTACTTATAAGTGAGAGGTGTTAGTGGTTCGAATCTTGTAGGTGACGAATTCAATGCCAAATAAGGCTGGTCATTATGTGGCTTAACCGAACTCTCCTCCCTTTAGAGTAAAAAAATATCGATATATTAACAAAAATGAAAATCTTAAAACTGAAAACCGGTTAGAAATAGAGTGTCATTTATGTCAAATACAAATCTAGGGTTTATAGATTATGATATCGAATTTCAGAATTGACCCATTCAGTTGTAAAGCTTGTTAGTACGAGTGATTGTATTAATTTTACACTTAAACAATAAATTGAGATGAAATTGTAGTAATGGTTCCTCAACTTTAACTCAATTGGAGCAATGGTTCATCAACTAAAAATTCATGATCAATAGTTCCTTAACTTCTCAAAACGTGCATCTATGATTATTTTCGTTAACTTTTTCAGAACTTCCGTCGTGTTGGGTGAACCATTCCTACAATTAGGTTAAAGTAGAGTTATCATCGCTCTAATTGGAATAAAGTTCAAGGACCATTGCTCCAATTTGATTAAAATCGAGAGACCATTTCTCCAATTAGGTTATAGCTAATGAACAATTTCTACAATTTTTTTTTCATTTAGTTTCCTATATTTTTCCCTTGATTCTAATCTCACGTGCGTGACACGTGATTTATTTTGAAGGAAATTTTAACGGAGTTGACAAAAATGACTATAGATAAATGTTTTGATGAGTTAAGGGATCAATGATAATTAATTTTTAGTTGAGGGACCATTGCTCTAATTGAGTTTAAAATTGATGGACCATTACTACAATTTTCTAATAATAACAATATGAATAAAATAATAAGGGTAAATCTCAGTTTACTACCATCAAGTTTGGTGGTTTTCAACATTTAGTATATAAAGTTTTTTTCGTCCCAAAGACATACCTAAAGTGTTAATTTTGAGACAGTCTCATACATCTGTTAGTCTGGCTGTTAAGTCTTCCGTTAACTGATGATGATGTGGCACCCATGTAGACAATGACGGGAAGCCATGTGTCATTAAGGGTCCACGTAAAAATTAAAAATTCAAAAAAAAAAAAAAAGTTTTTTAGTTGTCTTCTACCTCCGGCCCTTCCTCCCTTATCCCTCCATTCTCTCCTCTGCACCAACCCACAAAACCCTTCCCCCTCCATCTTCGACTCCACCACTCATCCACCCACCCAACCCTTCCCCTCCATCTTCGACTCCCCATCCGAAAAGCCTTTTTGAATTTCGATTCCTGAAAATTTGGCTGGTTACACTCTTCCCACCACACCTTCGACCTGTCCTTGACCCACAACCGCCGATGGTGACCCGACTCGACTCCTGGCTTACCTTTTTCAACTCCATCAGCTACCACCGCACATGAGGCTCTTCTCAATTTTCTTAGCTTCATCGTTTCGGATTATTCCACCTCCGAGTAGCATTCCTGCAAATCGGAGTAGTAATCGAGAATGGCCTTATTCCTCTCCTTGTGTGTCTCTTCTATTAACGACGCTTCGTCATTCGATGCCCTGTCGTGGTCGAGCTCGTCTTGCTTCTCCTCCTCTTCGAGCAACGACAAGGAGGCAAGGTCTTTAGCTGCTAGAAGAAGGTGTAGACGGTGGCGAGGTCTTCAGCTGCTGGGTCTGTTTGGAGGTCAAGTTTCATATAAGGTGAGATTTGTAGACAACAGCCATAACAAGGAAATTAAGGAAGAAGGGATGGAGGGTGTTGGGTGGGGAAGACGAAGGGGTTCTGGGGGGTTTTTTATTTATTTATTTGTTTTACTTTTATTTAATGAATTATTTTAATATTTTAAATTTGGGAGAAATTATTTTTTTGAATTTTTAATTTTCACGTGGACTCCTTAATGACACGTGGTGCCCAGTCATTGTCTACATGAGCGCCACATCATCAGTTACTTAACAGTCAGACTAACGGATGTATGAGATTGTCCCAAAATTAACACTTTAGATATAACTCTGAGATGAAAAAAAACTTTATTTACTAAAAGTTGAAAATCACGAAACTTGATGGTAGTAAACTGAGATTTACCCCAAATAATAAATAGAGAATTGAAAAAGTTAACCGGAAAATAGCGCAAAATATAATATACAGATACGGTTGGGTATTTTCAGAATTACACATTTTACACAAACACAGCGGAGAGTGGGAGACCCTCTTTTGAAGTTTTGGGTTGTGAAGCCCAAGAAGTTCAACAATCTCTGTAACCATGGTTCTCGAGGTTAGCCCTCTTCTTCCTCTTCTTCCGAAGTTTCAATTTTTTAGGGTTTCGCATACAAATTTCTGATGATTATGCTTAAATTTGACGAATACTCAGGCGACTATGATCTGCGTCGACAATTCCGAATGGATGCGAAATGGCGATTACTCTCCCTCCCGATTGCAGGCTCAAGCTGACGCCATTAATCTCATCTGTGGTGCCAAAACCCAGGTTTTATTTCTATTTTAATCAAGTTTTTCTCTTTACCAACTTGTAAAACCACTTCAATTTTTCAACAATGGTGTTTGTAAACTGGGCAGGCTAATCCGGAGAATACAGTCGGGGTATTGACAATGGCGGGCAAAGGGGTTCGGGTTTTGGCTACTCCAACCTCTGATCTTGGCAGGATTTTGGCTTGCATGCATGGTATAGTTTCTTAATTCATAACTAATTTGCTAGTTTGGTTCGGTGTAAATTCGAAAACTTTATATGTTTAGCTTACTTGTAGAGTTAAATAGCTGATCATTCTTTATCAACGAAGCAGTTGGAATGGTTTTGTTGAATATGAATGATCATACTCTAAGAGGGACATTATAATCCAGAGCTGTAACTTGAGTTTTGGAGTGAAACTCGAAAGAGCTTTATTACTAGATATTATCGTGTATGAATGTGAGACTGGATCTTACTATACACAGAATAAGTAATAAGAGATGGTGAGGCCGTTTACAGGGCTGGTTTGGTATTGCTGTTCTTTGAAAAAAAGCTGCTGTGAGAATAAGCGGCTGTGCTGTGAGAATAAGCGGCTGTGAAATAAATCAGCAGAGTGTTTGGTAAACTTTTTTGTAAAAGTGCTTTTGGAAAAAAAAAGTCTAATATTGGGTATTTTCATTAAAGAAGCATTGTAGCTCCGTGTGCTTTGAAAAAAAGCCAGTTTTCCAAAGCTGCAAATAGCAGCTTCAGCTTTTTCCTTTGATTTCAGCTTATTCTCACAGCAGCTTCCAAAATAAGCCATTTTTTTTCAGTTTACCAAACACCTAAAACCCTCACAGCTTTTTTTCATGGGTGTTTTTTTTTTAAGCACCTCACTCCCAAACTAGGTCACAGTGTGATTTGTGTTATTTTGCGTGCTGGATTTTGTTTAAGTTTTAGTTTGTTGGGTACTTTATAATCTCTTCATTGTGGAAATCGTTCCATCGTGATGCCCGTCAAATTACCCCTTTTTTATTTTGGTTAATTTCTTTGCCTTTCTCTAATTCCTCCTGTATAGGTCTGGAGATGGGAGGTGAGATGAACATAGCAGCTGCAATCCAGGTAGCTCAGCTGGCTCTTAAGCATCGTCAAAACAAAAATCAACAACAGCGGATTATCGTTTTTGCTGGAAGGTATGTAGTGCTAACTTCTAACTTTTATCTTTCCTTTTTGCTCTTTTGTGTTGTTGACATCAAACTCTTATACTGTGTTCAGTCCTGTTAAATTTGAAAAGAAGTTGTTGGAATCGATAGGGAAGAAATTGAAAAAGAACAGTGTTGCTCTTGACATTGTTGATTTTGGTGAAGAGGATGATGGGAAGCCAGAGAAGCTGGAGGCCCTTCTGTCTGCTGTTAATAATAATGAAAGCAGTCATATAGTACACATCCCTCCTGGTCCAAATGCTCTCTCGGA
Source organism: Malus fusca (assembly GCA_035220775.1). Lineage (NCBI taxonomy): Eukaryota > Viridiplantae > Streptophyta > Magnoliopsida > Rosales > Rosaceae > Malus > Malus fusca. The sequence continues at coordinate 23,933,996 of CM069063.1, forward strand.
TGTTCTTATAAGGTGTGTGTTTATTATTTTTTCTCTTGTCTGTTTGTATATCATCTTGTAATGCCAATTATAAAATTATTTGTTGATGGAACTAATTGTAATATAGGTTTAGATTCATGCTATTGTTTATAAGAGCAATGCATGTTATACAAAGAAAGAATGGAGAAGTGAGAAGAGTAGGTATTTTGTTAAAAGGAGAATTTGTGCAAGAACATGTATATAAGCTCAAAGTATTACTTATTGAATTATGTCTTAGAAAATCAATAGGCCTAAGTTTCTACTTTTCTTTCTATCTACACACGTTCTATGTGTCACTTGGCCGGAATTGTTGTTGGATAACCTAGTGAACACATCACAGCACAGCATATAATTATATTATGTCTCCCGTGATATGAAGTTTTCTTATATAATGGCAGTACACCTGTATTTACTGGTGACGGAGAAGGAGGAAGTGGTTTTGCAGTGGCGGCGGCAGCAGCAACTGCTGCTGCTATTGGTGGCTCTGGGTATGACTTTGGAGTTGATCCCAACATTGATCCTGAGCTTGCTCTCGCCCTTAGAGTTTCTATGGAAGAGGAAAGGGCTAGGCAAGAAGCTGCTGCCAAAAGAGCTGCTGAAGAAGTTGGTGGGAAAGGAGGGGAACCGTCATCCAAATCAGAAGATGTAACCATGACAGATCAAGCTAATGTTTCTTCTCCCAATGAGGATAAGAAACATACTGATAATATGGTTGGTTTCAGTTCCTCTTTTGATTTTTTGTGTGTATGCATTCTTACATGATCTTGTATAGTTCTTAAAGTCTATATTGTTGTTTTTTCTGTTGTCATTTATTATCCTTCAAAGAACTGTTGTAATTTGAATTGTCCTTGGCTCATGATATGTGTGATAGGTTGATGAGAATGACTTGCTGAAGGAGGCTTTTGCAATGTCAATGAACGTCTCTGGAACTGGTCATTCAGCAGGTGATACTGAGATGTCCGAAGCAACTAGTGCGGATCAGGAGTTGGCATTAGGTGTGTTCTTTTGTTTCTTACATTTTATATTGTTAGTTTTGTGTGGTAACTTGAGCTTCTTTTACTTGTTTGCTTGTGGAGATCTATTTACAAGATGCCTCTGTTCCGTTCCATGCACACTCGTTTAACACGAAATATATCATCTTACAAACTTCAATTTGTACAAGTATTCTTGTATGATTCTTGGATCACATTCATTTTAATAGATTCTAGTCTATCTCTATAATCATTTGACTTTAAAGAAGTAAGCATTACCTTCAGAAGAATAAGGCATTCCTTAGTGGTCTACTTGCTTTATGTAATCCACTGTCAGCTGTTGTTACTAGTGGTATGGTTTTCTTAATTCCAAATCTATGAATTATGGATTCATGCCAATTCATACCCGTAGCTGCCCTGAGAACGTGAATCATTTACTAGTTGGGCGTCAAAATGTGAAACACCTATCATGTGACCTTTTTTGGTTCTTCCTTTTACCTTTTGTCTATTTAATTAATGTGGCCTTTAATTTGAAAATTTTAACTTTGACAAAGAGATATTTGTTTCGGCTTGCTTATTATATCTTTGCTGCATGCAGCTCTTCAAATGTCGATGCAGGAAAGTGCAGGAGAGCCATCCTCCCAGACCGATGCGAGCAAGGTGTTGGAGGATCAGTCTTTTATATCATCTATCCTTGAATCTGTATGTGTAATAGAACCCAACTCTTTTACTATATATAGAGCTATTTTTTCTGTTGCTTGTTTTTTCTGATATGATATTTTTCTTACAGCTTCCAGGAGTTGACCCCAACGATCCTTCAGTGAAAGATCTTCTTGCATCTCTGAAGAATCAGTCTGAGGTGTGTTCACAAACCTTCTACATAACTTCTTGCATGAATGGTTATGATCCTGAATTTTCTGTCACAAAATTCATCTTTTGATTTGGTGTTAATATCTGTTGTTCTTGTAAGTTTCTAGAATGTAAGTTTTTTGTTTCTTCCAAAACGAAAAGTTTCTAGAATTTACTTTCAACTACTAAATAGTTTCTCTTCTATGTAATTGCTGTCCCAGCAGAAGGACAAAGAAGAACCATCGAACAAGGACAAATGAAGATTGTGACTAGAACGACTTCTGTATCTTGAAAGTAAGCATTCAGATTCTGAGGGAGGCTTCTTTAAATTGTGGGAGGATGATACAAGAACAGATGTATATTAGGGTTTTAGTGATTATACTTTAATCAAATTATTCTGCATTTATATTCATGTTGAGCAGAACTTAAGCAATGGGATGAACTCTTCCTAACTTCTTGCCATCGTTTACAGTTGTTTTATTGGACAAAAAAGAAGGATAAGAACAGAGAGATTTCCAGATCCCATATGTTTACTGTGTTTTAATAGTCTGCAATACGCTGGTAGTGGTTAACAAGCGGTCAGCTGTTTTTCGATAAAATTTGCTCTATCATACAACAGCTCATGGAAACTAACGTTTTCTTGTTGGCTGCTAATAGAATGACTACTTGTTAGATTTAGATGCCCTTTTGTTAAGATCCACTAATCTAAAAGCTTTGAATCTCATCCGTATGGATATGATTTTTGGGTTCTTACGGTCTATGCAATGTCTCTCAGAGGCCTTCCAAGAAATTTCATACGCATTGAGGCCAGCATTTGGTAGCAGCGGTAAATTCTTGTCTAGCTTCTCAAATGAAATATCTGACATTTTTGTGTAGCCTTGTACTATTTATTTGCTGTTCAGCTAGTTTTGCTCGAAAATTGCACGGGAAATATGGATAATAGAACAGGTTACAAACTTTTATCCAAATACAGAAATAACGGGATATTATGCATTATGATAAACTGTATAGAAACTACGGTTTAGTGTGTCTATATCAGTGTCTGGATGGTTCTGCTTTTTATTAAATGTTTGTAATCAGTTCTATTTGTGCATATTTTCCGAATCAAATTTTCCTAGTTTTCTTTTTTGAGAGAGGTTATCTATAAGGGGTGTGCTATCCACAAACTCCATTTTACTTCTCACACACCTCTTGATGATTTCTGTCCGTTGATCTTCTTCAATTCATCCGATCCGACGACCGAAAATTAAAAAGGTGTGTGAGAAGTAAAATGGGGTGTGTGGATATCACACCCCTATCTATAATTGCTTGAAAACTGCAAGTCTTGTTATGTAGGCCATTATGCCTTCTCATCAATGTGAACCATCAAGTACCTCCACAAGAAAGAAGCTAAAATGTGTTGGGTGGCATCAAATCCAGGTCATATTGTTCATGTCCAAACCATACCTTGACCATAGATTTTGAGGCCTATAAACTCAGATTTGAACAAATAAATGAACCACACCCACAAGTTGTGGCGTTGATCGAGCTTTCTAGGGTTTAGGGTAAAAGAGAAGTATGTTACCTTCGAACTTGTAATCTGTATCAACTTTGTAAGGAGAAGTACCACCGAACTACCATCTCTTCCAACATTGGAAAGAGAAGTATCGCTGGATAGACTAAGACCTATTTCAACATTGTAAAGATAAGTACCGGTAGATTGTAAATTGATTTGTAACGTGAACCGCTATTAAGTATTTCCATATGAAAAAGCCATAGATTTGTCGGGTGGTCTCCCTCAGTTGAAAGGGCATGTTTTCCCATACACACATCCATGCATGTACTCATCAGTTGTATGCAAAATTTCATGGATTCTAGTGCTTGTATTTTCTACCCTGCCCACCCCCCCCCCCCCCCAGTTGAAAGGGCATGTTTTCCCATACACACATCCATGCATGTACTCATCAGTTGTATGCAAAATTTCATGGATTCTAGTGCTTGTATTTTCTACCCCCCCCCCCCCCCCCAATCAGATGGGTCATGTACCATTATTTTATGGGATGAATGTTGGCTTGCTGCTTCTATCTTCTACCACTTTTCACAGACAAATCTGTGGAACAACTCAAAACCCTAAAATAATTATGAATATAAAAACAAGAAGAATTACACAAAACAAGTTGGCAAGTTTTGTGTTTTCTTACTAATCAGAATCTGCAATTGTTCTTTCGTAGTAGTACGTACTATTTAGTGGTATGAAAAATCCATAGTTTCAATCTTGTATATAGGGATGTAATGAGTCTTGCAACGATTAGAACTTACATAAAACTTGTACCACTGAGTAAGACGTAGCATTTTAACCAGACTCTTTTTTTATTTTTATCTGTAGTCACCCTGTCCCCGTTTTTCTGCACAAGGGTGATGAGTTGAATTCTTTCTTCAGTTTTCTCCTTCGCTTGCACGCAAAGATTCATTGAAGCACACAACGATATGAATAGTGTGATGGGAGATTGGGATGTGGGTGTGCGATCCAAGATGGGACCAGCATACCATCTGTATTCGTTCAAGTTTAGGGAAACTTGTACAGATTGACCAACTTGTGTATAGGTCACTATGGTATTCCGTATCGATCGATTCATCTGCTACGTAGCTTTTTGACTTGAGTTTTAACTTGCAAAGAGTTTGAAGTTCAAGTGATTAAGAGTATTTATCTATGCATCTAAAGTTTTATATTGAATATCCATCCCATATATTCTCATCAAAAGGTTGTCAAATAACAGTTTAAATAGCAATATGAAAACCTTCAATGGTGACCCTCTTGGTGTGTATGTACATAAAGGTTACAAAACACCACCCTTGAATGTATTACAATAGGAAAATGAAAATTTTCTGACGCCAGTCTTGACCATCAGGTTACCACTTAGTATTACGACCACACAGAAAATTCGCTCCTTGGCAATTACCTATTAGCAACTATGAATGAACATGGATACGTGCTGGTCAATAACAAGAAGATGAAACAACTTGGATAGCTAGGTCAAGTATGATTTAGTATAAGAATACACATGCCTTCAAATAGACATATATTAAAACTTGAAGAAACATGGAAAGACGTTAAGCCCCATACAATTTAGTCACCTTAATATGTACTAATTTTCTAAAGAGACCGTTTACTTGAACTATATTGTGTAAGTCACGTAATATAACGATTGATGGTTAAGTTTTTTTTTATTTTTATTTTTTTAAATATAATCTAAAAACATGATTTCTTTAGCATTTCCTTTTTTCTGTCTCGTTTCAATTTTATTGAATGACATCTTATGATGGCACAAATCGATGCTGTACCATACTCAGCTGGAAGGGGCGACAAGACCCCGAGTGTCACCAACGCAACGACAAACTAAATCTACTGACTAAGAGGGGCAACATGGTCATTAAAAAAAAGAAAATGGACAGTACTCAGTACAGCACAGATCTAAGCATGGACAAAGTTGTAATATCACCCAACATTAAAGGGCATTTCAGCAATCCTATCTTTTTATAAAGAGGAAGGCAAAGCAACGCTTTGAGGACTCAGCCTTCAGAATCTCAGCACAGCAGAGAGCACAAGCAAAAGCAAAAGCAAAAATCCCCTTTCAAATTTCAGCAACCATGGCAATGGCTTTCAAGATGGTATATTTGTCAATTCCTTTCTTTCAATCCAATCGATTCGTGTGCTTGCGAGTAATTTTTATTTTTATGTTTATGTTTATGTTTACCTGAATTGATTCGCGCGCTTGCGAGTAATATTTATATTATTTTTTCATTCGTTTGGGGAGAAAAGGCTACAACTGGGATGTGGGTGACGGATGAATGCAAGAACTCGTTCATGGAGATGAAATGGAAGAAGGTTCACAGATACATCGTTTTCAAGATCGATGAGGAATCGAGGCTGGTGACCGTTGATAAAGTTGGTGGGCCAGGGGAAAACTATGATGATCTGGCAGCCTCCTTGCCCAAAGATGATTGCAGATATGCAGTCTTTGATTTTGATTTTGTCACCGTTGATAACTGCAGGAAGAGCAAACTCTTCTTCATTGCTTGGTCAGTCATTAATCACTTCTTTCTCATTTCTTTAATTTTCCATTTTTGATTAAGAATTAAGATTAAGATGTTGCTAATTAATCATGCTAATCATGGGAATTTTGTATTAATTGTGGGGACATGTTTGGTTAGTAGGAATATTTGTGACTAGTTTGGAATACCCAATTTTGGTGCACCAGCATTCATCATGGTCAATTGGTACATGGTTTTCTTTTTCAATGGGTTTTCCACACCTAATTTTGGATCTATAAAATATCCTCTGCTTACTTGTCACATTAGAAAAAATAGCGACATTTAATCTTTAGAGAAAGTCTGAGTTCAAATCTCACGAATGACAATTGTTAATAAAAAATAAAACTATACCATGTTTTTTGAAGGGTGGTGATTGTCATGCTCGTTTTCTCGTATGCACTTCTCCCTTTGTTTATGCCTATTGATTGTCATTTGATTCATTCAATCCAAGACGAAAAAGACAAGGGAAGAGTCCGTGCGACATACAAGAGTGCGGAATTCACTTCTCGTTTAATCGCTTCCCTATTTTATATTTACATAAGCCACATTTTGTTTAACAAGTAATAGGAGAATCTGGAGGTGATGTGAATTTTTGGGATTTTTTACAGGTCACCAAGTGAATCAAGGATTAGAGCCAAAATACTATATGCAACCTCCAAAGCTGGGCTGAGGAGAGTTTTAGATGGCATCAGCTATGAACTTCAGGCGACCGATCCGACCGAGATGGGGATGGATGTGATCAAGGACAGGGCTAAATAATTGTGATTAGAGCAACTTAATCATGTTCTGGAATCCTACTTTAAATTAATAACTCCAGCCACATGGGTTTTTTTAGACCTGTTAAACAGGTCGTGTTTGTTGTTTTCGTGTCACACATGTTATTTTAATGGATCGTGTCATGTCAAATCTGTTATCTTAACGAGTTCTTAACAGGTGATCCGATAACGATTCGACTCATTAACAAGTCGTATCATTTCGTGTCGAGTTAATAGGTCATGTAAGAAATTGTCATGTCTAGGGCAAACAGGTTGTGTTCGTATCGTGTTTGTGTCATATTTGTTGATAATGGGTGATCTAGTAATGATCCAACTCGTTAACGGATTGATCCAAAATTTATTATTTTCGTGTCGTTTCGTGTTGAATTAACGGGTCGTGCAAGAAATTGCGAGGTCTAGTTTTTTTCTTCTTTCTTCTTGGTGGAATCTTTATTGTTCACCTTCTCTTAATTATATTTTTGGCACTAGTGTAAGTTAATCCTCTAATTTGTAATAATAATTGTGTGCTAATTAACGAGGAAAGTTACCCCAACTTTCTCTTCATGTAAAACCCTAACTTTCAAATGAATGAATGTGCCTCTCTGAGTGTGTTGATATATTTGACTTTTGGCAAAAATGACCTTTCGCTTTGAAAGAAGGTGGTGGTATGGTAGGTCAAACTGTCCTTTCGCTTTGTTCTTTTTTTTATTTGTGTGTTTATTTTAAGAAGAAAATTGTTGCAAATCGTGTGTCAATTTTCCCCTTTTTAATATTCAAATTAAGTTACTTTCATTAACTAAAAAGACTAATAAAAAGAATAGAGACCCTAAAAAACCAACTTTAGAAAATATAAAAGGACTCATAAATTTGGAGAGAAAAACAGCAGCCACCACCAAGTCATATGTGCCTCCATCACAAGGCACCATCAAGAGAATGAACCAACGAAACAATTGGATCAACAAAAAATGGAGGTGAGTAAGTCACTCGCGCAGTGTGCATTTTCATAATTCTATCAAATATTGCTAGAAGCACTTTAAAAATCACCCAAGACCAAAGTGCACTGCCAAAGAGAGACACCCGATAGGTTGAGTAGCGAAGGTTGATGGTTTAAGACTCAGTGACATGAAACAACAATTGAGTAGGAGAGCGAAGTGAAAGCCCAGAGACAAGCTCATAAAATTGAGACAAAATTTCAGACAAGGGCACCAAAACAAGGGCTGAGGCTAATAAGAGAAGATAAATAAACACTATAATGATCGCCGACTCCAACCCTAAGATTAGAAACAAACAGAGAGATAATCTTAGGTTTTGGTCTTTCCACATAAGATGTGAGTTAGTAGGGGGCATTTGTCAATTTTCATTGGTATCATCTAAATGTGAGTTAGTAGGGGCATTGTCAATTTTCATTGTTTTTAATCACTTTTGTAGACAATAGGTTGGCCACAGTATTGACTAATGAGTCGACTCGCACTTAATTGAATTGATGATCAATGGGTAAGTCTAAACCTATTCAAAATGACAACGAGAAAATCTAATGTGCGATCCAACATACTTTCCTGTGTATCAAATACTCGTGGATAAAAGTTGAAAAATGTTAGATTGCTCTTGATGCATAAGGGTTTTTTCTTCTTCTTAATGTACTTTAATGTAAATAATAATAATAATAATAATAATAATAATAATAATAATAATAATAATAATAATGTAAGACAATATTATGGTAAAAACAAAGAGAGGTATGTAAGAAATTAAAAAGAACTGTAAAAATTAGCTCCCTTATAAAAGTACAGTGGTTACAAGTAAAGAGCTCAAATTTCATTTCGTCATTAAGGGGGAGATGAAGGATAGGCATCTTCCAACTCCTCATATATTATCACCAACTTAAACACTTATTTCAAATAGAAATTTGGGTCCCATGGACGCATTCAAGTAAAAAGTTTAATCTCAAACTACGTCTATGCAATTTATGTTGGAAAATATTAGTATTTAGGTTTATTTTAGTATTTGGGTTTTTCTTGTTAGTTTAGGATTTGAGCCTAACCCATCCGAGTTAGGGTTTCTTAGGTTTGGTTCTCTATAAATAGAGCTTGTAATTTAGTTTGAAAACAAGTCATTCACAATGTAGCCTTTAGGGTTTTGTAGCCGTTTCGGCATTCTCGTTTGTTTAATAATATTCTTATTTTGTTAGTCTTATTCGTTGCGCACTTTGATATTCAACTTGGTATCAGAACAGGTTTGATCCTTCGAGATTTAATCTGCTTCGGGTTGGTATCTGTTTGTTTGTTTCAGTTGTCGTTCGTGTTCAGATTGTTAGTTGGTATTGATTGTTTGCAAGAAGAAAAAAATTGTTCGTTCGTTTTTTGTCCCGTGACTCTGCTTCTGCACCTTTGAACGCCGCAGCCTGCAGGAGTATCTGCAAGTCTGTATTGCTACAAATGAAAAAAGAGGAAAAAGTAGAATGGAATGAAAAAAGAAGGAAAAAAAGGGGAGTAAAAAAAAAGGAAGAAACATGAAAAAATTTGGTTGGATTTTTTGTTTGTTTGTTCGGAAGTCAGCATTGACATCGACATCGGCATTGGCATTGGAATTTGGAGGCTTGCATCCACATCTGCTTGTTGGCAAACTCATGTTGTGTACCGGCATCGACATCGGCATTGACATTGGAATTTGGAGGCTTGCATCCACATCTGCTTGTTGGCAAACTCATGTTGTGTACCGCCATGAGTTTGACGAGGGGTGTTGGAAAATATTAGTATTTAGGTTTATTTTAGTATTTGGGTTTTTCTTGTTAGTTTAGGATTTGAGCCTAGCCCATCCGAGTTAGGGTTTCTTAGGTTTGGTTATCTATAAATAGAGCTTGTAATTTAGTTTGAAAACAAGTCATTCACAATGTAGCCTTTAGGGTTTTGTAGCCGTTTCGGCATTCTCGTTTGTTTAATAATATTCTTATTTTGTTAGTCTTATTCGTTGCGCACTTTGATATTCAACTATTTAGAGTTCCCACTAATATACATCATTTAGACGATCACTTTTCCGACATGGGGCGATTGTATTTGATCCACAATTCCTAAAAGGACGAAGCAAAAAGAAGTTGGGCATTGATGATATGATGTCATGTATTGCCATCTTCTTGTTAACTTTATCTTGTGAAACTCTTGTTAGTTGTTACCACCCTCCTGTGTTTGTTGTAATGTCAATAATTTCTTTGGGCGTTGATATATTGATTTACTACATTTTGTATTATATCTTTGGGCTGTTGCAACCACCAGAATCACACCACAATTATTTGAGTGGCATGCCTTGTGCCAACGCTAACAAGCCAATCATGACCATCATTTTTTTTAATATTTAAACTACGAAGGTAAACCTTTCAATTATAATTTAATAAAATCTATCATTCGGCAAAAAAAAAAAAAATCATAACCTTTTACATGAAATTAGGATACTAGCTTCCAAATTTTATGTAATTACTCATTTGGTTTCTTTTTTCCTGTACGTTTTTTTTTCGGAAATTATTGGTTTGGTATGAGGATAATTATGCATTGGGGCCTAGTTCTTTCCAAAAGAAAACTGTATTAGATCTTATCAAATAAGGAACTGTGATATTACTATTGTAAGTTACACAGAAAGAAAAAAAATGCCTTCACCCATAAAACAATGAGGTGAAGATGGAGATACTTTCCACCAAGCAATAACACTTGCACTTTGTTATTGAAAGATACTATAACAAATCAGATAACTAATAAAAATGATTTTAAAATTTTAAATTTTAACTAAAATAGTAACTTTATTTAATAGTTAGGACAAAACGCCATATTAATAGTAAATTATTATTAGTACTCCAAAAATCTCATTCTACACTTTTCAAAAGTGTATTTTTCTTTCAAATTATAAAAATTTTAGAATGCCAAATAAGATTTTTTAAATACTAATAACAATTCCTTATTAATAAGTCCAATAAAATTGACCCGACTGCTAATTTTTTTGGGGTGTGATATCCATACACCCCATTTTACTTCTCACACACCTTTTTAATTTTTTGGGGAAAGAAAATCAACAGACAGAAATTATCAAGAGGTGTGTGAAAAGTAAAATGGGGTGTGTAGATAGCACACCCCATTTTTTTTCTCTCTTGTTCATTTCCCACCCGGCCCCACCCCTCACTCTTTCTTTTTCTTTCTCCTCTCTTTTCTCTCACCCCTCTCTCTTCTTTTACCCGGCCTCACTTCCTCTATTTCTTTCATTCTCATCTCTCCCCTCGTCCACTTCTCTTTTCATTCCCCTCTCCCTTCTTCTACCTGGACCCACCCCACTCTCTCACTTTATGTGTGTGTGTATATATATATGTAAATTATTATTTTTTACCATCTCATCTTTAAATTATGTAACAATCGCATATCTCAATTTTTTTAGGAAATTGTTATTGACATTTCAAAAATCTCATTATAGACTCCAAACTTTCTATATTTGGAAAGAAAAATACGCTTATGAAGAGTGTAGAATGAGATTTTTAGAGTGCCAATAACACTTTCCTTTTTTTAAACAATATAATTTTATACATTAACTTATGAATTCATTGCAATGTCAGACCTTGGTCATTTTTTCTGTTAATTTTTATGTCAAATGTTGACGTAGGAGGCGCATGACCCACTCATTCGCCCAACTGGAACTCCAAATTGACTTTATTAAAAACGTAGATCCTCCTATTGATTGACACGTGGAATTGAGAACAAATTGAAAGAATAAAAAATTGAAAAATTGCTCAACGAAAACTAGGCTAAACATTGTGGTCATGTTGCAGCGGAGCCAAGATTTTTTTCTTGGGTGGGTTAGTTGAAAATAGTACCATAAAAACATATGTTTATTTTTTTGCTTATATAAAATATATAATAATCAATCTAAAAGAACAACAATATAATATAAACTATTCTCAAAATCATAACCCTAACCGATAAATTGAAGAACCATATAAATAATTAACATACTGATTAAATCAAGAATAAGTAAATAAAGAGATTAAGAACATACCAAAGGTGACATTCATTGAAAAATTGCAACGGAAAGTCAGGAATTGCGGAAATAGGGATTTAATTGTGTATTTAAAGAACTTATTAATCTTTTCTTGAGTAAGAAGCACGGAGGCTAAATTACATAGGGTAAATGATATTTTTCTTTGAAGAATAGAATAAATGGAGACTGGAGATATAACTAATTTATAATTTTTAGCATAAAACTATTATTTACTACTTCTCCTCTACTAAATATACATTAAATAATAATATGTATTGAAATTGAGTAGGCTATAAGCATGAGTTTACAAAAGAATAGATTTATTCACAAACTCATTTTTACTTCCAACACAGCCTTATTAATATTTTTTCAATGATCATTTTCAATTCATTCGATCCGAACAATTGACAATTAAGAGAAATGTGCAAGAAGTAAAAATGAATGCGTAGATAACTACCCTTACAGAAAACCTCTCTAGGCTACAGCCCACCTTAACCTTGTGGGTGGCTACGCCATTGAATTATGGTGCTGCTGTGGTTTGTGTTCACAGTGCAAAAACCACCCACCAATCATAAACTATCTCAAACAGCATAATGAAGCAACAAAAACAAAAATCCTTACTTTCCTTATCTTAATCCATCAAACAAAGCAAAAATAACACCAATTTCACAGCTTTACTAAAAAATCAGAAACCCCAACAAGCTAAAATCCCTAATTTTTCAAATTTCTACACTATTGATCGCGACTGCGACGACGGCGACGATGAGGGCGACGGTGTTGCAAGATGACTGCAGGTTATCAATCTCGCCAGAAAACAATGAGCACTTCAGGCGCGACTGAGGGAGACAGAATAATCGAGGAAGACGATGCCTCGAAATGGCGTCATTGTTATCTTCAGTCGACAAATCAACACTGCTGGTGGTGGGACCAGCGACATCGAAAGACGTGTGGGCTTGCGAGCTCCAGTCGATTCAGAACGGCGGGATGGAGGTTGTGACCGGATTCGGAGAAGAAGGGGTCGAGAGATCTCCCTGGTGGGAGAAAGAGGGTTTTTTTCCATTAATTTTTTTAGAAAAAAAAATCTTAATTTATTAATATTTAATTAATTTTTCAATCCACTCACATGTCACATTAGCATTTAACAGAAAATTTGACAGAGATTTGATATTGCAACGAATTAGTAAGTATATGTATAACACTGCAATGTTTTAAAGACGAGATACGGGATTGTTATGAGATCCAAAGTTAAGGTGGTAAAACATAATTTACCCTATTTATGTAAATATATCTTATAAGATTAGAACTTGTTTTGTCAAATTTTAAAAGATTAGATTGAAATTATTATCAAGTGTAATTGTCTAAAAAAAGCACGTTGATATACAACGGAGATTTTTTTTTTTTAAAGTATAATGTTATAAATTATTTGTATAGAAGTAGTGTTACACTCTCTTACAATAGTGTCACTATCTAGAAGCGGTGAATACTATTTATAGAAGTAGAGACATCGTTTTTAGAAATAGCGTCACTGTTTCTAGGAATGGTGACATCGTTTATAGAAATTGTGGCACCAGTTTTAGAAATAGTGTCATTGTTTTTAAGAATGGTGTCATGGTTTCTAGAAATAGTACAACTGTTTCTAAAAATAGTGTCACCGATTTTAGAAATAGTGTCAATGTCTTTAAAAATAGTGTCACCGTTTCTGAAAAAAACTAAAAAAGTTGACTAATATAATAAGAAAATGACTTAAATTTTCATTAGTTTTCATACAAATTTATTATTTTTAAGAAACAAAATTTCTATTAATGAAATCCTATCAAAAGTATTTTTATTGATAATAGCAAAAAAAAAAAGGAAGGGAGGAATGAGTGACATGTGTCATGAGAAAGAGAAAAGAGATGATAGTGATAAGTGAAAGAGTAGAGAAAGATGATGGTGATAGGTGAAAGAGTAGAGAGATATTGGTGAGAGTTAAAGAGAAAAGACACGTGTCAGTTTTTTTTTTAGATTTCTTTTATTATATTAAACTTTCGTCATTTTTATTAAAACTCAAGTCGTTTTCATCAAATAATGTTATTAGGTAATTTTTTGTTATAAAAAAGTTTGAAGAAACTTTCTTTCATTAAAGCTCCTATAATAAATTTAGTTTATTATTACTATTCTTTTGTCATTCCATTAGAGCCTTATCATTTAATCTGTGAATAATTAGCAACGTAAATGTGATTGCCCTTCCTACTAGACGGATTGGAACTTGCTTTACAAGTCAGAAATGCAATGACAAATAAAATTTATCTAAGGAATTGTTATCAACACTTCAAAAATTTTATTTTGCACTCCGTATTTTCTATAATTAGAATAAAAGAAATAAACTTGTAAGGAGTGTAGATAAAATTTTTGGAGTGCTAATAACAGTTACTGACACACCCCGACCTGAATCAGGACATGATGGCCGTCACGTGAGGGTGACGTAGCCATGTGCACAGTGCAGAAGCAATAATGATAATATAGAATACGAATAAATGAAAACCAACTCATAAGAGTACTAGTTAAGACAAGTGCTAGAATATGTGTGAATACACAATCAGAGAGTAAGTAGCCTAAGCTCAGTCCAGAAAACAAGTACTAATTAAACGACACCCAAAGATGCCCTACATTTGTGATAGTCTGTCAGAACCTCCAATCAATCCTTGTGAGCCACCAACGAACAAGCTTATCTAAAACCTGGAGGGGCGCAAAACAAAAAGTGTGGGTGGGCAAAAACAAAGCTTTTCAAAACCATTTCATTTATCAAATGCTCTAACCCCTCGCCGTAAAACATGTATAATTTTCCCAGAAATGGAATATAAATATATATATATTTCAAATCATGCTTCACATATCCATATTCATAAGTATGCCATGCCAAATATATAACAGAATGAGTAACTTAGGTGAAAATAAGTTCATGGAAAACATCATATTAGCCAGAGTTCCTATAGAGGTCTATACGGCTGAATTCATAGCTCATTAGACAATCTAGCCGGAGTCACCGCAAGTGACCTATACGGCACTACACTGCACACAAGTCAGAAACACTGTAAAGGTCTGTACGACAAGACTGGATGTAATATAGTTATGCTCAATGCTCTGCTCTCATTATAGCTGTGCGATAAATCGCTAGTCACATACGAGTCGGAACCACCTATAATGGTCTGTACGACAAGATTGTGCACCTAAATTGGATCCAATGTGAGCATATGGTGCGGGAGGTGACATTATATACATACATGTGCCATATCTCTGGCTAAATCACAATCACCCGGGGTGCAGGTTTATGAGCTCTCAATCACGTCTCACATTATCAATATCTCATATAACAAAACATAATTCACTTGATACTTACCTGAGCGTCCACAACACCAATTCATATTATGCATCATATACTAATTCATATGCTGAATATAAATTTATATGCATGACATTTCAAAGCATACTTTCATTTAAACACCTTTTCTGGGAAAATATCAAGTATATAAATATATACTGAAAACCAAAAGCACACTCACTGGTATGTCGAAGGGTCGTAGCCTCCAAGTCGCCCTTGACTGCGCTCGTCCTCGGGATAGGTCTCACCTATATGCGAAATAACTGAATAAACGTTATTTAAAGTACATAGACAAAACTAGTTAATAACTTCTCATATATTGCTCAAATGGGATGTTTGAATATACTAACGTGATCTACACAACCTCACGAACATCCCCATATTTTTAGAAAAAAATTCCGACGTCCTACACGCTGGCAAGTGCACAGCAACACGAGCTGCCACGCGCAGGGAATCCTAATAGAATCCCTAACCGCCGTTAGGAATATTCCGTCAAAATAAAGGAATATTTTGTCCAAATTACTTGACGCCGTTACCCTCCGTTAGGAATATTCCGTCAACTTGACGGAATATTCTTCGTCTCTGACCTTGGGTCGCCGGAGCCGGTCGCCGCTGCGTTCACCGAGAACTGGGAAAACACAAAAACCTTCATATCTCGTCCAATTCTTAACCAAAATCAGTAAAACTTGCACCAATTTGAAGCTTAGGACGAGTAGAAAACGACCATACCTGTTTTGGGACCTAAAATCCACGGAAATTTGCTAGAGAACCTTCGATAATCCGGCCAAACTTCAAATGCACCAATCTCGACTTCCCGACGTCTAAATCATGTCATTTTTCTTCTCCGAGCTTTGTGGAGAGGTCCCTAAGCTCTCTATAAGCTTGAAATCCTCTAAAAATCATGCATTTACGACTGCATGAACAATACTCTAATCAGAGATCTTTGGTTCTTGGGTTTTCCGAGCTTCCACGTCCAACCAAAGCTATGGTTGTGATCCAGAGCTTGCAAGGAATTTAAACTTGGTCTCCAAAATGTTGATCTGTGAAGAAAAGTCTTAGTTTGGTGTTTGTCCGTACATTTGTACGGAAAAACTGAAAAATTCGAAAGAGACAGTCAACGGGAGAGAGTGAGAGAGAAAGGGTATGGGTGTTTTTGTGTGTGTGGTCCTAGTTGGTCACAAACCAAACAAAAACTAAGTCCTTTTTAGTTCCCTTAGTTCTAAAAACTTAGGAAAATAATGGATGGATCCAAAACCTAAGTACACAATACACACAACACACTTTAACGTCCAAGGGTATTTTAGTAACTTCCACGTTCGAGACCAATAATATTACAAAATTCTGGGATGGGCTGTTACAGTTACCTTTATCTAATATGATTTTAGATTAATAAAAAACAAACAAAAAGGTGCACAATTAAATGCAAAAGTCCAGAGCAAGGTTTGGAGGAATGAGTAGGGGTGGGTTCAGTACGGTTACTGTATCAAAAATCTTGTACCAATTATCGTACCAAACTTTCAGTTTGGCAAAATCTATTACCATTACCGTACCAAACTTTTAGTATACCGAAATTCGGTATTGCCAAATAGTTCGGTTGACATAGTATGGCAATAGTAATTGCCACTTTGTTTTGGGACATAATCTATTTTTTTTTTTTTTTAACCCAATTCAAGGGCAAAACTTTTTTTTGTACCTTTATCTCATACATTGTAGCCTAAATTCATCTTTATTCATCATCCAAATAGAAGTTATGAACCAAAACAAATATAAGTTTACAATCCAAATAGAAGTTAAAGTTTCAAACCAAATGAAAATTGGAACTAAACTTCAAAAAGTAAAATCCATTGCAATTCTTCAATTTTGAGATGTTGAAGTTTTTGGAGGAGGCATTGAACTTGTAGAAGATTAAGCTTGTGTCAAGCCTACATTACAAACAAAGAAAACATATTAGTAGCAAGAAGAATTAAAGTTGAAAACCATTTAATAACAAATTTACTAAAAAAAATTAAGCATATCTTATTTGTTTCTACTTCTTCCATTTCCTTGTAAAATTGAAGCATATCTTATGTTGGTTTCTTGTAGAAGTTTACTTCATCCGTCCTAAACTAATCACTAGTACACACTAGTGCCTCTACCATTTTAGGAGTTAAGGATGTCCTAAAAGGGTTCACAACCCTCCTCCCTAGGCTAAATGCATTTTCACTAGCAACGGTAGAAGTGGGGATTGCAAAGATATCATTGACTATTTGTGAAAGAATTGGGAACTCTTTTGTGTTTGATTTCCACCAACTCAAGAGATCAAAGCCACTAATAATAGTACTAATATAAGGAGCGGTGAAGTACTTATCAAATTCATTGGATATCTCCAAAAGACGTTGCTCACTCCTTTCTTGTATAAGCTCCTTCATCATTTCAATTTTGTTCTCATCACCCCCACAAGCTTGAATTATGAACTCCTCATTTAGTTCCACATCTTCCAATAGAGCAACAATGGTAGTAGAAGCACCCCTCCTATACTCATTATATAAATCAAGCAAGCATTTTTTAATCTCTTATACTCATTATACAAATCAAGCAAGTAATGGAATATTATAAATATGTGTTAATATATAAATTATATATTATATTATGTCTTCGGTACGATACGGTAATACCGTGGTAATGGTATACATTACCAATACCGTACCATGAAATTTCGGTACGATACAATCCCGTACCATTACCAATTTGCACAAAAAAATTGGCCCAAAATCAGTGTATGGCACGGCAATTTGGCAAAAAAAAAAAAAATCCACCCCTAAGAATGAGCATAGCCCAATAGTCATATGCCCTACCCAAGGAACAATAACAAACAAAGATTACTTTACAATAAAACAAAAAATCCCCAAGCAAAAACATGAAATCAAAGTCCAAGTTACCAATACAACCCAAACCCGAATTGCATACCGAGAAATGTATGCAGCGTCAAAGCGCCTTGAGTTAGCTCAAGTTGTACGGGTAGATGGAAATTAGATGTTTGCGAATTTAATTTAAGACATTGCCCAAATCATCATCTTTGTCGCATCTCTTCAATACAGATATAGCAACTGTCGTATATCAATCTCCTCTCGTACTTGAACACTGCGAGATCAAGAGTTTCATTTCCTTCCATTGTACCCAAGAAAAAATCCATATTGGTTATCAAAGCTGTCGTCATCGACGCAACTATTTCACCGGCATTGTTCGTCCGCCGCCAAAAACAAAACCCTAACACAATGAACTCAAAAACAAAATTGAATTTCAACAGACAACCCAAGATTGAATTCCCATATGATATGTCACTTGTCCTTGTGTCTTCCATGCCTGTTCTACAGATTGTAGCGGTTGAAATTTGAATCCCAAACCTAGCTAAACGACCCACATCCTCAAATGAAACGGCACAGCCCAATTTTGAATTTGGGCCTCTACTTTTCAGTCCAATCAAAATAATTGGCGCCAATTACTCGGATTCTCGTCGTACCGTGTCCGTCCAACCTCAGACAAACACTTTCCAGCTAATAACCAAAAAGTGACACGAAGTCAGACACTGTACTGGCGGACCCCCTCGTCTGGGGACAAGACTGAAATGATAAAGTGTTGATCAAGCGTCTGCCACGCGCTGCTTCCCATGCGGCGTGTCTAGTCGCCGGACTGTGGCCCAATCACTGACGATCTCAGTTCCAAGACTCGACATACACCGTTGGATGAAGGGGAAGGTAACGGTGTCGGTGAAAGAGCGATACTGCAGTGCAGATGGTACAAGCCCACGCGCATGCTGTGGATGTGATCAGGACCGTTTGATTGATTAAAAGAAGAATAAAATTAAAAGGGAAAAGGTTGGTAGATCATTGACTTGCTGTGATGTGCAATTCAAAATGAGTTGGAGAAAGTAATCATCAAAATTAGTCATCGACATGCGTCATTGAAAGGGACATAATATGGGAAAAAAGTTAAATGAAACTAAAAGTTGAATAACCGAAATTCGCTTAAATTTGTTCAAATCATAGATTTAATGATTTCAATATATATCTAGTCTCGTTATGAAATAGCATTTTCATGAAAAATGAAAACTAAAAGTTTAATGATCAAAGTTCCCTTAAAAAATTTCAACAATCATCAATTTTCTTTCAACATCTATATATATATTTTCTTGAACAATCGCGTTGGATTCTAAGAAGCCTGATGGACAGATGGTAGGACTTGTTCTTATAAGGTCATGTCAGTTCCAACCAGCAAAAAAACATTGAATTTCTTCATCATCAAACAGCTACAAGAATATCACATTTAATTACATCTTAAAACTTTACAACATTCTCCAGTTTTCTTCCTATTTCTTAGATTCCAATTAGAGCAGGGCTTTGCAAAAAGTCAAATTTTTATTCCATTATTTAAATAACTTTTTGAATATGAAAACCAACGAATGAACGAGAAGCAAAATTTGATTATTGTTCTCCAATTATCATGTATGGATCATACGAAATAGACGAGCCCCTACTCAATCACGTTTTTTCTTTTAAAAAAAAAGGGACAACTTAATAAAAAGGGGCATTAAGATATAGGTCCAAAATTTTGACGTACTATTGATTTTAGTCCAATTTTTTGAAATTTATGATTTAGGTCCACTTAGCTCATTTTTAAACCAATTTTACCCTTTGTTTTCAAATTTTGAATATTTAAACATCTACAATCTATTAAATATTTAAAAAAAAAACGTTTCCATTCTTTACCTTTCAATAAAATAAAATATTTTTCTCATAGATTAAGTTGCAAAAATATACAACCTAACTAAAAGGTACTAATACATAAATGTATATATACCTATAAGCAAGGCATAAATATTTAATTATTAAATATTTAAATAATTTCTTGAATGTGAAAACCAACCAATGAACGAGGAGCAAAATTCGATTTTTTGTTCCATTCATCAAAAGATATTTTTTCATTAACGTGTTTGTGTTTTTAGGGCTTTGTTCTACAATGGAGAGTAAGAGTAGCTATAAGGGCTCGAATAGGCATTTCATATTACAGTTACAAGTTGTTTACTTTTACATATTTAAGTGGAGTGTATTCAAAAAACACATGTGGTGTTAATAAAAAAACCAATAATAATTTTTCTTTTTGTAAGGGAAATAATAATTAAAATTTGATATGGAATATTCTACATGAGTAGGTGTATCTCTCAATTATCATGTATGGATCATACAAAATAGACGAGCCCCTACTCAATCATGTTTTTTCTTTCCAAAATAAAAAAAGGACAACTTGTGGCAAGTCACGGTTATCCATCATTTCCGAACCCGAGAGACTATGGAGAATTTCACATTGCCTGTGGCTAAAGTCAAGTAAAATCACCAGTTTGAAGCATCAAACTTGGAACGTGCCACATATTTTTTTTTTTATGGAAAGCTTTAGTCCACGCTCTTACTGTTGAATCACTTACTGTCGTTCTTACTCAATCATTTGCATGATACTAGAAAAACAAGTGTACCACCAAAAAAACAAAAAATTAAATAAGAGTTGGGTTAACATACAAATTCAGTGATATATATATATATTCAAGTTTTAATTAAGGGAAACTTTGGATGCAGTCTCTAACTATGAATAATCTTTGACTGAAACCTTATTGGTTTTCAATTTTTGATCAAAGTCCCTGAAATTAATGTGATAATTTATTTCTATGTACGTTACTATATTTTTTAAATTAAAAATTGAAATTTATAGTTGTTTATATTAATGAGATTTTAAATAAAAATGACACACCCCGACCCGGAATGTCCACTAGGACTCCGAATCGAGCTGCGCTGGCCGACACCTGGAAGGTGACGAAACCATGAAGTGTGATGATGTGGAAAAATGTGAATAAATTTAAACCTAAGAGTGCCTAAATACCAGAGCGCGCTGGTGAGCGGGAAAGAACCCACTTGACACGTGACGTTAGAGCATAAGTAAGTACAGTATAGTGGATTAAGAATCGTACCCTCGAAAGAATCTCCAATACTAAGAATCGCCACGAATTTTCGACAATAAGAAAGCTTAGCTAATAAAACCTGGAGGGTGAAAACAAAACAAGGGTGAGTGGCCCTAGAAATAAAATTGTTATAGAAACCATATAAAACATTATAACCCCTCACTGCAACACCTATATAGTTTCCAGAAAAATCATACTACGTATCAATGTGAAATAAAAAATATATCAACTATAAATCCATAATTATACTACAACACAGCATCTCATCAGCAATATCAATAATCATGTGATTAATAACCCATACTAGCACGCAAGTCGGAGTGACCTATGGTGACCTGTACGACTGCACCCATATCTCATCAATCAACACTAGCATATAAGTCGGAGTCATCTATAGTGACCTATACGACTTATCCATATCTCATCAATCAACGCTAGCATATAAGTCGGAGTCACCTCTTGTGACCTATACGACTCATCACATATCATATATTTCATCACATATGCTAGCTCATCACATATTTCATCATATATGCTAGCTTATCACATATTTCATCACATGTGCTAGCTCATCACATATTTCGCTCATCACATATTTCATCACATATGCTAGCTCATCACATATTTCATCATATATGCTAGCTTATCACATATTTCATCACATATGCTAGCTCATCACATATGCTAGCTTATCACATATCTCATCACATATTTCATCATATATGTTAGCTCATCACATATTTCATCACATATGTTAACTCATCAGTCGGAGTCACCTCTAGTGACCTGTACGACTTATCAATAGCTCAATAAGTATACCTGCACACAAGTCGGAACCACCTAAAGTGGTTTGTACGACAAGGCTGGGTGTAAATAAATACGCTCAAGTGCTACGATTATGTGAAGACTGTGCGAATAATCGTGGGTCACCTACGAGTTAGAACCACCTATAGTGGTCTGTACGACAGGACTGTGCTATATATATATAATATGGCATAAAATGCATAAGCTGTAACGCCCTACTCTCGAACTATCTATTTTCGGAAATAATTATCGGTGATAAGCCCAACTAGACACTAGTTTAATTAACTATCATTAATTATGTTTCCTTACTTCAAATTCTTGATTCTTCACACATTGATTTATGACTAACATTTAACCACTAATTCATAAGGTTAAATCTCACATTTTCCACCAATGTCCCTCACATTATTCAATTCCCTAAAGAAGGCTATTGTCTCAATTATTTAGTCTCATTTATTGTATGGCTGCATCTAACGTCTCGTTATACTGCCTACGTACCCTAAACAGGGATCAAGCCATTCGTAGTTCACAATAGTATTTCAAAGCATTCACAGTAATCATAAGCAATAATCAATTTATAAACATTTATGGAATTGTCAATCATATATATATAATATACGATAGAAAGGAAAAGACCCACTCACCTGAGGTCCGCGCTACGACTCCCTAGCACGCATATCGAGATATCACGAACCATCGTCGCCTATGACTAATTATCAAATCACATCTCAGAGTTCTGACCGATAAAATACATAATTTACATAAAACGCATCCCTACATAATTCAATTTGGAAGATCTGCATCACGGATTTTAGATCCGTTGCTTCCAAAGATCCACATTATACCTCTAGAACAACATCCTAAAGTCCCATTACGATCCAACGGTCGGATCTTCGCCAATTGCCAAAACTAAGTGGCGGTTAACCTTTTATTTCATGAACTTACAAATCCAATTCGGGAAGATCCGTATATCGGATTCCCGATCCGTAAGTTCCTATGGTCCTCAAATATTACGTACTATAACGTATTAAAGTTTGGTGACGATCCAACGATCGGATCGCCGATTCATATAATGATCTATTAATGTAACGTAGAGAATTTAGATTCTAACAATCAACCTACGTCATACAATTACTAAAACTGAACTCAAAGCATCTAATTAGCCTAAGAATAACATCGATGGCCCCTGGCCACGCGCTGCCGCGGGTGGTGGTCGACCACCCCGACTCGCCGGAAAATCCAACTATTTCCAAAAATTATCAAATTTTACAAGAATGAAGATCTCAATGAGTAGAGTAAACTTTATACCTGTGGTCAAGTTCAATTTGGCCTGGAAGAGCCCCAATTTTGCTAAAACCCGTCGAAAACCTTAGTTTTGGGTGTCCTCAATTCGGCTCCATAGCAATTCGGCTCAATTCGGAAACTCTGGGCTTTGTTCCTGAGCTTCAGGGGAGTATTTTGGTGGTGGTAATTCGATGAAATCATTTAAGAATTTGGTGAATCTTGGCCAAGAACAGTCGCACCCACCGGTGAGATTTTTCCTAAAATTATCACCAAATTCCTTCAAATTTTGGATGGAAAAGGAAGATGGAAGGTTATGGAGTAGGTTGCAGGTAGTGGGAAGGTTTGAATCGTCGGAAAAATTGCCGAATGTGGCCATGTGCTTGTCGGGTTGAGCGGGTCAAGGGGGAAACCCGGTTTCTCCCTCATTCTCACCTTCCCTCTTTTCCCTCGTTTCTCTTCTCTCTGGTTGGTCAATCTTCTCTCTTCCTCTCCTCTGATTGGGTAGTAGCCCTTCTCTTCTGCTCTCTTTCCCGTCCCCCGTCCCCCTTCTTCTTTCTCTTTTTCTTCAACTTTTTAAAATCACTCAATGATAAACAAAATATAATCATTATAAAAATGTATAAAATATATAAATAGTGACTAAACAAAAGTACTTCTCGGGTTTATAGTTCCATAACGTCGAGTACTTCAAGAAAACTCTAAGGATTAATTCATACACCTCGCTATACGTTGGTCAATGGAAGTCAAAACCCTCGCCTCTAAAGGCATTTTCGTAAAATCACACTTTTAAAATTTATAAAAATGTAAAATTTGGGACGGGATGTCACAAAAAAACCATAATTTGTGGGATTAAAAATATTAAAATATAAATATACTATTGTATGTGTGTGTGTGTGTGTGTAAACATGGGTACATTCATCAAAATTAACCAAAAAATTATTGTATCAAAACATGGGTACATTCTTCAAAATCACCAAAAAATAAAATAAAATATTAGGCTTAATAACATTAGTAAATTTCTTCGATTAAACTTAACATGGATACATTCTCAAATCAAAGAAAAAAGAATGTACCCATATAAGTTTAAAAATGGATTAGAAAAAAATTGAATAGATTTTATATATAAAAAAGGGTACATTTTACATAAAACAAATTTGTATATATAAGAATGAGTACATTTTTAGATTAAAATTTTGAAAAAAATTACATGAATGTGTAACATCCCACATCGCCCAGAGGAGTGGATCTTGTAAGCCTTATATGTATATTCCCATCTCTACCTAGCACGAGGCCTTTTGGGAGCTCACTGGCTTCGGATTTCATTGGAACTCCGAAGTTAAGTGAGTTCGCTCGAGAGCATTCCTAGGATGAGTGACCCATTGAGAAGTTCTCGTGTGAGTTACCAGAAATAAAACCGTGAGGGAGTGGTCTGGGCCCAAAATGGACAATATCATGCTACGGCGGAGTCGAGCCCGGGATGTGGTGAGGGTCTGGGCCGGGATGTGACAAATGGGTAATTAGCATGGGTACATTTAACAAAATAAAAAATGGGTACAAATACAAATAAAACTTTAAAAAATTTGGGCACAAAAATAAATTAATATATGAGTACAAATTAAAACTGAAAAGAAAATTGGTACAAATTAAAAAAGGGTTGCAAATTAAAAATGGGTACAAACTAAAAATAAAAATATATGATAAAATTTTTTGCCATAAATATATATATACTAATTGTAACATTTTTAACATTAAATGAATATATTTAGAAATAAAAAAATATTTTATTATTGAAATAATTAATGATGTTATTAATACGAAGGACCTTGATAAAAAATTGAAAAGGAATCATGTTTTAATCAATGGAATAACAAAAGGAATGATGATAACCTAATTTATTCTTTAATTAATTAACAAATAAATATATTTTAATTAAAGCAACTGAGATTCGTTTTTTAAATGCGTCTGAGTGTGTCTCACACATAAACAATGTGCTAGGACTCGTGCAGGCCACAGACAATATCATGATCAGGATCCCATCAATTTAGGGGATCCTCACTTTAAGAGCATCTCCATGATGTGAAAAATAAGTATCAAATGTGAATTTGATGACAATATTTTTCTCCTCTCCGATCTTAATATTTTTCTATAAAATTATTATTAATATTTCAAAATTTTTATTTTGTATTTTGAACTTTTTATATCTAAAAAAAAAATACTGAATAAAATGAAATTTTAAAAATATTAAAATCAATTCTTGTTTTGTATTATAATAATATTTATAAGACTTGCTTTAAAAAAAAAAACAATTAATTGAAATAATTTTTGATAATTTATAATTGGCCAACTAAAGGAACTCACACATGAAAACAATTAGAAAATTAATTGAAGCACATTTTCTCATATGTCAAAATTGACAACAAAATGTCAAACTACATAAGACTAGTGTGGATGCAAATTTCTTCCTCTTTGATCTTGGACAAAATTGCACCTACAAAACAATTAACACCTTTGGTTAAGGCCAAAAGCCTCACGTGCCCACGATGAATGGGGGGGGCTTTGGCCGAAGAACCTCCGATGCCAAAGTTAGAATATAGAGAGAAAAATGTTTAGAGAGTTTTTGGAGTTTTGCAAGAGTGTGGACCTACGTTTTTAGAGAAAATGGGGTTCAATATATAGAGCATGGCCGGTCCCCCTTTTGAGAAAAGGTGGCCGGCCCTTTGGGGTATTTTTGTGTGAAATGGGTGATTTATTTGGTAATTAATGGATTAATTAGGAATAAATCCATTAATTAGCCAATTAACTCAATTTTTATGGAATGTTTTGAAGGTTATGAAATAATTACCTTGTGGAAAATATAGGATGAGGATGAATGAAATAACTTTGAATTTGTTACCTATTTTGGACATTTTTTACTTGATTGAGGGATGATTGTCCACTGCTGGCGCGTAGGAATCACGATGTGCCTCGAGGGTAATTTTGTTTTTTTTACCCAAAAATCCACATGTCGCCTCTTGATTATTTTTGGCTCCACAAATGCCCCCGCACCTGTTGGGCTGCTCGTAGGAAAGGGCAGCAGGTGTAGAGATCTTCTTGCTTGAGGAAACATAAGATTGTTTCCTATTTTGATGTTGATTCCCTATTTAATTGGAAATTAGATCCTTCTAGGAAAGGGAAATAAATTTCTCTCAAAGCCTATTTAAGTCCACCTTAAGTGGGTTATTAAATTAGCTTTGGAGAGCAATTTATTCTACCCTACAAGAGAGAGAGCTTTGAGGATATTTGTTCCCCCACCTCTAGCAATCTTATGCATCTTGCCCGTGCAAAGGACCGTCTTTCGTTATTTTCTTCGTCTTTTATGCGCCGCACTGAAGTAAGAAAAATTTAATTTTCCTTGTCTTCTACTAGGATAGTGTTGTCGCAGGGTAGCCATCGGGGTGGTGCAGCACGTCGGCTGGCAGGGGCCAGGAGTCTGCTCGGCATGGGCCAAATAGGTGTTGTGGCAGGGACCATTGCTTGGGTCGCTTGGCTTGGCTAGTGTCAAGGGCAACTTGCGCGGTTGGGGTCGTGGATTGAGGCGTTGGGGGGCAGTGCTAGGTGAGTCGCATGGTTCTTGTCCTTTGGGCTCTTGGTCCTGATGAGGGCTAGGCCGGCGATTGAGAGAAATGAAAAGGTCGCGGGCCTCATGGGCTGCTAGAATGCTGGACATGTAAGCATCTTGCATGTTGGTCCGAGAGAAAAAATGAGGGAAAAACCAGTATGAGTTGAGCTCCCTTGTTGAGTACCGTGAATGACGTTGACTGCTTAGTTCTCTTCGTTGGGAGAAATGTGGGCTGCTCCAGAGAGAAGGTAAAGAGGATTGAGGTGGATGCATTGGCTCGTCTGAACGCTGTCGTGGAGCCTATTATGAATGAAGGTGGAAAGAAAAGATCTTCCCCGCTTGCTCAAGAGATGCCGATTGAGAAAACTGAAGACTTGCTCCGCTGCTTGTGAGGGTCCGCCTGTTGCCGAGAGTCCTGTGATTGACATGACTTCTTCCAGTGGGAAGAAAAATCAGGCTGCTAGATTTGAGCATATGGCACTTGCCATGTCGAGAATGACCTGTACGATTGTTGATAGTATTACTCAGTGTAGAGGTCTTGTCATGCCCCCAGTGCCGAAGTCTGTGCCAAGACGTCCGTTAGGAGCAAAGTCCGGTTTCATTCGGAAAGGCTTGCTATTATGAAGAACGATAAGGTGGACTCTACTGGTAAAGTGGTGCTAAGGCCCACTCCCTCTGCTGCTGAGACTGATTCGCCTGCTGGGGAGGAAGAGACTGCTCGTGTTGACAGCTGTGAGAAATCCACTAAGCCTGCTTCTAGGGAGGCTGATGAGATCTGTGTGCTCTTAAAACCATATCTGCTTGAAGACATGGACGATTGTGACAAGTTTGTTGATGGCGTTCAGAAAGGTTTGTTTGCCCAAGTTCCTTTGCGAAGCATACGACCTAATATAGAATGATTGATCTGCTTGCTATGATGCAGATATAGCAAGGTTGCCAATGAGGTGGTGAAGACTATGGTAGATGAAGCTTATTCCTCGACCGAGGAAATCAAGAGGTTGGATTATGAGCTCGTTGCTTTGAAGGGGTCTAATATTTTTGCCCCCACTTCTCTGCAGCTTGAGACCGCTATCCAAGATGTTGTTGACTTAAAGACTAAGCTTGACGCGATCCAAGTTAAGTATGAAAGTGCAGATAAGGAGATTGGATGTTACATACCTCAGATTCAAGATCTTGAGTTTGCAGTTTATGAGCTTCGTTTTGCTGTTTATGCAAATGATGAATAGTTGATTGCTTCTTACAATCAAGTGATCCACTTCAAAAGAATCGTCGATAGGCTTGAAGCCCAAGTGTTGGAACTTCAAGGTGTATTGAAGATCAACGAAAGTCTAAAGAAGGAAGTGGATGAGTTGCAGCCCGTCCGTGTTGGTCTGTTCGAGGAGGATGAGCAGCTGAAGGGTGAGAATGATGGGCTCGAGGTTTCGAGACCTTCTCTATTTCTCCGAAAGACTTGCTTGCTTTTACTTTTGAGGCTTCCATTGGTGAATTAGTTGGAGAAATTGGTGCCCAAGCTGGGGCAGTAAGGGTGAAGCGCTGGATAATGCCATTGCTAAAAGCGTCGTGGCTGCTGAAGGTGTGGCGACTGAGTAGTCGTGGGATGTCCAAGCTGCTGAAATGTAGTCTTCTAGGTAGCCTTTATGATTTTCTTTGTTTTTCCTTAGAGCTCTTATTTTGCTTGAACTCATTTGACATTTGCTAGTTATTTATAAACATGTTTCATTCATTTTTCTTTATCTTCACTTCTTTTGTTCATGCCTTAACCTTTGGACTTTATAGACCAGTGGCAGACGTGCTACTTTTCTATAAGCAGATAGGCCCACGTAACCTATGCAGTCGTAGGTGTTGGTGTAGAATTTTGCAAAGTTGTTAGCCATAGGGTTGGCAGTTGGATGCCTTACTTACAGAAGTTGACAAGTCTGCGTAACCACTAGGCTGTTAACCTTGACTTTCTCCAATTCGGTAGGTTGCGTAGCAAGTATCATAACACTTTAAGACTTGGTGTAGGTTGTTCTGCGCTTGGCAGAGGTGAAGCTTATCGACTACGTAGCATGTCGGCAATGGATAAAGTTTCGTATATACACACTAGCTTGTTTAACCTTTCACAAGAATGTGCGGTTGTATAAGTCTAGCGTGGTTTTACTGCTCGAAAGGCAAGCCGTAGGCAGTCTTCCAGAAACCGTAGGCTACCTTAGTGCACTCGGTAGCAGCTTTAGGGTTCCAGGGCAGCCGTCTGTAAGGCGTACTGCGTAATGTGCCCCCTCCGTCTCTAGGGCCCAGTTCCCCAAGAATTAGGCCAAGAGACCCAAAATCCTTCAGTTAGCTAAGCTTTGAAAAAGACCATTGTGGCTATTTCTAGGAATCCCGGCGTAAGCCATCATGCATCTAGTTATATTAGGGCAGCCAGGCTCATCCACGTCTGGATATTCGGAGTGTAGAGTTTATCTTCCCGTCTTGAAGAGCTGACCCATGTGGGTGTTAGGGAATTGGTTTACTCTCTCGCACTGGAGAGCAATTAATTTACCCTCTCGAACTGGAGAGCATGGTTAGTCCATATGGGGGCGCAATTCCTGCTTTAAGTCCCTAAGAAGGGCGCGGTCTTCTTTTGAAGTGCATGATTGATCAGTTGTTGTAAGCATGCAGCCGAGCTAAGTTGTGATTACTTCTGAATTCCTCATTGAAAAACGAGTGAAACAAATGAGAACTTAGCTATAAGGTAGGAACTGCATAACAATTGGATAGTTCTTGGCTTGTAAGGTGGTGCCCGTTGAGCTGCTTGAGTCTTCGGGCTTTGATGTAGTTGAAGGTCACACATGGTACTTCCTCAGATTGTAAACGCTCTACTGCTTTTCGATCTTTTATCGTTTCATGGTGGAGAATGTGTAATTACTCTTGCCGCCTACTCTGCTGATTTTGTACGAACCTTCCCAGATGAGATCCATCTTTTTGGAGCTTTCTTTGCGGGCAATGACGAAGGCTTTTCTTAGGACTAGATCTTCTGGCTGGAACTGCCGGATCTTGGCCCTTTTATTGTAGCTGGAGATGAGCTGCTGCTGGTAGGCTGAGATGCAGGTGATGGTCTGCTCGCGCTTCTCCTCTGCCAGATCTAAGCTTATGGCCATCTCCTTAATGTCTGATTGCTTGTATTTTGGTGGTACGATATGCCCATAGACATCCGGGGAGTTCGTCTAGCCATTTTCCCTTCTTGTTGGCGAGGGATTTCTTGAGGCAGTCGAGGATCATCTTGTTGGATGCTTTGGCCCGCCTATTACCTTGAGGATATATTGGCCGTTGTCGGTGACAATGGATTGAGGGATGCCAAATCGGCAAATGATGTTCCTCCATATAAAGTGTTCTATGTCATTCTGAGTCGTGGTCGTCATGGGCTCTGCTTCTACCTATTTGGTGCAGTAGTCGTTTGCCACGATCATCATGCATCTGCCCCTAGTAACAGGCGGCATAGGTCATACCAGGTTGATTGCCCACTGCATGAACGGCTAAAGACTTGTTTGCGGGTGTAGCTCGCTAGCTGGCAGTGCTGGTACCGACTTGTAGCGTTGGCAGCGGTCGTACTTTCGTACTAACTCCTTAGCATCTCGGTGTATGGTAGGTCAGCAGTAGCCTGCGTTAAGAGCCTTCTGTGTTAAGGATAAACCTTCGGAGTGATTTCCACAAATGCCTTCGTGGATTGAGCTTAGAACCTTCAAGTCATCGGGAGGCGCTAGGCAGCGGAGATGTGGTCTGGTGTAAGATTTTCGAATGAGAATGCCATTCCACATATAGTAACGTGTTGCCTTGATTTGGATCTTCCTAGACTCCAATCTTTTTCATGGGGAATGTGCCATTGACCAGGTAGTCTACAATGGAATATTGTCCGTTTGGAGTTGTACTAAACTGTGACACCGCGGCTGCTGGCTTCGCCTCTATGCTAGGCTTGTCTAGATACTCCACCTAGAGCATTTGAGTTGGTGGTCGAGGGAGGAGCCTAGGCCGGCTAGTGCATCCACGTGAGCGTTGTCTACCTGTGGAACTTAAGTGAGGGTGTAGGTTTGAAACGCCTCAAGCAGTTTGGCTAGTGATTAGTTAGGAATCAGAATGAATTGCGAGCTTTTTCACTGCCAAGTCTTTTGCCATTCGGAGGCATGCTAGTAGGGTTTCGTATTCTGCTTCGTTGTTGGATGCAATTGTCATATCCCGACCCGGGCCCCCACCACATCTCGGGCTCGACTCCGCCGTAGCACGATATTGTTCGCTTTGGGCCATGACCACGCCCTCACGGTTTTGTTTCTGGGAACTCACACGAGAACTTCCCAGTGGGTCACCCATTATGGGATTGCTCTCGCACGAACTCGCTTTACTTCGAAGTTCCTACGGAATCCGAAGCCAGTGAGCTCCCAAAAGGCCTCGTACTAGGTAGAGATAAGAATATACATATAAGGCTTACAGGTTCCACTCCCCTAGGAGATGTGGGATCTTACAATCCACCCCCTTAGGGGCCTGACGTCCTCGTCGGCACACATCTGGCCAGAGATTGGCTCTGATACCAAATTGTCACATACCGACCCAGACCCCCACCACATCTCGGGCTCGACTCCACCGTAGCACGATATTGTCCGCTTTGGGCCCCAACCACGCCCTCACAGTTTTGT
The DNA here is from genome assembly GCA_035220775.1 of Malus fusca. Classification (NCBI taxonomy): domain Eukaryota; kingdom Viridiplantae; phylum Streptophyta; class Magnoliopsida; order Rosales; family Rosaceae; genus Malus; species Malus fusca. The sequence goes on from CM069063.1 coordinate 23,965,349, forward strand.
TTCTATGAACTCACACGAGAACTTCCTAGTGGGTCACCCATCATGGAATTGCTCTCGCGCGAACTCACTTAACTTCGGAGTTCTAATGGAACCCGAAGCCAGTGAGTTCCCAAAAAGCCTCGTGCTAGGTAGAGATCAGAATATACATATAAGGCTTACATGATCCACTCCCTTGAGCGATGTGGGATCTTACATCTTTGAAGCCTAGAGTGATCATCTGCTCAGGCATCGAACCGTCTGGGTGACAAGGACTATGCCTGCTCTCGAACCTTTGTAGTTGGATATGCCATGGACATGCAAATACCAGAAGTCTCTATCGAGTGGAGCAGACGCGGCTAGGGCGTGCTCGGCTACTTCCGGGGTATCGTTTGGCCGCTCTGTTGTGTCGTGAATGTGTGGCAGGGAGCCGTGGAGCTGGGGCTATGTTACATGCAGTAGGAGATGCTCAACTGCCGGTGTTGGACCACTCTAGAGTTGAATTATAGAGCAAGGGTCTGCTGGGACCGTGTGACACGTAGCAAGAAGTGGTGCTCAACTGCCGGTACATGTTGCTCTTATGTAGAATCTTTTGGGACGACGAGGACAAAACTTACTTCCGAGTGTGTCCTTCCAGTGTTCGTCTGCCATTTGGCGTGTCTTTTGGGCCGAGTTGTTGTGTTCGCCATAAAACTTTGCATTCGCTAGGGTCTTATGCCTTTATCGTCGCGTGTCTAGATTGGGCAGAATAGTGCGTCATGAGGATGACTGCATGCGTTTGAAGGAAAAACTTGAGCTTCCAGGTTACAACAACTATCGCCAAAGTTAGCTTTTGAATTTCTAATAACATCGATAAGAGCTTTTGAATTGTAGAATACATGTAGTCGGTTCTTCTCGCATGATGATAGAGCTTATTGCTGCTTTAGATATCGTCAAACATGCGAATAAGTCATTCGCTGCTTCTGGTTTGGATAGTAAGGATGTGATGTTGGGTACTTCTTCAAGTCCTTGAATGTGCATCGGCAAGCCTCGTCACAAAGTGCATACATACTTCTTTGCAGAGCGAAAAAGTCTGCCAGAGTTAAATCTTCTTTCATGATCAATTTTCTGAATAACGGGTGGTCTGCTAGAAGTTCTTTTTGGAAGGCTGCTCTAGCTATCGAGTCGTTACATCCGACTATCATTGCATTCTCTGCTTTGAACCTCTTCATATAGTCGCGAAGCGACTCATTTAGGTTCTTCTTGACGTTGAACAAATGGTCGGACTTCTTTTTGATCGAGCGATAGGATGAATATTCTTTGATGAAAACTAAAGAAAGTTCGTCGAAACTCCGAAAGGATTGTGGCTGCAAAGTGTAGAACCAATCTTGCGCCTCGCCTTGTAGAGTGGTGGCGAATATCTTGCACATGAGATCGTCGGTGTCTCGATGGAGGATCATTGTGCTTTAAGTGTCTTTCTGGGTCTTCATCCCATTTGAAAGATGTGAAATATGGTATGCTGAACTCGAGTGGAGGCTCTGCCTGCTCGATCTCGTAAGTGAAGGGTGACCTGCTTATGTTGGTCATGTTCCGTCGTAGTGCCTCGTCGGTGACCTTGTTGCGTTGGAAATTACGCAATCGCTTGGTCAATAGTCTCTCTACTTCTTCTTGAATTTGCCTTTGTTGGGGTAGCGGACCTCTCGGTTGCCCCGAGCCTCGACTTGCTGATCTAGATAGCTCTTCCATGTGTTTGGCTCGTCTATGCCGCGGATGCGGTGTGTGTGGTACATTCCTAGCAGGTGAGCAAGTTCTTCGCAGGCTGCCGGTTGAATTTAAGCCGGATAGAGTGACTGTTTTTCTCCGTTTGTCGTGTTGCCTACTCCGATGTGAGGTGGATGATGCTCATTGCTGGCTTAGCCGTGAATGAACACTTAGCCTAGAAAGTTGCTCATATTGACTATTGGAGTGTGACCCCAACCGTGTATGTATGCTCGTTCGTGGGCCTAGTTGAGAGTGCATACTCTTTCGCGCACTAAGACGGGAGTATACGCTATCTCGGGGGCCCAATAAGGAGTGTATACAGCCTGAACGCTCGGTTCGTGGCTGGTCGAATGGCTACTGAAGAGGTTTTTTGTTTGCCCTTGTCCTACTTTGGGACACCTCGTCTGCGGCACGTTGCATCTCGATACGCTGCAAGAGTTGGTTCACCAAGGTCGTCTGCTGTGCGAGGGCGCTTGTTGAGACAAGTGTTGTTCTCCATTTGGGTTGGAATAGCTTGGAATGAATGCGTCTCCTTAAGCAGTGGAAGTGTGGTAGACTCTGAGCGAGAGATTTGGGTTGGGAAATGCCAAATCCGCAGAAAAATATGGTGAAAATGCTCTCGGTTCGATCGTCGGTCTGAAAATTTGGAGCCAGGACGGTTGCTTGGAAGGCCACATGAGCAGACTGGGCCGCGGGAGCAGGTTGGGCCATGAGAGTGGGTTGCTCGGCGAGAGTAGGCTGGGCTACGAGAGTGGGCTGCTTGGCGAGAGTAGGCTGGGCCACGGGAGCAGGCTGCTCAGCGGAAGCAGGCTGGGCCACAGGAGTGGGTTGCTCGGCCTATGGCGTACGTGGGTGCGAGGCTAGGGCTCGACTTGGTAACGCGTTAGGCTCGCGTTGGGCTTGGAGTGACATGGCTTGGGCCGTGGCTTTGGTGCCGTGGGCCTTGGATGACACGACTTGGGTTGTGGTAATAGTGCCATAGACCTCGCCGCGGGTGGTTGCCATGGTGGCCACCACAGTGGTTACCATGGTGGAGCCTTGTAGTGGTGATGCCGCTCTTCTTATTGTCACATTTAGCCTTGTGGATCGTCGAGGTCCCATCTCTTGAATATTGAAATTTTCGCTTGTTGATTTTTCTAAATTTGTAGCCATTGTACTTCTCTTTTACGTTTTATCAAAGAATTTGTGGAAATAAAAAATTCTAAAAATAAGAACGTACGAAAAATCTACAAATGGACAAGAAAATAGAAAACCTTGGATGCGAAAGTCTTCTACGAGTGTGGGACTCAACTCTCAATGAAAGCACCAATTTGTGGATGCAAATTTCTTCCTCATTGATCTTGGACAAAATTGCACCTATAAAACAATTAACACCTTTGGTTAAGGCCAAAAATCTTACGCACCCACGATGAATTGGGGGACTTTGGTTGAAGAACCTTCTATGCCAAAGTTAGAATTTAGAGAGAAAAATGTTTAGAGAGTTTTTGGAATTTTGCAAGAGTGTGGACCTACGTTTTTAGAGAAAATGGGGTTCAATATATAGAGCATGCCTGGTCCCCCTTTTGAGAAAAGGTGGCCGGCCCTTTGGGGTATTTTTGTGTTAAATGGGTGATTTAATTGGTAATTAATGGATTAATTAGGAATAAATCCATTAATTAGCCAATTAACGCAATTTATATGGAATGTTTTGAAGGTTATGAAATAATTACCTTGTGGAAAATAGAGGATGAGGATGAATGAAATAACTTTGAATTTGTTATCTATTTTGGGCATTTTTAACTTGATTGATGGATGATTGTCCACTGCTCGCGTGTAGGAATCCCGATGTACCTCGAGGGTAATTTTGTCATTTTAACCCAAAAATCCACGTGTCGCCTCTTGATTATTTTTGGCTCCACAACTAGCATATCGATTGAGCTTAAGGACGGGCAAAATATTCACGGGTATGGGTAACCGCAGTTACCTGTCCATTTAAAGTTCACAGTTACGGTTATAGGTAACTGTTTAAACAAACAAACGGTTATGGGTATAACTATTTGTCCATGAAATTTAAATGGGCGGTTATGAGTATTATTCGTGGTTATAACGGGTATTCATTACCTGTTTATTTTAATACATGCAAATTTAAAAAAGAAAAATAAAAACCCCTAAATTGTTCAATCTGGGAGAGAAAATAAGTGTTTATCACAGTAGGTGCTTTTTCTGCCCGCATGTTTCATTTTCAAACGTGCTCGAGGGTGCAAAGGAGCAAATAGTGGAGTATGGAGGCAAGGAACCTGTTCAGTCCCAACTTTCCAAAATTATGACTAATTTTTCTTTTTTAATTTTCAAATGGTTAAAAAAAAAAACAAGTAGACCATTGAAAAAGTGGGTAAATGAGTAAAGAAAATGATAAACGAGTTAAAAAGGATATACGGTTATGGTTAAATGGATACGTGATTATAAATATGGTTAACCGTCTATAAATGGTTATTTATATGAGTATAATTGTTTATCTGTTGGGTAAACAGTTATGCAAGTATGAGCATAAACAATTATGAATAAATAATTGCAGTTACCAACCCGCTATAACCGTTACTCATCCCTAATTGAACTTCATCTCACCTTTAAATTTAATTCCATGACATTCTAGTTAAAGTTTCTCCATCCGAGATGCTCTAGTATCTTTATCATTTCTTCTTTTTAATTTTCAAACGGCACCGTTTGCCTGCCAATGAAATCTGTGTGTTAAAATTAAAGACTCTACGCCATCGTTTTCGTAGGAGAGTTTCAAAATCCAACGTCGTCTCGTTTTTTAGGCCCCGTGCAGTAAATGAGGGTGAGTCATCGGAGGTTGTTGTCACGAGATATTTTTTAGTATGACCGTCACACGAGATGGTACATCACGTCTTCTTATAGAAATAGTGAGTTATGTATGTTAAAAGGTTAATAACTTAAAAATTAAAATAGGTTATGTGTGTTAAAATGTTAATAACTTAAAAATTAAAACTTTCCACCACTTATATAAAAACACGTGATGTACCATCCGTATTTCCGTCACAACTAAAATTTTTTCCGTTGTCACAACAAAATTATATCCACTCACACTCCCGCCATTGAAATAACAAACAGAAAAATATTAATTAATTTTAATTCAGAGATTAATTAATTAAAACAAAGAATAATATTAATAATCTCACTGATATGACTCCCTCTCTTCCCGGTCGGTCATACACAGTCCTTCCACTTCACTCTCACCCTCACTCTATCTCCAATGGCTTCCAATCCTCTCCTCCCGCTCCTCTTCCTCCTCACATTCTTCAAATTCTCAGCTCAAATCGCGCCGCAAACCGCCGATCAAACCCTCAAAACCTTCATCTTCCGCGTCGACCGCCACTCCAAGCCCTCGATTTTCCCCACCCACTATCACTGGTACGCCTCCGAATTCGCCGACCCGCCCCAGATCCTCCACGTGTACGACACCGTTTTCCACGGCTTCTCCGCGTCTCTCACTCCCAACGAGGTCTCCGCCATCTCCGACCACCCTTCGGTGCTTGCCGTGATAGAAGACCGTCGCCGGAGTCTCCACACCACTCGCTCACCCCAATTTTTGGGGCTCAGGAACCAGAGGGGGCTGTGGTCGGAATCGGACTATGGCTCCGATGTAATCGTCGGAGTATTTGACACTGGCGTCTGGCCGGAGCATCGGAGCTTCCAAGATAAGAATCTCGGCCCTATTCCGAGGCGGTGGAAGGGGGTTTGCGAGACAGGAACTAAATTCGCGAAGGGTAACTGCAACAGGAAGCTGATCGGAGCTCGATTTTTCATCAAGGGCCACGAAGCGGCGGCAAATGCCGGCGGTCCGATATCAGCGATCAACGACACGGTGGAGTACCGGTCGCCGAGAGACGCTGACGGCCATGGCACCCACACCGCCTCCACGGCGATTGGCCGGTACGCGTTCGACGCCAGCATGTCGGGCTACGCCGCCGGAATCGCGAAAGGAGTTGCACCGAAAGCTCGGTTGGCGGTTTATAAGGTATGCTGGAAAGATTCCGGTTGCTTCGACTCCGATATATTGGCTGCCTATGACGCCGCTGTTAATGACGGCGTTGATGTCATTTCCATTTCAATTGGAGGCGCCGACGGCGTTTCTTCTCCGTATTATCTCGATCCGATTGCAATTGGGTCGTACGGTGCCGTTTCGCACGGAGTGTTCGTGTCGTCCTCGGCAGGAAACGACGGTCCAAACGGCATGTCGGTGTCGAATCTCGCGCCTTGGCTTATGACGGTGGGCGCGGGAACCATCGATCGGAATTTCCCGGCGGCTGTGATTTTAGGTAGCGGGCGGAGGCTAAGCGGCGTGTCGTTGTACACCGGATTACCTCTGAAAGGCAAGATGTACCCTGTCGTTTATCCCGGGAAATCAGGCATGCTCTCTGCTTCTCTGTGCATGGAGAACTCCCTGGACCCGCACCAGGTCAGGGGCAAGATTGTAATATGCGACCGCGGGAGCAGTCAGCGAGTGGCCAAGGGCTTAGTCGTGAAGAAAGCCGGCGGTGTTGGAATGATCCTCGCTAACGGAATTTCTAACGGCGAGGGTCTCGTCTCCGACGCCCATATCATTGCTGCTTGCGCCGTCGGGGCCAACGAGGGTGACGCCGTTAAGGCCTACGTGGCGTCCACCAAGACTCCCACAGCGACGCTCGATTTTCAAGGGACTGTGATTGGAATAAAACCGGCTCCGGTTGTGGCTTCGTTTTCGGGTCGTGGGCCGAATGGGTTGGACCCGGAGATTTTGAAGCCGGATATAATCGCCCCGGGAGTCAACATCCTAGCCGCTTGGACCGACGCCGTGGGACCCACCGGTTTGGACACGGACAAGAGGAAAACGGAGTTTAACATTCTGTCCGGTACATCCATGGCGGCGCCGCACGTGAGCGGAGCCGCGGCTTTGCTGAAGTCGGCTCACCCTGATTGGAGCCCAGCCGCCATAAGATCCGCCATGATGACGACGGCGAGCGTGACTGATAACAGAAACCAAACCATGACTGATGAGGCAACTGGAAAGCCCTCCACGCCTTATGATATGGGGGCGGGTCATTTAAATTTGGGCCGGGCGATGGATCCTGGGCTTATTTATGACATCACCAATGATGATTACGTTAAGTTTCTCTGTGGGGTTGGGTACGGACCCAAAGTGATTCAGGTCATCACTCGGTCCGCACAAAACTGTCCGGCGAAGAAGCCTGCGCCGGAGAATCTCAATTACCCGTCGATTGGCGCAGTGTTCCCCACGGCGGGTAAGTCGAGTAAGATGTTTATTCGGACCGTGACGAATGTGGGGCAGCCCAATGCGGTGTATCGAGCCAGAATTGAGGCCCCAAAGGGGGTGACGGTGACAGTGAAGCCGTCGAGGTTGGCGTTTAGTGGGGCGGTGAAGAAGCGGAGCTTTGTGGTGACGATTGCGGTGGATAGGAGGACTGTGGTGTTTGGCGAGTCAGGTGCGGCGTTCGGGTCGCTTTATTGGACTGACGGGAAGCACGCGGTTCGGAGCCCCATTGTAGTGACCCAAATGGATCCCTTGTAAAATTGAAGGGGAAGAAACACGTCGTATCTTGTAAGAATAGGTGTACAACTACGTGCTGTTGGTACGTGTAGGGACGGGAGAGGCTTTTACTGGGTTTTGTGCTGTGCTTTACTAAACCAAACTACTACCATAGCCCAATAGCTTGTTCTGAGGGTTGGTGGTGTGTGAAATTTTCCTTTTAATATTTTGTTTATTTTTTCCTTTTAAATTATATAAAATATCTAAGCTTATTTTTATTACAAGCTGTATTTCTACTTTAAACTACTGGGAGATAGGCGAGGATTTGAACCCGATATTCGGTGAGTTGAAGAAGAAGACCTTAACTAGTGCAATCCGCCGCTTATGGAAATCTCAAGTTTGTTAAACGTGAGGCAAACGGTCAAACATTTGAAAAACAAAAAACATTGTTTTATCCACTAGATTGAAAGGTGATTAATCTAATATTCTTTCGGGTGTAAGTTTAGGAATGTTTTATGATTTAACATGAATAATGAATCAATTTGGACATGGAATATTTTGTAGGTGTAAAAACAAGAGCAAGAGAGTAAAACATTTTCACTTTTGTACGAGGGAAGGGAATCAAAATATAATATAATAATATATAGAGAAAGGTATTTGGTAAAGAGTAAGATATGGTAAGATCTTTCTTATGTTTTAAATGGCTTGGGGGGATGCTCTCAAGAAATGCACAACCCTTTTAAAATGTTTGATTTTGTCCCATTCAGCCACTCAAATCTTTGTCTTTAAATAATTTAAATCAAATCATCAAACGGTCTCATTTCCTTCTTATTATATAAGTCAATTCAAACAGCCATCAACGGTCTCTTTTTCTTGTTTTACCCCATTTGACATTTAAATTTTGTTATTCTTTATATGATCATTTAGTTTAATAGAACTTAATTTTTACCACTTAGTACTGCGGTTTGGTGATATACTTCTCCATTTGTAAGTAAAAAGTCTTAGGTTCGATTCTCATCAACGATGAATTTGAATCATATTATTGTTAACCCATTGTAGGGCTTAGCCCATTCTCACACTCTTTAGTAATAAATAATATCGCTTGTTAAAAAAAATAGCACTTAAGTTTCACTTGGTTGAAAGATATTTTCAGTTCGACAGAGAAATAGAAGATGAAACTAAACAAGAGAGGTTTGATGAAGCACCTTAACTTGGACTAGAATTGTCAATTGAGATGGAAGGTAGGGCATCCTATACTTCAATAATTATTGAGATGGAAGGTAGGGCATCCTATACTTCAATAATTAATCTTCCAAAATTTAGCCTAATTTCTGGGACCTATATGTAACCACCAAGGCATACCCTTATATCAATCCTGTTAGCTTACAATAATCAAGCATGATTAAGGGGAGGGGATGGGGGGAACCCTACCTCAATAAGGAATAAAAGTGTAGACCATGCACAAAAGATCTTTACGCCATAATTCATGGCATCAGACGCGGAACATTTGTAGTAGGTTTGGGTAGAGAGTAATTTGCATGGAAAGGGTTCACCATTGTATATTATTCCATTCAATATGTAATATTATGTGGAGAGAAATTTACACATGACATTATATTATTGGATCCGGACATCACATAATGATAAACATGTTTCATATAAGTCATTAATATTATTGTTTGGGTGAGATGAGCCTTTTAGGTTAGTATATGGTGTTAGGGTGGGCAAACGATAGGTGTTTTCTGAATTGAGGTGAGTTAAAGCATACAAAATCAATTCCTGGTTCTTTGAGTTACACTCCAGAAAAGTCATCCCGCATTATTTCACTAGTGAAAAATTGCATTCCTATGTTATAAATAACACGAGGTGTAGGCGGAGGATCACAATTAGCTCACAACTCACTTACGAAAGGCAGATCAACTGATTCAACATGGTTTAAGTGAGCAAGACAGTTTGGCAATTTAACCTTGTATAAAACGTCTTAAAACTCTTTTCGTTTAGTTAAGAATATTAACTTGTAGAAAGTAGTTTGGAATGCACATTTGTTTATTGCCACGATTGAATAATATTTTGCCACGATTCAAAATATTAAAGCATGCAATTTCCTCTTTACTTTTTCTTTTTATTTCTGGGCACATTTGATTCACGCTTTCCCGTGCATTCTCTACTTTGACGACATCCGAAGTCATGTTTGAAGTGAGTTCAAAGCAATTTTAGTTCAATCCTTCTGAATTCTGACCATAAAATAAAATAAACAAAATAAAACATAAGCAGACAATCAGTTTTCTGTTCCTATCCGGCCCAAGACACTGCATCAGCTAGGAACCATCTGTTTATTGGGTTGTCTTGTGAAGTGGGTGGGTCAGCCCATTTTACCATGGCTTACTCTAAGAAACTCACTTCAAATTAGATTATGTTTTGTTTATGAGAGCTTATTGATATTTTTTTGCAGTGTAAAATAATTTTTTTGGAGTGTCAGTTATGCCACTCTTATTTATTTATTTATTTAATTATTACAAAGCGATATTAATACTTGGAGTTGCACACAAGAGCTTAAGCGTGTCATCAAGCTTTTAATCACTTAACTACTGTCATTTGTAGTCTAGCTCAACAGGAGAAAGACTTATATCAAATGAATTCTCTACCACCATATCATCTCGTGTCGATGATATTTCATTATTGAAACGACATATGTAAGTTTATCTCCATATAATATTGTGTTATTAAGCTAGAACATCACTTACCGATAGACTGTCTCACCAAAGTGGATTGCTATGCGAGTGCGCTTGTCAAGTCTGCGACCTACCATGATAGGTTTGGTTCACCATTCTGAGTGGAGGGGCTAGATTGATAGGCATCTCTGGGGGTGGTGGAATTGTAGTGGTCATCAGGCATGAAGTTTTAGTTGGGAGGGGTTGAAATCGTTGAAAAACGGATCAGTACCACTGTTGGTTTGATCATCGATTTTCTGGTTGGACCAATCCATTGAAAAATGGATCGGTACCTTGAGGAAGTGGGTTCCCAGCTTCCCCCTGACACCTCAATGGAGGAGGTGGCCTCTACCCTTCGAGGATGCAAGTCTCCATATCATGACGAACACCCTTGACCAGAGACTTGGTCCTAGGCCGGGGAAGGTGTATCGAGGTATGGGAAATGCCCGCCATCATGAGACGGGAGCCTTTTCTTCCACCTCTACCTCGGGACAGGTCGCATGATTGACGGAGAAAATAACGGAACTCGAGCAGCAGGTGGCGGTCCAACATAAGCACATTGCGATGCAGTCTGCCCACATCGCCACCCAGGAAGCTCATATTGTTGCCCAAGAGTCTAAGATGGCCCAAATCATTGCCACCCAGGAAGCTCATATTATTGTTAGCCCATTGTAGGGCTTAACCCATTCTCCCACTCTTTAGTAATAAATAATATTGCTTGTTAAAAAAAAAAATAGCACTTAATTTTCACTTGGTTGAAAGATATTTCAGTTCGAGAGAAATAGAAGATGAAACTAAATAAGGGAGGTTTGATGAAGCACCTTAACTTGGACTAGAATTGTCAATTGAGATGGAAGGTAGGGCATCCTATACTTCAATAATTAATCTTCCAAAATTTAGCCTAATTTCTGGGACCTATATGTAACCACCAAGGCATACCCTATATCAATCCTGTTAGCCTACAATAATCAAGCATGATTAAGGGGAGGGGGTGGGGGGAACCCTACCTCAATAAGGAACAAAAGTGTAGACCATGCACAAAATATTTTTACGCCATAATTCATGCCATCGGACGCGGAACATTTGTAGTAGGTTTGGTGGAGAGTAATTTGCATGGAAATGGTTCACCATTGTATATTATTTCATTTAATAATGCAATATTATGTGGAGAGAAATTTACACATGACATTGTATTATTGGATTCAGACATCACGTAATGATAAACATGTTTCATATAAGTCATTCTTGGTGGGGTGAGATGAGCTTTTTAGGTTAGTATACGGTGTTAGAATGGGCAAATGATAGGTTACTTGTTTGACAAGTTTTCTGAATTGAGGTGAGTTAAAGCATGCAAAATTAATTCCTGGTTCATTGCCCGAGTTACACTCTAGAAAAGTCATACCGCATTGTTTCACAAGTGAAAAATTGCATTCCTATGTTATAAATAACACGAGGTGTAGGCGAAGGATCACAATTAGCTCACACCTCACTTACGAAAGGCAGATCAACTGATTCAACAATGTTTAAGTGAGCAAGACAATTTGGCAATTTAACCTTGTTTCGTTTAGTTAAGAATATTAACTTGTAGAAAGCAGATTGGAATCCACATTTGTTTATTGCCACGATTGAATAATCTTTTGCCACGATTCAAAATATTAAAGCATGCAATTTCCTCTTTCCTTTTTCTTTTTTATTTCGGGGCACATTTGATTCACGCTTTCCCGTGCATTCTCTACTTTGACAACATCCGAAGTCATGTTTGAAGTGAGTTCAAAGCAATTTTAGTTCAATCCTCTTGAATTCTGACCATAAAATAAAATAAACAAAATAAAACATAAGCAGACAATCAGTTTTCTGTTCCTATCCGGCACAAGACACTGCATCAGCTAGGAACCATCTCTTGATTGGGTTGTCTTGTGAAGTGGGTGGGTCAGCCCATTTTACCATGGCTTACTCTAAGAAACTCACTTCTAATTAGATTTTGTTTTGTTTATGAGAGCTTATTGATATTTTTTTGGAGTGTCAGTTATGCCACTCTTATTTATTTATTTAATTATTACAAAGCGATATTAATACTTGGAGTTGCACACAAGAGCTTAAGCGTGTCATCAAGCTTTTAATCACTTAACTACTGTCATTCGTAGTATAGCTCAACAGGAAAAAGACTTATATGAAATGAGTTCTCCACCACCATATCATTTCGTGTCGATGATATTTCATTATTGAAATGACATATGTAAGTTTATCTCCATATAATATTGTGTTATTAAGCTTGAACATCACTTACTGATAGACTGTCTCACCAAAGCGGATTGCTTTGTGAGTGCGCTTATCAAGTCTGCGACCTACCGGGATAGGTTTGGTTCACCATTATGAGTGGATGGGCTAGATTGATAGGCATGTCTGTGGGTGGTGGAAGTGTAGTGGTCATCAGGCATGAAGTTTTAGTTGGGAGGGGTTGAAATCACTGAAAAATGGATTGGTACCACTGTTGGTTTGATCGTCGATTTTCTAGTTGGATTAATCCATCCGGTCTGAACCGAATGTGGTCTAGGAACCTATAACCCATTTGGATGGACCAGTTCTAGGTCCAGCTGGCTAGATTGGGCCAACGTGCGGGTGTTAGAACTGGTCGGCCCGCCTGGGATCACTAGTAGAAAAAACCATTTGCACGACCAAACTTTATGCGATGACATAAAACTCGTTGCGCAAAACAGGTTAGTGCGATGAAGGTAACATTTCGTCGCTCAAACCGGTTGGAAATAATTTAATGGGACAAACATGTTGAGCGACGACATATTTTGTCGCACAAAAGTAGCTTAAGCGACAAAAAAAAACTTGTCGTCGAGCAAAGGTTCGGAGAAAAACGAGCAAATGCCTGTATTTGTTGTGCCAAAAAATCGCGACCAATTTTTCGTTGCGCAAAGGTTCTGTCAGTTGTTCGGTCAAAGTGTTGAATGGGGTATTTATTCCATGGTTTTGCGTAACGAAGGTTTCGTCGCGCAAAGTAGTTTGAATTCCTTTAAATGGTCACTTTCGCTCTTTCTCATCACAATTCAATTCGAAAACTCTTTACTTTCATTGAATTATTATTCCAATTTTTGTTTATTTTTTCATACGCGATTGCGGACTCTGGTGGTCCTTCGTCAAAGAGAGTTCAAGGCGAAGGTTCTGAGAAAGGTAATACGTACTAAATTTTGTTGGTTGTTTAATTATTTAAATATTTAAGTAGACTAATATAAGTTTTTATTTTGTTGGTAGACAAGAAAAAGAAGAGAGTTACGACATGCGTTCGATACACTTCAGCTAAGAGTCGCTACCAAATCACTTACGCATAATTAGTAGGATATCAGAAGTCGGATATGGTGAACAGGTTTAGGGGCGACGTCGGGGTATTGGTGCGTGACAGATGTGGAGTGAATTGGGAGTCTTGGAGAGACGTCCCTGAGGAGATAAAGACAGTCATAATTGATGCATTAGCAGTATGTGTAAATTATTAATTAGTTAAATAATAATTTAGTTCTTTAGATAAAATATAATAGTGATATGTATAATTTACTTATTTTTGCATATGAACCTGATTGGGACATTGACAAAAGTGATGCAAATCTGATGAAGTGCATTGATGTCGTGTTCAAGTATCGTTTTTTAGAGTTGAAGTTTGATGTTGAACGTGACGCAGAGCGGCACAGAGTGGCTGGACCAACGGACTATGGTGAAGCCAGGATTTCTCGGGGGGATGGACGAACTTAAAAGAGTGTGTTTGTACCATACTTGACCAATCTCGAAACTACTGAGCACCGGTCAACGTTATACCGTTAAGGACCCAGAAGAGTTTCCCTCCAACCAGGAGGCCAATCACAGCGCGACACGTGTCGACATCAGAAATCAATCATAGTGCGACATGTGTCAACATCAGAAGCCAATCACAACACGACACGTGTCAATGTCAGAATGAAACTAGAAACTCTCTTCTATAAATGGAGATCATTCTCTCACAATATTTACTAATGTAAACTCTCTTCTATAAATGGAGATCATTCTCTCACAATATTTACTAATGTTATTTGTACTAAATCATTCACTAGTACTCACTAAAAGAGAGTTTGAACCTATGTACTTGTGTAAACCCTTCACAATTAACGAGAACTCCTCTACTCCGTGGACGTAGCCAATCTAGGTGAACCACGTGCATATTGTGTTTGCTTCCATGTCTCTGGGTGAACCACGTACATCTTGTGTTTACTTCCCTGTCTCTATCCATTTGCATACTTATCCACACTAGTGACCGAAGCAATCTAGCGAAGGTCACAAACTTGACACTTTTTGTTGTACCAAAGTCCTCACTAATTTTGTGCATCAACATTTGACGCCGTCTGTGGGAACGACACTTATTCCCAATCCCTTCAGCTTTGTTAAGCTGGTTTCCAGCATTTGTACACTTTCTTTTGACCAGGCATCACTTTCCAACATGGGGAGTGAAGGAAGCCACATCACACAGAATGACACCCCTCTTGCACCTAGTGCGAATCAACGAAAGAAGGAAGGAAATAGGGTTGTTCTTCAAGCTAAAATCGATGAGTTAGAAGCTCAGAACAACAAAATAGCAATGAAGAATGAGGTCCTCCAAGATCAGTATGAGAAGCTCTTTGAGACGCTCCACAAAACTAGGCGTACTAAAAAACGGGAGCTCGTTGCCCTTGTGGATATCAACCATCATCTGGGTGCCCCCCAACACGGAGGGTCACCTCCCTTCGACATGGGTATCCCTGATGAGGAGCGAGCTAATCATCAAAACATTGATCAACATGAGATTTCTCTCAACCCAGATGCTTCGACCCGAAACAGAAGAAGTGGAGGAAGACACCTCCTTGTAGAAGGGTTGGAAGGATCGAAAGCCGTTTATCGTGACCGCCGAGACTTTCTAAAGCAACGTCGAAAGAATCCCCTCCACATATGCTCGAAGATCAAGGACCCAAGGGTTTCTGAAAGACTCGGTCCCCTCCCACGACCCAGGCCAGCTGCCAATCTAGGGAAGGAACGACAAGTCCCAGAGGAACATGAAGGTACATGAGACTCTGAGGTATTTCGACAGATTCGCCCTAGAAGTCAGTATGGCGAGTCCAAGAAAAAACCACACGCCCTTGCTTAAACTTTCCTACTTCCAAGAGGCGATGGAGACTTACGAAAGAAAATTCCAGTGGTACATGACTCCACTCAGACCCCCTTGTCCTACAGCTCATTGAGGAAGTAAACAAGTTAAGGGCCGAACGTCGGGCCGAGATACCTGATTGGAACCAACCCAGGTCTGGCCATCTCACAAGAAGGATCATCGACACCCCCTTCAAGCGAAGACAAAACAAAAGCTTGGTTTACAACTCTATACTGGAAGGGAGGACCCAATTGAACATCTTAACCTCTTTGAGTCCACCATGGCATATCGAATGCACACTGACGAAGAACGATGTTTTCTCTTCCCCTCACACTCTCTGATGAAGCTCTAAACTGGTATTGCCGTCTTCCACCTGAGACAGTAGACTCATTTGAGGAACTGAGGAAACTGTTTGTCTCTCAACACATCTTCCAGACCGATCGCTTGCATTCTGCAGATGACTTGTACACTATTCGCCAGAAGCCGGACGAGTCACTACGAGAGTATGCCGGTCACTTCAGCCATGAGTATTCTCGCTGCGCTGAGGCAGATGACAAGATAGCCCTCAAGGCCTTCACGGCAGGCCTACGTGATTGTTTCTTCAAGTACATGATCAATGAGAACACTTGGAAGACTTACTATGAGGTGATGACACAGGCTTACAACTACGCATCTGCCGAAACAAGGACATACCAAGGGAACCCCCATATGGTTAACCCCTATCAACAAGTGGGAAGTGGAAGTCAAGTTCTACCAAGTGAAGAGATATTGGCCATTCAGACACCCATTGCATCATCTCATGCCTCATTTAGCTACTTACTAAGTCACTAAACGTATCTGTCTAATAGGAAAGATTTTTACTCTCAGCAAGCCCATTGCAACAAGAAGGATAAAAGTTCGTATCAAGACAACCAGGGTGAACGTACCGTCGACTATTATGACTATGAGGCCAAGCCTCACTCTTTCAAAGTAGAGGACTAGGTACTGAAGGAAATGCTATTATAAGAAGGTATACACATTACAAATGTTTTGACTCTCAACCGCTTGAGATCTTTTGTCACACAAGCCATTCGGCAAATATTTAAAGAAGAGGGAATTTAGACAACTTCTTCTGAGTTTTTTGCGTTCCTAGCACTGGAACACTTGGTCTACGCTGACCTACCCTTATACTCCAACTCAGAGCTTCAACATGCGTACTTTGACACAAAGTATGTGATACTAAGTGTTACAACCAACATGGTCCACATATCAAAAGCAAGGATCCCTTCATGCATAGCAAAACATTCATAAGTATCACTCATATCAATCAACATAAACATCATACATTACAACACATTCATACATAAATATCATACATTCCAACACATTCATACATAAACATCATACATTCCAACACATCCATACATACGCCAACTGTGATTCGAAAGGGTTCAACATACTTTGTATCTTCAACACTTGCTACAATGTGCCTCGACACCTTGCCCTTATTCTCACCAACCACGTGATGAAATGTGAAGAAGGAACTCATCTTCATGCCACAAAATAGGTGATGAAATGTACAACATGTACTTTCCTTCATGCTACCAACCAGGTGATGAAATGTACAACCCGTATTCTAATATCATTTGGCAACTTGCCACTCATGCCACCAACCAGGTGAAGAAGGAACTCATCTTCATGCCACAAACCAGGTGATGAAATGTACAACCCGTACTCTAATATCATTTGGCAACTTGCCACTCATGCCACCAACTAGGTGAAGAAGGAACTCATCTTCATGCCACCAACCAGGTGATGAAATGTACAACCCGTACTCTCTTTCATGCCACTAACCAGGTGATGAAATGTACAACCCGTACTCTCCTTCATGCCACCAACGAAGTGATGAAATGTACAACCCGTACTCTAATATCATTTGGCAACTTGCTATTCATGCCACCAACCAGGTGAAGAAGGAACTCATCATTGTGCCACCAACTAGGTGATGAAATGTGATGAAAGGTGATGAAGAAACTCACATTCGTACCACCAACCAAGTGATGAAAGCAACTCACCATTCATTCCACCTACCAGAAGACGAGTGGTACAACTTATACATGTGAACTCCTAGCATTCACAAATAATAAAAAACCCTCAAGCTTGACAACTCAACTAGGGGAGCACTTATGCCCAACAAGAGTTATAGTCACCAACAAAGTCTTATTGCAAGCCAACAACAGCTTCAGTGCATGACATACGAAGATCAAGATATTCAGCCCTCTTGCATTTGCTTCAGACATTTCCCCTCTGTAACAATGCAAACACTACAACTCGTAGAAAGCTTCACACACTCTTGATCAAGACAGTGTGAAGCAAAACCAATTTATGGTGCCAACAAGAGCTTCATCAAAGGAGTTCAACCACAATTCTCAAAAGCTTCACACACTTTTGATCAAGACAGTGTGAAGCAAAACCAATTTATGGTGCCAACAAGAGCTTCATCAATGGAGGGCAACCACAATTCTCAAAAGCTTCACACACTCTTGATCAAGACAGTGTGAAGCAAAACCAATTTATGGTGCCAACAAGAGCTTCATCAAAGGAGGGCAACCACAATTCTCAAAAGCTTCACACACTTTTGATCAAGACAGTGTGAAGTAAAACCAATTTATGGTGCCAACAAAAGTCTCATCAAAGGAGTTCAACCACAATTCTCAAAAGCTTCACACACTTTTGATCAAGACAGTGTGAAACAAAACCAATTTATGGTGCCAACAAAAGCTTCATCAATGAAGGGCAATTATAACTCGTAGAAAGCTTCACACACTTTTGATTAAGACTGTTCAAAGCAAATTCAATTTATATGGTTCATCCAAACCTTCGACTACTACAAGGTATGGCTTGCATCACAATCTCTTGCTCAACAGTGTGGAAGCAAAATTTGTATACGTTGTCTCTCCCACATTTTCAAATTTCTAATTTTCCCAAAAAAAAAAAAAAAAAAGGAAATTGGGAAATTCAACAAATTTCTAGTTTTCCAAAAAAAAAAAAGAAAAAAAGAAGAAAGGAAATTGGGAAATTCAACAAAGCTTCACCACAAAAGCTTCATCAATGGAGGACAACTACAAATTCTCAAAAGCTTCGCACTATCTTGATCAAGATAGTGTGAAGCAAAATCAATTCATGGTACCCAACAAAGCTTCACCACAAAAGCTTCACCAACAAAAGCTTCATCAATGGAGGACAACTACAAATTCTCAAAAGCTTCACACTATCTTGATCAAGATAGTGTGAAGCAAAATCAATTCATGGTAACCAACAAAAGCTTCATCTACAAAAGCTTCACCCACAATAGCTTCACCTACAAAAGCTTCACCCACCACAAAAGCTTCACCTATAAAAGCTTCACCCACAATAGCTTCACCTACAAAAGTTTCACCCATAAAAGCTTCACCAACAAAAGCTTCACCTACAAAAGCTTCACCAACAAAAGCTTCATCCACAAAAGCTTAACCCACAATAGCTTAACCTATAAAAGTTTCACCCATAAAAGCTTCACCAACAAAAGCTTCACCTACAAAAGCTTCACCCACAAAAGCTTCATCCACCACAAAAACTTCACCCACAAAAGCTTCCCCCACTATAAAGCTTCACTCATAAAAACTTCACCAATAAAAGCTTCACCAACAAAAGCTTCCCCCACCACAAAAGCTTCACCCACCAAAGCTTCACCAACAAAAGCGTCACCCACAAAAGCTTCACCTACAAAGCTTCACCTACAAAGCTTCAACACAAAAGCTTCACCTACAAAAGCTTCACACAATCTTGATCAAGATAGTGTGAAGCAAAATCAATTTCTGGTACCCAACAAAGCTTCAACCTCAAAGCTTTACCTATAAAGCTTAATATATATATATATTTTCGGAAATTCGAAAATTCAAAAATTCAAAAATTAAAAAAAAAAAAAAATCTTTAGGCGTAACAACTTTCATAACAAATATATATGAAGGAGGAGTTTTGGGCTACCACTTAGAAAGGAAAATGGTGAAATTTTGTTACTTTGGAAACTTGGCTACTAGCAAGACACCTCATTCGTCAACTCCCTCGACTGGAGACTTGGGGGACTCCTACCATATGCTATTGCACCTTGATACACGGAAATCTAACGACCACTCAGTGACTTGGATTTTTCAAGTCTCCAACCGAGAAGTTTTCCTCACTCGAGAAATTAAGGGAACACTACCTCAACTTATATGCTTCACTGACAAAGGTTCAACAAAAGGAAAAATTCAAAAAACTTAGTGAAGAAGGCCTTGGTGTATTTAACACAGTACGTTGAAATGAGGCAAAGCTTGTTTATTGATATCTCCGATAAGTTACAAATATGTACATATACATGAATCAAAATAAACAAACAAGAGGGAGCCTTTACAAAGGTTGCTCAGGAGAAGTCTCAGCAGTCGGCAGAGCCCCAGAAAGAGGAGGCACCAGAGGGTGATTATTCAGAGCCTCAGTACTAGGCAGAACCCTAGAAGAAGGAGGCACCGAAGGTTGATCATTTGGAGCTTCATTACGCGGTACAACCCCAAAAGACGAAGGCAATAAATGCCTTTGGAACAAACCCACAAACCTCTGATGATCAAGTAAAATCTGACCATCAGATTCCTGCAACTGGTCGAGCTTCCTCTTCATGTTTGTAGCATAGTCATGTGCGAGCCTGTGCAACTGTTTATTCTCATGCTTGAGCCCTCTGATCTCCTGTTTAAGACTTATCACTTCAACCGCTAATGATTCAACTTGGCGGGTTCGAGCAAATAGGCGTTGGGCCATATTAGACACAGAACCTCACACTGAACACTGAGAGCCAGCGTCTCCTTAACAGCCAACTCATCAGACCGTTTGGAAAGTAGTCTGTTATCTTTGGGAGTGACAAGGTTCCTGGCCACCACCGCAGTGGTCATATCATTTTTCATCACAGAGTCCCCAACGGTAAGAGGACCAGTAGGGGGTAAGAAGGATGGGCGCCATATGTTGTCTGCCTCTTCACCAAAGTTCAAGTCAAAATGACAGTCGGATGGACTAGACATTCTCAGAAATGATGACGGAGAAATGAGGTGCAATAAATCTGTGAAGTAAGGGGAAAATTCCTACAAGAAATAACTCTCTGAATGTACTTCTTGCACATAATTGGTGCCCTTATAAAAGAAAGGGAAACATGGCTGTTGGTTCAAAAATCGAAGAGGCACCACTCTCCGGATTCCGAAAAGGCATCACTTTCCACACGTAACATCAGCTCCTCGGGTACCACATATAACTTTGCCAAAGATCTCTGACAAAGTTTAGACACATAAATTTTGAAGGTCTAGCTACCCTACTATTAATCACAAGGGTAAAAGAACAACACCATTGCTTAATAACTAGAAAGTCCTAATGTGTGTCAACCTCCGTGCTCTGTGGCAAGGCAGACTGGCAAAAATGCCTAACCTTTACTCACATTCGAGAAAACACTCCCAACAAGATTGCTTGATCAAAAATCGAAGAGGCACCGCCCTCCGAATCTCGAGAGCCAGACTCCCAACATGATTACTTTCTAAAAAATCGAAGAGACACTGCTCTCCAAATCTCAAAAGTCAGACTCCCAATAGGATTGCTTTCTCAAAAATCAAAGAGGCACCGTTCTCTGATTCTCGAGAGCCAGATCCCCGACATGATTGCTTGTTCGAAAACCGAAGAGGCACCGCTCTCCGAACTTCGAGAGCCATATTTCCTTGGATAAAGCTTGTTTGTAATCTTCACACGCAACATCAGCTTTCCAGATACCACAGACCACTTTTTCAAAGTGCTCTGACAAAGTTAAAACACGTGAAGCTTGCAGCTCCCACTACATTGCTATGACTAAGAAGAGTAAAGGAATAACACTACTACTTGTTGTTAGGGATACTTCTATATATGTCGACCTTCATCCTCTACAGCCAGGCAGACCTGCAAATAAAAAAAAATGCTCAACTTTTCTTCACATCCGAGAGGGCACTCTCAGCATAGTCTCTCGAAATACTCAGCTTCTTTTCCCCCCGATAATACCTATGCAAACAAGCCACACCAGAGTAAGAGTATCTCATATCATCAGGGTTAAAAGCAAGAGTATCCCATATCATGCTTTTTCCCTTTCTTTTCCTCTGGCCTTGTTCTTACCTGCAAGACAAGGAGAAAAAGAGCAATCAATCAGCACTTGGAATCAAACTTCCAGTCAGGCACTGACTGCCTGGAACCCCTTGCCTGATTACTTACCTGGCATTGCTCTCGAGTACTCATCTTCAACATCTTATGCTTCCAGAGAAGATACCACATCTGTCTGAGGAACATATAGGGCAAGTGAGAAGGATATAAGGAAGCATGTGGAGACATGCGTAACAGAACACGTGCCGATACATCCACTACTTTGTCAACAACAAAAGTATCCCATATCATCAGGGTCGAACGTACTCTAGATTTGATGGACTTGTTTTGATCCTCAAATTCTTGAGTCTGCCTTATACTCTAAAGGAAACCAGAAAACCCTCTAACCCAGTTCAAGAATAAGCCTGTGGAAAGTTACTTCTTCAAAAGCAAAAGTATCTCATATCATCTCATATCCATTTGCTTATCCTTATCCTTGTTGCTGTTTACGACACAAGGAGAATGAGAACAATCAACCGGAAGCCAAAGTCGAACCTCCGATCCAGGTTGCTTGCTTGGAAGTCTGATTGCTTACCTTGTCTGTTACCTCATTAGGCAAATCTCCTAGCTCGGCGACTTAGGGGACTCCTACTATAGGGTTTGTATAGCACTTGACCAATCCCAAAACTACAAGTAAGCTTCAAGTGAAATTGATACATTACCTTGTGCATCTTCATCAGTTCAAGATACCACCCCTGGATGAAGGAAAAGTACTTCCAGAGAAAATGCCACATCTACATATGAAACAGATAAGGCAAGTGAAAATGATACCTCACTTCAGTACTTAGAAGTTTCATGATTACTCATTGGCTTGGATCTTGCAAGTCCCCAACCAAGGAGCTTCCCTCACTCGGGAACTTAGGGGAGCACTGTTTGTACCATACTTGACCAATCCCGAAACTACTGAGCACTGATCAACGTTATACCGTCAAGGACCCAGAAGAGTTTCCTTCCAACCAGGAGGCTGAAGGGAAAATTATGAGTTTTCTAGATTTGGGATTTCAAAATGACTAGCATGCATATACAATTCTAGATTTATATACATACGCAACGGAAGCATTTATAACAAGTTATTAAAGTTATAGTCATGTAAATCCCCTTCAAGGTTCATAGGTTTAAATATAATGCATCAAAACAATTTTGCTTAAGAACAAAGTCAAGGAATAGATCTATACCTCTTGTTCTTGATTTTAGACCAAGGATGGACCACCTCCAAGCTCTTTGTTCCTTGAATTCCTTGAGCCTAGCTTCCCTCCTTGCCTCCTCCACTTTGATAGAATGAGTGCTCCTAGGTTCTCTTCAAGTCCCCAAAGTAGAAGACCTCTAAAGATCCTCACCCACTAGTATAATGAGAAGGATGAAGGAATGACCAAAAGGATGAAAAGTTGTTAGCCAATTCACCCTCAAGGTGGCAAGCCTAATTGAGAGAGAGAGAGAGATGGTTGTTTTGATTTTGTGTTTCTAAAACTCACAAAACAATTTAAAGGAATTAAACTCTATAAAGTTCCTTATATATTATCAAAACCCTAGTCAACAAATTGACCAAACAACTCTCCCAAACCCTTTAGTATGGCCGGCCCTATTGTGTTAATTTGGGCTTTGGGCTTTCATTTATTTCAAGTCATCCAATGCTTGAATAAAAGCCCAATGGGTTTAGGCCCAATGGGCCCAATTAAACCCGAACATTTCTTTAAGCCCAAAACGATCTTTTATCGCTTTTATGATTTCTTTAGACTTTCTAAATTAATCAAAACACTTAATTAATCCAATTAATTAATTCCATCATCCATTAATTACCCACTACAATAGTGTTTTGGTGAACAATCTTTTAGGTTCTAATTAGCAAGGCAGTGAGGTGATTGGTCATTAATTCAATTTAATTTCAATCACTAGTGAATCAAAACTTCATTTTAATTCACCATTCTTCTTTGATGACTATGTTTATTTATCTTAGAAGAACTCACAAACTATGAGTGACATCTAACCATATGTCATAGCTACCCAAGCTAATGTAGAAGTTTATTCGGAGAACCTATTCAGTTGGAATTACAATGTAATTCGATCCTTCTCTAATACAATACTCTCAATCATATTACTAGGGTATGGATATATTATGTCAAACCCCTAATGTGATTATTCCTTCTTATATGATTCTTTTGAGTCGTATAGGAACGCATTCCTTTCAATACGCTCGATACTTCGGCCGAAGATTTCCGAATCATATCTTAGAGTATTCTTCCTCTCTTACCGAGGATTAGAGATTCCTTGTTGCGCATACACTTGCCTTCATGACTAAGTGGCTTAACCCCAACTATGCCGTTGACATTCTGAAAGATTGACGTTTGACATAATCAAAGATCAAGTACTTAACCACAAGACAACGACGATGCCTCAGGTCTAAGGACTACTTACATTATTCCAACCTTTAGAGTTACTTGCTTGACATGTGAGTAGACCTCCATGCAAGTACTCTCGTTCGATTGTGTTCAGTGAACTCATTCCCCTAATGAGCACCTACATACTTGTCTTAGTGTCACAACACGAATGGGATGAGACTTTCCATCCTTCCATTTGAAGCAGACATAGTATGTACCGATCTACGGATTGTCAGTTTCCCTCTGACAATCCAATGACCAGGAACCTTTTGGACATTTGGTTATCTGAAGAAGGTCTCTGTAGTCTAACATCATTAGATTACTTCTTCAATCCATCCATTGTCCATGGATACACTATTTAAGACATATATCGTTTATTGAGATAGTCCTAATTCGTGTTTTTGCCATTTGATGTATAAGAATCATCTATACATCTATTCATTTGTCCTCAAAGGTTTCTTCCAAAGATTGGCTTTCAGGGCATATTTCCAACAATCTCCCACTTGCACTAAAGTCAATCACTAGTGTATCTTATACATCTAGTCGAGAGAGTTCATGCTCGCTGGTTAACTTGGTTATGTATTAATTCCTTTTATTTTAAAAGGGAATTTACTCATCAAATGTTTCCAATACATTTGATGATGTCTCTTTATTGTGTTCGAATATTTTGATGAGACCTTGATTCCATGGCTTGAGCTATCGCCCCATTACGTCGTAGTACACTACCATCGACCTTATGGTTTGGATTCAATCATTGGTTCTAATAGAACCCCTTCATTCAAAACACCTTTTTGAAGCAGTTTCTAAAACAATATATCGTCATATATTTTGTTTGTATACTTTATACAAACTTTGCTCCATCCTTGAGACCATTGTAGTATCATACTATCAATTCATTCATATGGTTAGTTCTTCATCCATTATGAAGTTCCATTTGTTAAAATGGCTTATTTTCACTTTGGTTAACAACCTGAGTGAATGCACGCTTCCAGAGTCCTACTCTGATGTTTCCTTTCTTAAAGGCAATAATACTCTATCAGTTGCTTTGGTTCTGATCCTGGGATATAGTAATATCTTAAAGTGACAACCCTTGTGGTTCTTCACGTTTGGATATCTATTTTCACAAGTCAATACATGTGTCCCTTTTGTGATTTTATGACACATTCATTATAAGGGTTCTGAAAGTGATTTCCTATCACATAGGAAAATGCTTTCTTAAATCTACAACATTTGAGATTTAATTCCTCATTTAATATCCTTGAGATAGTCTTACTATATCAATAAGTCTAATTTCAAGTCTATACTTCAAAATTGACTGTGTCATGTTTTTGTCAATTTTTCGAGTAACATCTATGATGTATCAAGTCTATCAATTAGACTTCATTCATATCTTGTTTGCTCAAATTATGACATCACTCCCACTGGCCTTGATGTAACTTAGCATTCATTCAAAATTAACAATTATATCGTCTTGATTTGAATGCATATTGCTCCCACTAACTTGTATTGGATCTATTGACAATCATTAAGATCCATTAGCTTATTGATGATATCTCAACTATTTCGAGACTATCAACAACACTAGCTAACACAAGTTATTCAAACGAATCGTACACAAAAGAATTCCTTCTCAAGCAATTCCATTTGAAATGTGTAACTTGCTTTGTCAAGTCTATTCATTTAATTCATATGGTGTCATACACCATATTCCAAGTTTTAGTCATACTAAGACCTTTAATGTAGTTATATAAGAACTATCCAAGTCTTTAGTGGAAGCATAACTTCTACTAATGATATAGAAACTCAACCATTCCTTCTAGGTGGTTGGTATAATTCTTTATCAAAACTACATAGAGCAATATTGTTACATTAGATGTTGAATTTGGATTGTCTTGTTGTTAAACCAAATGTTGTGACTCATTTTGAAGTTATTCCCTTTTGTTTCATCAACTTGTCCATATGCTTTGTTATTTAGCTTGTTCTCATAAAAGAGAATGATGGACAATTCCCAACATATAACCATTTTATGCTAGGTTGACGAAACCAACATTCAAAGACTTTCTTTAAATATCACACAACATAGAATTTTAACGTTTGAAGAGCTTGAGTCTTTTAACAATTTAAAATTACAAACTCTTAATAATAGTCAAGTACTATTATTCTTTTGACAACTATAAACCAATCACATTCAAGTTTATATCCATTTTCACACCTCCCACTATTTCTCATGACTTTAATGAGAAATCATTTCATACATTCAAAATGTATAAAATTGGTGTATATTGGTATAAGACATTGTGTTTCATATAATATAAATCTTGTATCTCACCTAGGATACAACAAGACAATATTCAATTCATAACACTACTATTAAGAAAATGTATTAGAAGGCATTCATCACATTACATTAATATGATAATTCAAACATTCATAATGTTTAATATAACAAGCATTAGCTCTAAACATTTAGAGACTAATTTAAATACCTTTATACATATAAGCATTTAATTAGTGGCCTTCCATCATATGAAGCCATATTAAGTTCTTAACAAAATAAGAAAGTTTAAAGACTGTCTTTAAATGCAACAAACTTCTTAAGTAGTAAGCAAAAAACATGGTGGACGAACTCTTCTCCACACCTTTCCTTGCTTGTTCCTCTTCTACTTGGCTTCTTCACCTATATACAATTATACAAATGATTAGCCCTTTATATCAAATATAAATATTTAGAAGATCTAACATTTAGAATTGAAAATAAGAACATAAACCATACCTTGTGGTTTGTCCTTAAGACTTGCAAGGTAAAACTTGCAATTCCTCCTCCAATGTCCCTCATTTCCACAATGGTGGCAAGCCCCTTTGGGCTCTATTGCCTTCTTTTTCCACACTCTTCCTTTTGGCTTATGAGTGGGTGACTTCATCTCCTTTCTTTTGCCTTTGCCTTTCAGCTTGGCTTTGGAAGAGGATGGCTTGTTATAGGCTACTGCAGCAGTCCCTATAATGTTCTCTTTCTTCATAGTCTTCTCGGCAGTTACTAACATATTTAGCAACTCAGAGAGAGTACTATCCATTTTATTCATATTGTAGTTCATTACGAACTGCGCAAATGAATCAGAAAGAGAAGCCAATATGAAGTCCTGGGCCAATTCCCCGTCAAGTGGAGTACCAAGGTTCTCCAATTGTTCAATGAATCCTATCATCTTCAGTACATGTTGATGTACTGGAGCCCCTTTGACCATCTTGGTCTTCACAAGTTCACAAACAGTGCTAAAGCGACGGTTGCGCGTCCCTTCGCCATATAACTCCGTAAGATGGAGTATTATGGAAAATGCACTGTCCATGTCCTCGTGCTGTCTCTGTAGCTCCTCATTCATGGAAGCCAACAGATAGCACTTGGCTTGTGTGTCATCCTCAACGTGCTTGTCAAACTTAGCACGCTCATCCTCTGTAGCCTCAGGGCCAAGAGGTATGTGAGGTGGAGCCTTGTCTAGCACGTAAACAATCTTCTCCAATGTTAGGAGAATCTTGACATTACGATACCATGATGGGAAATTGTGCCCCTCAAGGCAATGTTTGTCGAGTATTTTCGCGAGTGCGCTTCCAACCATATCTAAATACATAAACACTAAAATAATTAGATTGATTGTTGATTAAGTCAAACGATTCGGGTCTTTAAACCGAATGACACCACCCACCATTTTTGGCAAATTCCATATCCCTCAAGATGGAATCCGGGAGATTTCAAAGAAAGCTCCTAGTGGGTTATGGGAGGCTCACTATTACCAAGCCCACCTCACGATGATACGATGTTGGCTAGCAAAAATAATAATGAGAGGGTATAATTACCCTTTCACAACAAGTTTTTGTGATTACCCATCTATTTGGCCTCTAGAAAACAATGCCTCACGATGATACGATGTTGGCACCATTTTTCTTAGTTAAGTTCTTTCCCACCATGCTTGGTTTAGATAGGGGTTCAAGTATGACCTCACGATGATACGATGTTGGCCACACTCGTTGCCTACCTTAACCTCATCAAATGTTTTGAATAAACTCCTCCTGAATATAAGCATGCACTTTGAACTTCCCCATGATAGGGTGAAGGCGGTGTACAAGTCATAAACGCTTGGAGCCTACCATGGTGGAAGGCCACGAAAGAGTGTTCTAAGCACTCTCACGCTTTCAACTTAATATTGTTTGTTGGTTGAGGGATTTTAAGGTCTCATCAATATTATTTATTTAATCATATTCAAATAAATAGTCCTATTATAACTACTAGTCCAAAGTTAATGAAATTAGTAGCATATGATATCCCCACTATTCGTTTTCACAAAACAAATCAATATCAAAACATTTTTCAAAATATTGGAGATATATATTACTACTAATTATATTCATTATATTTTAGTAGCGTATGATACTCCCACTATTTGTTTTAAGAAAAACAAATTAATATCAAAAACGAATTTTTCAAATATTGGAAGTAACTACTACTACTATGGTTTTTGCATTCCTTTGAAATTGGACTTTATAGTTATCTTAGGCTCTTGGATGACCATGGACTTATTAGGTTATTGCAACAACGAGCCATCATTGTTGAATATAAACTCGGGGAGGTTGTGTCAATTTAATTACGTGCTTTTCAATCCAATTAAAACATTTTCATTTAGCCATTAGAAATGAAAGACAATCATTCATTGCTAATTAGGGCGTTGGACCCATTTAATCTTTAATCTCATGTCAAAACCCTCTTTTAGTTATGTCTTCTTGCCAATAGTTAAAGAAACTCTAGTCTAGCACTAGAGGGAATCAACTAATGAATAGAGATTAAGAAGTAATAAGAATTACAAACCGATTTGTACAAATTCCTATAAATTACATATACTAAAAGGGGAGAGAGATAGATTAATTTCAAACGTGACAAGGTCCATTTTAAACAGTAATTAAAACACATTCCCAAGGTTCAAACAATTTGATTTTAGCGCCTTATCTCATAGCTCAATTATCGTTTAAGGCATAAGTCCATAGTCACCCATTTTTCCAACTATCTAATCACATTAAATAATCATATGGAATGCAACATAAACATTTAGATTTAGTGCATATGGGCATAATAGTATTATGAGTTTAAACAACTAACAAATTAAAATCAAATATTTTAACTTTCTAGTTAGTAGGGGCCTTTATGCAATTATGAAAAAGTTAGGGGTCAAACCATAAATACTCAAAAGTAAAACCAACTTTCTCAAAATATAAAATGCCCCATAAGTGGTAAAACCACTATGTAGGCCGGCCTTGTTAATGGGGGGGGGGGGATGAAATCCACTAATTTTGCATTAATTCATTACAAAATAAAAAGAAACATCATTATGTTTGTCACTTATTTTAGCTTTTAATTCTTTAGAAAAAGTGATGGATATTCACCTAATCTAGTAGGGTTCAATTAATTTTAATATGGTTATGGATGGTAAGATCATCATCCACAATCATAAAACTATGCATGAAAAATAAATAAAATCATTTTCATCCAAAAACCAAACTATGAACATCAAGAACAAAACCATGAACATATTTTTCAAGATTTGTGTATTCTTGGTGATTTTTCAAACCCAAAAACTTAAGTGACAAGATTTCTTCTTTCTAGTTTTAAATGATGTGTGAGTGTCTTACAATAAAACATAAACACATGCTAAAAAATTTCCCCAAAATCATGCCAACCTAAAAGAACAAAAAACTCAAAACTTTGTTCATGACTTGTTCTTCATTCATGCATACAAAACAATTTTTACATGCACATCTTTTCAACTCTTGATTTATATTTTTCAACCATTGAAAAACAAAAGATAAACATACTTTAAATGAAGAAGTAATATGTCAAAATTTAGTTCAAAACTCAAATTTCATTCATGCATACAAAACAACTTTTGCATACATATCTTTTTCAACTATTGACTAACATTCTTCAACTATTGAAAAACAAAAGATAAACATATTTTGAATGAAACAATAATTATGTCATGCATAATATTAATACCCATATGCATAAAATCCAAAAGGACACATTATACATAAACCTTTGGCTCATGATACCACTTGAAGGGAAAATTATGAGTTTTCTAGATTTGGGATTTCAAAATGACTAGCATGCATATACAATTCTAGATTTATATACATACGCAACGGAAGCATTTATAACAAGTTATTAAAGTTATAGTCATGTAAATCCCCTTCAAGGTTCATAGGTTTAAATATAATGCATCAAAACAATTTTGCTTAAGAACAAAGTCAAGGAATAGATCTATACCTCTTGTTCTTGATTTTAGACCAAGGATGGACCACCTCCAAGCTCTTTGTTCCTTGAATTCCTTGAGCCTAGCTTCCCTCCTTGCCTCCTCCACTTTGATAGAATGAGTGCTCCTAGGTTCTCTTCAAGTCCCCAAAGTAGAAGACCTCTAAAGATCCTCACCCACTAGTATAATGAGAAGGATGAAGGAATGACCAAAAGGATGAAAAGTTGTTAGCCAATTCACCCTCAAGGTGGCAAGCCTAATTGAGAGAGAGAGAGAGATGGTTGTTTTGATTTTGTGTTTCTAAAACTCACAAAACAATTTAAAGGAATTAAACTCTATAAAGTTCCTTATATATTATCAAAACCCTAGTCAACAAATTGACCAAACAACTCTCCCAAACCCTTTAGTATGGCCGGCCCTATTGTGTTAATTTGGGCTTTGGGCTTTCATTTATTTCAAGTCATCCAATGCTTGAATAAAAGCCCAATGGGTTTAGGCCCAATGGGCCCAATTAAACCCGAACATTTCTTTAAGCCCAAAACGATCTTTTATCGCTTTTATGATTTCTTTAGACTTTCTAAATTAATCAAAACACTTAATTAATCCAATTAATTAATTCCATCATCCATTAATTACCCACTACAATAGTGTTTTGGTGAACAATCTTTTAGGTTCTAATTAGCAAGGCAGTGAGGTGATTGGTCATTAATTCAATTTAATTTCAATCACTAGTGAATCAAAACTTCATTTTAATTCACCATTCTTCTTTGATGACTATGTTTATTTATCTTAGAAGAACTCACAAACTATGAGTGACATCTAACCATATGTCATAGCTACCCAAGCTAATGTAGAAGTTTATTCGGAGAACCTATTCAGTTGGAATTACAATGTAATTCGATCCTTCTCTAATACAATACTCTCAATCATATTACTAGGGTATGGATATATTATGTCAAACCCCTAATGTGATTATTCCTTCTTATATGATTCTTTTGAGTCGTATAGGAACGCATTCCTTTCAATACGCTCGATACTTCGGCCGAAGATTTCCGAATCATATCTTAGAGTATTCTTCCTCTCTTACCGAGGATTAGAGATTCCTTGTTGCGCATACACTTGCCTTCATGACTAAGTGGCTTAACCCCAACTATGCCGTTGACATTATGAAAGATTGACGTTTGACATAATCAAAGATCAAGTACTTAACCACAAGACAACGACGATGCCTCAGGTCTAAGGACTACTTACATTATTCCAACCTTTAGAGTTACTTGCTTGACATGTGAGTAGACCTCCATGCAAGTACTCTCGTTCGATTGTGTTCAGTGAACTCATTCCCCTAATGAGCACCTACATACTTGTCTTAGTGTCACAACACGAATGGGATGAGACTTTCCATCCTTCCATTTGAAGCAGACATAGTATGTACCGATCTACGGATTGTCAGTTTCCCTCTGACAATCCAATGACCAGGAACCTTTTGGACATTTGGTTATCTGAAGAAGGTCTCTGTAGTCTAACATCATTAGATTACTTCTTCAATCCATCCATTGTCCATGGATACACTATTTAAGACATATATCGTTTATTGAGATAGTCCTAATTCGTGTTTTTGCCATTTGATGTATAAGAATCATCTATACATCTATTCATTTGTCCTCAAAGGTTTCTTCCAAAGATTGGCTTTCAGGGCATATTTCCAACAGAGGCCAATCACAGCGCGACACGTGTCGACATCAGAAGCCAATCATAGCGTGACACGTGTCAACATCAGAAGCCAATCACAACACGACACGTGTCAATGTCAGAATGAAACTAGAAACTTTCTTCTATAAATAGAGATCATTCTCTCACAATATTTCCTAATGTCATTTGTACTAAATCATTCACTAGTACTCACTAAAGGAGAGTTTGAACCTATGTACTTGTGTAAACCCTTCACAATTAATGAGAACTCATCTACTCCTTGGACGTAGCCAATCTAGGTGAACCACGTACATCTTGTGTTTGCTACCCTGTCTCTGGGTGAACCACGTACATCTTGTGTTTACTTCCCTGTCTCTATCCATTTGCATACTTATCCACACTAGTGACCGAAGCAATCTAGCGAAGGTCACAAACTTGACACTTTCTGTTGTACCAAAGTCCTCACTGATTTTGTGCATCAACAGAGTGCAAGGTTAAAGAAAAATGGCAACGACTAAATCTTTTTATATAGTAATGTCTTCCATAAATAATCAATACAAACAAATTACAATTGTTGCCGGCGAGGTTTTATGTCATGAAAACGTCGTATAATAGTCTCATTATCAATAAAAGCAAATACATCTCTCTCAATGTAAAGAACTATGCTATCACTCAACCATTGATCTCCCATTTTGTTACGCAATGGTGTTTTCACAATCTTCATAGTAGAAAAAGCTCTCTTCACCGAAGCGGTTGCAACCGGTAACACCAAAGCCAATGTAAGAAGCTTATACACTAACATATAGCTTTCACACATCCTGGTTTTCACTAACTCTTTTGCAAGATCACTAATTCCTCTCAATGATGAAAACTCACTATGCATCTTCATGTCATGAATGTAATTGTCAAGTTGAATTGGAAGATTCATGAGGTCTATATGATCAAAATCTTGAGGATAAAGTTGGGCTAAACGAACAATTTTTGCTTTGTCAGAAGATGCAAAATTATTCACCGGACTTAGACATGCCATACAAAGAAGCAACTGGCGTTTACCTCATTGAAGCAATCATTCAATTCCCTTAGTTGCATATCAAGGACTTGAAAATAGAGGTCCACACGATAGTAATGGAAGTTTGTGATTTTTGGAGCTTTACGCCTTAATTTTCCAGGTACGAAATGCAAATCCTTCATGTTAGGAACGATAATATCATGCTACTCACAAAACTTTTCTACATCATGAAACAAGTCCCCAAAGTCATCATCTCTCAAGGATTGTAGTCTTTGCTTGCATACTTCCACTAACGCCATCGCATTCATAATATCTTGATATTTCTTTTGCAATGCTTGTGATAACTCATTTGTAATTCCCAATATAAGTCTCATCAAGAAAAGATGAAATGAAAAATCAAAAGTTTGTATGTCTTTGAATAACCTAGTTGCTTCATCAAGATATCTTGGTTGCGATCACTTTTAATCCATTCAACCACCTCCACCACGGCTTCAAACATAACAATAATACTAACTATAATACCATAATGCGAGTTCCACTATGTATCACATGGACAATTGAGACTACTTTCTTGATTTAACCCTTTACCCGTTTCAAGATTACCAAGATCAAAAGCTTTTTTAATTTGTTCTTGTTGTTTCTCTCTAAATGCATCACGACGCTTCCACAACGATCCGATAAGATTCACCAAACTACTAGCATTGATGAGGAAATTGGCAACATCCTCATTTTCCTTTGCCACGAATACAAGAGCTAGTTGGAGTTGGTTTGCAAAACAATGAATATAAAATGCTTGAGGGTATTTGTTAAAAATCTTTGTTTTAAGACCATTTAACTCACCTCTCATATTACTAGCTCCATCATAGCCTTGTCCTCGTAGCGTGGACATACTCAAATTTGTTGTAGCAAACAATCTCTCAATGACCTTTTCAAGCGAGCTACTAGTTGTAGAGGAGATATGTTGAACACCCAAAAACTTTTCAATTGCTTCTCCTTTTTTGTTCACATAACGCAATACCATTGCCATTTGCTCTTTAGTCGAAGCATCACGTGATCCATCAACCAAGAGAGCAAAAAATGTACCTTCCATATATTTAGAGATTGGATTAATAGTTTCAATAGCACAATCATGAAGAAGATCCTTTTGAATATTGGAAGAAATATACTTAACATTCTTGAGAGCATTCTCAAACACAACCTTCCTAACTTTCTCACTATGATAAGCAAGAAATTGCATAAGCTCTATATAATTACCCCTGTTGCTTGATTCAAAGATTCATTGTGCCCACGAAAAGCCAAACCCTGTCATAACAACCATCTTGTGCAATCAAGTACTCCACTCAGTAAAGTGTCATAATTAACACGAGCTTCACAAGTTTGCTTGATAAAAAATGTTTCAATGTGTTGTTTTTATGTCATCAAGTCTTTAACTTGTTGTACAACTTTATTATGAAGACTTCCAACACCTTCCTCATGGGCTCGAAGATTTTTGGGTCCTTTCTTCCAATTTGTAAACCTTTTCTCAGTGAAGATATCACTTTCGGTGCTACCCATTTGATCGAAATCACATTTGAAAAGATAGCAATAACGGAAAAATGCAGCATCTTTTGATATACTATACTCCAACCACTTAAACTTATCAAACCAACCGGTGATAAAACATCGTTTGTCGCTAACTTTTCTTGACATGATGTGGTCTTTAGGTTGACAAGGATCATTTTGGAGATAGTGTCTATGAATTGCTTCACGATAATTAGGTGGATAATCAAGCATTTGACATCTATGTCCAGGGTCAGCAGGAAGATTAACCAATATTTCATCCAACTCAGTGGCGTCACTTTGTTGTGAACTACTTGGAATATTTGAAGGAGGAGGAGGACTACTCGGAATGTTCGAAGGATAAGGACTACCCAAAATGTTTGAAGGATGATTTAAGCATTATTTTTTATAGTATTGTTCCATTACGTAACTGTAAAATGGAAAGAAAAAAAAATTTCTTAGACTCTTAATCCTAGAGTACACTATACTAATATGCACAATAACTAATCCAACCAACAATTCAACCAATCCAACCAATTGCATAAGCTCCAAATAATTGCCCCTAATAGCATAATAACTAGCCCAACCAACAATTCAATTAATCAATACCAATAACTCAATAAGCATACAAAGTATTCAGTAAATAAAAATTCAATTCAACTAAGCATATGAATAAGAATAATTTTATACATTATGGAATA
Source organism: Malus fusca (assembly GCA_035220775.1). Classification (NCBI taxonomy): domain Eukaryota; kingdom Viridiplantae; phylum Streptophyta; class Magnoliopsida; order Rosales; family Rosaceae; genus Malus; species Malus fusca. The sequence goes on from CM069063.1 coordinate 24,000,253, forward strand.
ATTCAATTAATTAATCAAGAATCAAGAATTCAAATTTTAATTTTCACCCTAAAAAATAATTTCATAATTTCATATCAATAATCATATAATCATATCAATAATCAATAACCAATAACCATATTAGTGCATTACCATTTGATTCTATACCAATTCAAACTCATTCGTATTAAATAATTTAGTAGGGTTAGGGATTATAAATTTAGGAATAAAAAAAATTACCTAAAGAATGGCTTTGAAGGCTGCAAGCTGCGGCTGGACAGTGGCTGGAGACTGACTGGAGATTGACTAGAGTGGTTGGCAGCGGCTGGAGCTTGGATAGTGGTTGGTTTTCTGTCCGTTGGTTGCCAAGTTGTTGCGCAGCTGCTGGGAATTTGGGGGGCAAGCTTTACTCTCTGATTGGCAAAGGCAAAGTTGAAAAAGAAAAGGAGGACATGCATGGGTCTGAGGAGAGAAGGGGGACACTCGGTCCCCCCCATATATATATATATATATATATTTTTTTTTAACTAGATCCAAAACGACGTTGTTTTGGCCTGGATGTTAAAAAAAAAGATCTAGCTCTTCTGCACTGGAACAATGAGGGATGAAAACTAGTCGAGTTTCCAACGAGGGGAGGGGTTGAACTAGCCCTCCAGGTGTATTTTTCCGGTGACGGGAGTGGCATCCACCACTCGTCGCCCTCATGTGGCTTCACCACTGCCAACGGATGACTAGAATAGTTTTTTTATTAGTCTATTTATGGTTTATTAAATAATGATACTGAATTATTATTAATTTGGAAGAATAAATTTATATGGACTATATTATTTTGTTTTGAGAATAGATTTCCAAAATATTATAATATTGACATTATTTTGTTGAGAAACTATTTTCGAGACGAAATAAAATAAATATTTTTAGTTAATCGCGCAAGGCTTTACGTGACAAACCTGTTGTTGCCAAAACCTTTGCGGGACGAGATTTCGTCGCGCAAGTGAAACAGTCGGTTAGCATTTAAGGCGTCATATTTACTGTGTATTACCACTTAAATACGCGATGAAAATTTGGTTGCGCATAACATTGAGGGACTAGCTTCGTCGCACAAAGCGATGGTCAGTGGAGTTGAAGTCGTGGCATTTATTGCATATTTATTTCGTACTTTGTGCAACGAAGGTTTTGTAGCTCAAAAGGTTATGCGCGACGTAAAGTGTTCTTTTATAAGCATAAATTGTTTTGCAATTTTCTTCACATTGTTTTGTACATCTGATTGCCGATAATAGGGATAGTAGGAGAGCAGCGATCCAGGATCGAATTGTGGAAAGAAACAGCACGCCCTCTGGGCCCCATGATATGACGCAATATGTGGAGTTTGCATGTTCGATTTGTTTAGCAATGCAGGACAATTGTCCTACTGCTGAGTGGCGCTCTTGGAAATTTGTGCCTGAGGACGCAAAGAATGCGATGATGGATGAACTATTAGTAAGTGTGACAAATGTTGAAAATAATTAATTTTGTGAAATTGTTTTTTTATATGTTGTAAATAATTATTTGCATATATGTGTAACAGTGTAACTACACTCTTGATGATATGAACAAAGAGTTGGTGAAGTTGATGGGGGAGGCGTTGAAGAAGGTTACAAGCAGTGGCATTATGATGTGGAGCGGAATGGAGGACCAGCGGAGTAGTTTTAAATTTATATTTTTGAGGACAATATTTATTTTTAAGGTTTTATTTTAAGTTATGTATTTGGACTTAATTAGCCTTTAATTCATGTTTTGTTGTTTAAATAATTGAATTGGTTAATTTACTTTATTTAAGTTTTCTATTATTTTTAGAATAATATTATAATTGAATAAGTCTTTGTAATTATGAAATTTACGTAAATATAGATTATAAAGATCTATATTACGTAAATTTCATATAATGAATTATGTATTTGTACGTCGCTGAACATTTTGCACGATGAAACACTCGACGCAATAAATATGTGCGACGAATTACTTATTCATCCCACATATTTCCAACCATGATGAAGTTTTCATTGCGTAAAGGCCGTAAAAAATGCTGTTAAATTTACCGTCAAATTTCGAATCCATACATTTTAAGCGACGAAATGTTCGTTGCGTAAGGGTGAAATCAAAGGGCGACGACTCCAGAGTCTTGCTCGATAAAGGTTTTGTCGCTTAAGATATTTACTCCAGACGGTCAGTTTCTAAGTCAGAGGATTCAATGCTATTGAATCAAAGAATCATTGTGGCATTTGTAAGGGTTTTGCCCTACAAAGCTTTTGTCGCACAAGGTAGGCCTGGCAAACGGGTCGTGTCTGTCGTGTTCGTGTCGTTTTCGTGTAACACCTGTTATCTTAACGGGTCGTGTCGTGTCACACCCGTTATCTTAACGGGTCCTTAACAGGTCGTGTCGTGTCGTGTCGTGTCACACCCGTTATGACCCGTTAAGAAAAATATTTTTTTTTCTTAAATTTGTACATACCACACATTGCCACATAAATATTACTTCAATACATTAAAACACATTTGTCGTTTAAGTACTACATCTACACTCGAAAATAAGAGCCTAATAAAAAAATAATACATACACTACTAATCTATTACAAATATTAAATGTGCAAGGATATGCAAAATGAAAGAGTTTTTGTTTTCAAGGTTGTGAAGTCTTTCTCAAAAGTTTAACCTCAATTTACAAAATCCTCGATTTACATCGATCATCATGAAATTGTATTGGAACTTTGGCTTGATCTTAGCCGATCCAATGGTCATCAATTTTTTAAATTTAATTTAATATATATAATTATATTATATAATTATTATAGTTTTTAGGGGTATAAAAATTTTAAATTAATATAGATATATATAATTATTATTGTTTATTCATACTTTGATTAAGTATAACATAAGATTTTGTGATATCCACTAGTGTAAATATTTTAAATTGAAGATCAAATTCATTCTTTGTATTCATATAGGGTTAAGGAGTGTAGCTGTAAAAAATCATCAAAATCGGAGTTAAAATAACCGTTAAATCGTGATTTTTTGTTTTATAATTGTCGAAAAGTTTTGTCCCATTACTTGATATCTGAATGTTTGTTTTTTGCAATTTTTGGCGTATGCGATCTCGAAGTATATACAAACATGTTTGACGGTTGGATCGTTGAAACTAGTTTCGTAGAATGTGTGTATCTCATCAAAACAATAAATTCACTAACACTTAAAAGTTTATTCATACTTTCATTAAGTATAACATAAGATTTTTTTGTATCCACTAGTGTAAATATTTTAAATTGAAGATCGAATTGAATCATTGTATTCATATAGTGTCACATCCCGGTCCGGGGCGGACCACTTCCCGAGCCCGCTCCACCACCGTAGCACGATATTGTCCGCTTTGGGCTTACCATTCCCTCACGGTTTTGTTTTTGGGAACTCACGAGCAACTTCCCAGTGGGTCACCCATCCTGGGAGTGCTCTGGCCTCCTTCTCGCTTAGCTTCGGAGTTCCTACGGAACCCGAAGCCAGTGAGCTCCCAAAAGGCCTCGTGCTAGGTAGGGATGGGAATATACATTTAAGAATCACTCCCCTGGGCGATGTGGGATGTCACAATCCAGCCCCCTTAGGGGCCCGACGTTCTCGTCGGCACACTTCCGGCAAGGGATTGGCTCTGATACCATTTGTCACATCCCGGCCTGGGGCAGACCACTTCCCGGGCCCGCTCCACCACCGTAGCACGATATTGTCCGCTTTGGGCTTACCATTCCCTCACGGTTTTGTTTTTGGGAACTCACGAGCAACTTCCCAGTGGGTCACCCATCCTGGGAGTGCTCTGGCCTCCTTCTCGCTTAACTTCGGAGTTCCTACAGAACCCGAAGCCAGTGAGCTCCCAAAAGGCCTCGTGCTAGGTAGGGATGAGAATATACATTTAAGGATCACTCCCCTGGGCGATGTGGGATGTCACATATAGGGTCAAGGAGTGTAGCTGCAAAAAATCATCAAAATCGGAGTTAAAATGACCGTTAAATCGTGATTTTTCTTTTTATAATCGTCGAAAAGTTTTGTCCCGTTACTTGATCTCTTAATGTTTGGTTTTTGCAATATTTGGCGTATGCGATCTCGAAGTATATAAAAACATATTTGACGGTTGGATCAATGAAACTAGTTTCGTAGAATGAGTATCCCATCAAAACAATAGATTCACTAATACTTAAGAGTTTATTCATACTTTCATTAAGTATAACATAAGATTTTGTGGTATCCACTAGTGTAAATATTTTAAATTGAAGATCGAATTCATTCATTGTATTCATATAGTGTCAAGGAGTGTAGCTGTAAAAATTAATATAATCAAAATCAGAGTTAAAATAACCGTTAAATCATGATTTTTCGTTTATTACCGTCGAAAAGTTTTGTCTCGTTATTTGATCTCTGAATGTTTGTTTTTTTTTCAATTTTTGGCATACGCGATCTCGAAGTATATACAAACATGTTTGACGGTTGGATCATTGAAACTAGTTTTGTAGAATGAGTATCCCATCAAAACAATAGATTCACTAATACTTAAGAGTTTATTCATACTTTCATGAAGTATAACATAAGATTTTGTGGTATCCACTAGTGTAAATATTTTAAATTGAAGATCGAATTCATTCATTGTATTCATATAGGATTAAGGAGTGTAGCTATAAAAAATAATCAAAATTGGAATTAAAATAACCGTTAAATCGTGATTTTTCGTTTTATAACCATCTAAAAGTTTTGTTCGGCTACTTGATCTCTGAATGTTTGTTTTTTCGATTTTTTGCTGATACGATCTCGAAGCATATACAAACAAGTTTGATGGTTGGATCGTTAAAATTAGTTTCGTATAATTCGTATCCCATCAAGTTCAATGGATATATATATATATATATATAATTTTTTTTTATTTATTAAATAGATTTAAATCTATTTATTGTGTACGTATAATTCACCGGTACATGGAGTAGTACATCACATGTTATTATACAAATAGTGAGATATGTCATATGTGTGATAAAAAGTTAATTACTTAAAAAAAATAAAATTTCTCACTACTTTTATTAATTTTCATTTTTCCCTCTTTTTTTTTTTTTTCCTTTTCAGCTTTTCTTATAATTTTCATTTTTCTATCCCTTCTTTTTCTCCAAAGGGCAGCCTACCCATCTTTCCCTCTCATTTTTTTGTTTCCGTTTCAGCTTTTCTTATAATTTTCATTTTCCCTCCCTTTTTCTTCAAAGGGTGCGGTTCCCTCTCATTTTTTTTGTTTCCGTTTCAGCTTTTCTTATAATTTTCATTTTCCCTCCCTTTTTCTTCAAAGGGTGCGGCAGGAATGGAATGAAATTATGGAATCAATGGATGCATATTAATTAATAATTATTATAGTTTTTATAAAATTTAATTTAAAATTTAATATATATATATATATATAATTATTATAGTATATATAATTATTATAGTTAATTTAATATATATATATATATTTATTATAGTTTTTAGGGGTATAACATTGTTAAATTAATATATATAATTATTATAGTATTTTTTTAGGGTTATAAAATTATAAAATTAATATTCTGCTTATCATGTATTGTGTTACCCACGTGTATACCCGAATCAACCCGTTATCTTAACAGGTGCTTATCGGGTTACCCGATAACGACCCGATTCGTTATCGTGTCGACCCGAACACCTGTTAATTTCTTGTCGTGTCGTGTTGGGTTATCGGGTCGTGTTAGGAATTGTCAGGCCTAGCGCAAGGTAACCAAAGTTTCTATAAATAACCAGTTTCGATTACCATATTTCTCAAATATTTTTCCGGATTACAATTCCAATTGTTATTCAAATTTAAGCACGATTGCCGACTCAGGTGCTCGTTCATCGAAGAGGATGGAGGGTGAGAGTTCCGGAAAAGGTAATACCCACTAAATTAATTATGTGTTTTCTATACATTTTATACTTTGCATTATTATTTTTAATATATATTTTTTTAGTAGACAAGAAAAAAAAAAGAAGAAAAAAGAGTTGCGTCTATGGTCCGATACAGTTTTGGAGGGAGCCGATACATAATCAATTATGAAGAATTGATGGGAATTCAAAGGTCGGATATGCACAACATGTCACATCCCGGCCTGGGCCCCCACCACATCCTGGGCTCAACTCCGCTGTAGCACGATATTGTCCGCTTTGGGCCCCCACCACGCCCTCACTATTTCGTTTCTAGAACTCACATGAGAACTTCCCAATGGGTCACCCATCATGGGATTGCTCTCGCGCAAACTCGCTTAACTTCGAAGTTCCGATGGAACCCGAAGCCAATGAGCTCCCAAAAAGTCTCGTGCTAGGAAGAGATGGGAATATACATATAAGGCTTACACGATCCACACCCCTGGGCGATGTGGGATCTTACAATCCACCCCCCTTAGGGGCCCGACGTCCTGTCGACACACTTCCGGCCATGGATTAGCTCTGATCCCAAGTTTGACTCCGCCGTAGCACGATATTGTCCGCTTTGGGCCCCGACCATGCCCTCACGGTTTTGTTTCTGGAACTCACACGGGAACTTCCCAGTGGGTCACCCATCATGGGATTGCTCTCGCGCAAACTTGCTTAACTTCGGAGTTTCGATGGAACCCGAAGCCAGTGAGCTCCCAAAAGGCCTCGTGCTAGGAAGAGATGGGAATATACATCTAAGGCTTACATGATGAACACCCTTGGGCGATGTGGGATCTTACACAACAAGTTTATGCGCGATGTGCGGGTATTAGTGCGAGACAAATGCAATGTCGATTGAGAGTCTTGGAGAGCCTTTCCCGAGGAAAAAAAGACGCACTTGGTCGATGAGTTAGAATCTGATTGGGACATTGATAAAGTGACCCAAATTTGATGAAGTGCATCGACAACATATTCAAATCATATTTCCGAGAGTGGAAGTTTGATGTTGAATATGAGGCAGAACTGAACCGAATACCAAAACCACCAGCAGTGGAATAGAATTTTATTTATGTTTTATTAAATAATAACATTTGGGTTTTAAGTTTTATTTACGAACGTTACTTTTTAATATGCAATTTTAAAGTTTTTGTTGAATAAAATATTATTGTAATAAACGATTATATTAATTAAATATGCATGAATATTTAATTAATTTAAACATTTGTAGATTTGTTCGGGTGTAATTTAATACTTTGTTCATTAAGTGTGTATGTGATTTAAAATGAATAAAGTAATAAATGAAAAAAAAAAGTATTTTAAAACCAAAAAATATAAAAAAATAACAAATAGCGACGAAATTACTCTTTTGTCGCTCAAGGTGGAATTGCGCGACACTACACCATCGTCACGCAAAGGTTATTAGAGGCAGGACTGGCCATGATTTGGCGCCAAAACGTGGCATGCATATGTTTTACGCAACAAATGTTTCGTCGTGCATGGTGGGTAAAAAAATGGAGGTAATAGATACATAATTTCAAGTGTGATCAGACAACCATAAATCATTAGTACTACTTTCGTTTGCACTTCTACTCCCTCGCACTCGTGTCGCCATAACTGTGGCGCAAGAGTGAAATTTAAGTCAGCTTCTCAGACATAGAGAGGCAGAAACTGCAAATTCATTGCAGCTCTGCCTCTCATCCCTCAGCTCACTGTCACTCATCTTCCTTAGCTCGATCACTCGGTCTCGTGCTCACCTATATATCATTTGGTAAGCAAATTTGCTTTCAATAATTTTTTTTTTTAAATTACACAACGAAACTAACAAAATTAAATTTGTTGTGTGTAGGTGGTTTTTTTTAACGACTATCAGCGACGAACACATTAGGAGGTATATTTTCTTCGACTATTTCATTAACATTAAATGTTTTTTAGCATTTATGTGATACAATTTATTTGTATGCAAACATTTTTGTACGAAGTTAAGTATTAACTTCGTGCATTATTTTCATGAAACTTAGTTTTCAGTTTGAGAATTAGTTGGATTTCGCACATGGATGCGAAAGCATAACTGCGGTCCAATTAATTCTTGAATTGTCCCAATTTTTGGGTAGTTTGGGAATGCATAGTTCTGTGTCGTAGTTTGCGATTCACATATTAGATTTCGATAAGGAGAAATTTGGTTGCGTGTATGTGCGTTCTTTGAGTACTGCGTACGTATTTAGTACATACGTGATGCACTTGAAGAATTGCAGGGATATGCTGCCAAATTTTGTCAACATTGAAATCTAATCTGAAAAAGCTTTAAAATACGACATGTAGTCATGCATTCCTAAATGGGATAGGACCATTACCAAAGGCATAAGGTGACATGTTATAATTGAAGTGTTTGTAACCATTATGATTTTGTTTTTTTGTTTTTTGTTTTTTGTTTTTTTTGTTTTTTTCCGCAGGCTATATGGACAGACAGTGGATACAGAATCCTACAGATGTGCAGACGAATACTTGGATGAAATAAATCAGTTCATTGATTTTGCAATGGCACACAACCAAGGTTCACCTCTAATATGGTGTTCGTGTAGGAACTGTAACAATTCAATGGTTGAGTATTATGAAAATGTTCGATACTATTTAGTACGACGTGGTATGATGGAGACGTATACCACTTGGAATAATCATGGGGAACGATTAGTACATCCTTCATCTTCACATGTGACCCCATTAGTTGAGGCAGTTGAATCTTATGTTGATCTAAACGAACAAATTATGGATATCCTAAATGATAATTTTCTAGACACGTCGACCGATTTTGATCAGGAATGGGGATATGACGTCCCTCGACGCATGGACAGTGGAGCCTTTAAAAAATATGAAAAACTATTAAAAAATGCCAAACAAGAATTATACTCTGGTTGCGAGGATTTTTGGTACTAACGACTATTGTGGAGCTGATGCATGGAAAAATAAAATTTCGTATGTCCAATCAGTGCTTTGATTATTTTGTTGGGCCTTTTCAAGAGGATGCTTCCAAAGGACAATTGTTTGCCGAAAGATCACAAAAGTGCAAATAAGGTGTTGAATGGTTTGGGATTGGGCTATGAAAAAATTCACGAGTGTAAAAATAATTGTGTATTGTTCTATAAGGAGAATGAACCGCTAGATAAATGCCTTATATGCAAAGAGTTGAGGTTTAAAATGACAGCGCAAAACAGAACGACGAAGATTTCACAAAAAGTTATGCGTTATTGTCCAATAAAGCCTAGGCTTCAACATTTGTATATGTCGACGCATACTGCTAGCGACATGACATGGCATAAGGACAGACGGGTGGATGACGATTTGATGAGGGATCCAGTTGATGGTGAGGCATTGAAAGAGCTTGATCGTTTGTACCCTGATTTTTCGCGAAAGCCGCGAAACGTAAGATTGAGGCTGGCCCCAGACGGATTTAATCCGTTCGGGGTATTAAACCAAAACCACAGCATTTGGCCAATCTTCGCAATTCTGTACCATTTGCCTATATGGAAATGTATGAAGAAAGAATATATGACGATGACTATGTTGACAATCAAGGATCCGGGCAAGTCTATTGATGTATATTTGAGGCCATTGGTCGATGAGCTAAAAGATTTATGGGACAACGAAGTTCTGACATACGATAAATCAACTAGGCAGATGTTCACCTTGTGAGTAGCAGTAAGGTGGACTATAAACGATTTTCTCACGTATGCTATGATGTCCGGGTAGAGTACTAAGGGTTATTTGGCATGCCTAGTTTGCAAGGAAGACACAATGTCTTCTTGGCACGTCGGGAAAGTTTGTTACCTAGGGCATCGTAGATGGTTGCTGTGGGACCATGAGTGGCATCAGAACGAGACAACATTCTTCAACAGAACAGAGATTCAGCCAAAACCTAGAGAATGGTCTGAAGAAAATATTTTAGCGCACTTGAATTGTTTGGATTTTGGTCTATTTGCCAAATCGGTAAATAAGACCAGACCAGACACCCATCTAAACTGGAAACACAAGAGTATGTTGTTTGAGCTGTCGTACTGGTCCAAATTGAAACTGCGCCACAACCTCAATGTTATGTATGTTGAGAAGAACGTGTTTGATACACTGGTTGGAACTATATTAGACATCGAGGGAAAGACGAATGACACGAACAAAGCTTGCATCGATTTGGAGCAAATGAGAATAAGGCCACGTTTATGGATGACAAGGGAGGGTGAGATAGCCAGAAAGGGGTTAGCTTCTTTTTTTAGTAAAATCGAAGAAGAGGAAAGAGTTTTTAAAGTTTCTATCCTCTGTAAAATTTCCAGATGGGTATGCTTTAAATATCGGACAATGTGCAAACGTCGATGGGGGAAATTTTCTAGGCTTAAGACTCACGATTGTCATGTCATACTGCAACGTCTGCTCCCGATTGGTATTCAACACCTATTGCCAGAAGATGTGGTGAAGCCAATTCTTTTGTTGGCGAGATTTTTTTCTCAATTATCTGCTAGGGCGTTGCGAAAGTCTGATGTACAACAGTTACGCACTGATTGTTGAAGTCGTATGCAAGTTTAAACAAATATTTCCTCATTCTTTCTTCATAAGCATGCTCCACGTGATGATTCACTTGTCAGATGAGGCATTACTTGCAGGACCCTTCAACTATCGATGGATGTATCTAATCGAAAGGTATAAAGTCTTTAGTCATTAATTAATTCGTGATCAATTGACGATTTAACTTATTTGAATCATCACAATTTTATTTTTGCAGATCACTGGGTGTGTTAAAGAAGAGTGTAAGGAACAAGGTGAAGCCTAAAGGATCAATTGTGGAGGCTTGGGTGGCATTTGAGACGAATATGTTTTGTACTATGTACGTACAAGACGTTGAGACGGCGTTCAATCGACCACACCGTAATAATGAGGGTGGTGTGAAAAGGCAAAAACTATATGTGTTTGCCTAAATCGCACGACCATTTGGCGAACCAGTACAAGGTAATTCGTTCACCGAAAGAGACATGCAAGTAACTCATTAGTTCATACTTAACAATTGCAACGAGATAATTGAGTACCTGGATGAGCATGAAGAGTTGATAAAGCGGGAACATCCTTCGCATTTATATGTTGTGAAGCACCGTGATCTGTTTCCTCGTTGGTTTCGCGAACAAGTTGTTTAGGTTTTTTTGGTGGTTTTGTGATAAAATATAATTGCATGTCAGTTGTCTTAAATTTTGGTAAAACCAACATGTCAATTTTTTGGTATAAATTAGGTGAAAAAACTGAAGGAAACCAATTCTCTCGCATATACTGATGAATTATACAACTTGGCTATTGGACCTCTAAGCCCAGAACTGTACTCAAGGTGTCATGTGAACGACATAAAATTCTTGGGAGCTGACCGTGGTGACAAGCTTTGTACTCAAAACAGTGATGTACATGTCTAGGAACGGGATATATTGCAGACATTGATTTCTATGGCAAATTAACAAATGTGGTCCAATTGCTTTACAAAGACCATCGTCAATTCATCATTTTTAAGTGTCATTGGTTCGATATAGACCCTAGTAGGAATGAGGGTGTTAAAGGGGACGATGGTTTACTATCGGTGCACACTACCCGTTGTTGGTACAGTGAAAACCCATACATTTTGGCAACTATGGCCAAACAAATTTTCTACATCGATGATCCAAAGGCCGAGATGGGATGGAAAGTTGTTCAAAGGATTGATCACAAAGGGGTGTATGATATTTTGGACCGAGATCCTGATGACAACGACGATGACAACAACTTTGCCGACCACCTCCTCGGAACTTCAACACAAATTAGAGCAGAAACACTTTGGGATACTAATATTGTCCATGAACCATTTTAGGTAGTTGGAGGTCCTCAAATCGAAATTCTATAGACTTAATTACAATTGATCTTGGAAGTCTCCCAAGATACAATCCACCTAAGGGCGCGGATGATGTTGTTGATGTACCAACAGATGAGGTTGAATGGGAGATTGAAAGTGATCCAAGTAAAGATAATGATATTTATTGTACTGTGGATGAGGATTAAAGACTTTTAACTTATATGCAATGCAATTAAGTGTATTTAATTTTTTATATATAAACAAATTTTAATTTATTAAATTTGTAATTGGATAAAAGATTTAAAAAAAAACAAATTCAAAGTCAATTCAAAGTGATGAACACTAGAAAGTCGTAGTGCATAATGTAATAGTGCGACGAAAACAAGAAAATTCGTCGCTCAAGGTAGGTTTGCACGATGCAAGGGACGCATTCGTCGCATGTGGAGGTTTGCGCGATGCAACAAGTTCAGTTTTTCGCTTAAGGTCTTCAAAATTTCCCAAAATATAAATATTGGCGCCTATTTTTTAAATGTTCATTAAACATTGGGCGACTGATTAGGGTAAATTGTCCCGCAATACTGTATTGTGTGACGAATGGGATAACTTCGTCGCTACATGTCCTTCAAAATTCCCAAATTAAAATGTAGGCGCTTTTTAAAAAAAAAAAATGTTCATTAAATATTGCGCAATGAAATGTGCTATATTTGTCACATTTTTTACTTATACGCGATGAATGTTTTCCTTTTGTTGCTCATTATTCTCAAATTAACCAAAAATAAGGCAAGTTTTTATTTTTATTTTTTTAAATTCATTAAAACTGAGCGATGAATGTGTTTGTGGCGTAAAGTCCTTCGCATTATTAGTTCCATAGATCCTTTCTTTCTCTCATTTTCCAGAACCTCTATCTCACTCCAACCGTCTCTCTCACTCGAGCTTTCTCACTCCAACCTCTAACTTTCTCTCCCTACAACTCTCGCCCCCCCTCGAACTCTCTTTCTCCCTGCAACTTTCTCTCTCTCTCTCCAACTCTCTCCCGCGAACTCACTTTCTCTCAACTCTGAGGTAATTCATTTTTTTTTCTTCATTTGTTAATTATTTTAGATGTATGGTTTTTGTGGATTGATTACATATTAGGGTATTAGGCATAAGAGGTTACGGATTTAGGGATTTTGTCAATTTGGGGATTTAGGGTTTATCTCATTTTGGGGATTTATGGTTTATCTCAATTTGGGGGATTTAGGGATTTCGAAATTGGGGGTTTAGGGATTTTAGGGATTTCGAAATTTGGGGAGTAGGGCTCGGGTGGGCATCGGGGATGGTGGTGGGGGGGGATTGGGTTGGGGTGGCGGTGCCTGAGTCATCGAGGGTTGGATAGGGGTGGTGCGGGGATGGATGGTATGGGGTGGGGGTTGGGTAGGGTTAAAATTTTAAATTTCATATTTTTATGCAAATTTCATTTAATTTTCAATTTATTCAAATTTTTTGTGACAGCCCATCCTCGATTTTAAGAGTTTTAAAGTTTTAATAAAGGATTTTACAAAAATGCCCTTCAAGGCACGCACATTATTCGAGGTTAATCATTGTGTCATGCCATCTAAGATTTATTTTCTTGACATATCCTCGTAGTACTCGTCGCTACGGACGCGTGGGCGTAGACGGTGCGTGATTTGGAGTTATAACGAAAAAGATTTTAAAGTTTGAAGTTTGGACCTTTTTATGAATTTTATTATTAAAATTTGGATGGCCCAGATTAAAGGAAATTTGAAATGGATGGCTTGGATGTAAGGGAAAGAAAATAAAAAAAATAAAAAGATGTAGAAAGGTTTTGTGTGTGTGTGTATGTGACGGGAAAGGGGGAAGAAAAGAGAAGAAGAAGAAGAGATTGGGCAAAAACTGCCCAACCAGAGGAAGAGAGCAGGAGCTCCGGGATGGGAAAGGAGAGAGAGCTGGCGAATGGGGAGAAGAGAGAGAGGAGACTGGCCAATCAGAAAGCAAGAAAGGAGGAAAGGAGAGAGGGCGAGAAGCGGATGAGAGAAGGAAGAAATGGGTTTTCCCCAACCCGTGTACCCGCGCACCCATCTCCATTTTTCCGACGATTTTCACCGGATTTCTCTCAATTTGGATCAAGGTACCACTTCCAATCATCACCTAGGCCTTCCCTCTTCATGTTTCACCCAAAAAATCATGAAATTTGATGGTGGTTTGGTGAAGAACGCACCCGTGGGTGCCACGACTTTCTTGTTCAAATTCTTCAAATATTGAAATGTTTTCTTTCAATTACTAACACCATTAGCATTCCCTTAGGACCTGGAACAAAGACCAAGCTTTGATTGGGACGTCGGAGTTGATTTGAAGGTCGAATTGAAAGCACCAAATTCTAGGGTTCTTCACGGTTTTGGTGGAATTGGAGCATTTCTAGGACAAATTGGCCTTGGCCTCAGGTATAAAGTTTACTCTACTCACTGAGATCTTCAATTCTGTATTTTGTGAGAATTTTTGGAAATAGTTGGATTTTCCGGCGAGCCGGGGCGGCCAACCGCCACCCGCGGCGGCCCGTGCGGCGGCGCGTGGCCAATGGCCCTCCAATGTCATTCTTAGCATGTGTTTAAGGTTCTAGGTTCAGTTTTGATAATTGATGGACGTAAGTTGAATAATTGAACCTAAGTTCGTTACGATTCGTGGTTAGGTGAAAATGTGAATTGACGATCCGACTGTTGGATCGTCACCAAACTTTGATACGTTGTAATACGTAATATTTGAGGATTATAGGAACTTATGGATTGGGAATCCAATTTACGGATCTTCCGGAATTGGAGTTGTAAGTTCATGAAATAAAATGTTAACCGTCACTTGGTTTTGGAAATTGACGGAGATCCGACCGTTGGATGGTAATGAAATTTTAGGATGTTGTCCTAGAGGTATATTGTGGACCTCTAGAAGTTATGGATTTGAAATCTGAGTTGCAGATCTTCCGGATCGAACTACGTAGTGACGTGTTTTATATAAGTTATATATTCTATCGATATGATTTCTGAGGTTGGATTTGATTATTGTTCTAGGCGCCGATCGTCATGACGCCTTGATGTGTTGTGCTAGGGAGTTATTGGGCGAACTCCAGGTGAGTGGGCAATATTTCTGTTTATACCTATATACTATTGATATTTTTCCCAGAAATTGAGTTTAAATGAAAGTACGTTTTAAAATGCCATGCATGCATATTATGAATTATATGAATTGATAATTGATGCATATATATATATGTGAATTGGTGCTGTGGACGCACAGGTGAGTATCAGGTGAGTTTTATGTTATTCATGTGAATCATTGATGATGTGTATTATGTTGATAGCTCATAACCTGCAATCATGGTGTTAGTGCTTATATTATTCACCTCGCACCACACGCTCACCTTGGATCCAAGTAGGTGCATGTCGTACAGACCATGAGAGGGTTCCGACATGTCGTACAGACCATGATAGGGTTCCGACTGATAGGTGACCTTAGATTATGTGCACAGATGATTGATGAGAGAAACACTAGAGCGTATTCTTACACCATTCTTATCGTACAGACTACTTTAGGTAGTTCCGATTTATGTGCAGAGTAGTGCCGTACAGGTCACTGTGGTGACTCTGGTTTGGATTGGATATTGAGCTATAGAATTAACCGTACAGGACCAACTACAGGGTCTCCGGTTGATTCATTATTTCACCTGTTATATTGATGCATCCATATTCTATTTTTGACATTATAGCATGGCATACTTTCTGGTTTTGATAAATATTGATGATTTGAGATATTTGAAGGTATATGCTATTATGTTATTTTCTGGGAAAGTATACAGGTTTTACAGCGAGGGGTTAGAAATGTTTTAAATGAAAAGTTTTCGAAAAACTTTGTTTTACTGACCCACTCAATTTTGTTTTGTGCCCCTCCAGGTTCTAGATAGCAGAGCTTTAGTGGCCACGAGGAATCCAACGGTGTTCTGATAGAATTCACAAAAGTAGGACTCACCCTCAGGCGTCTCATCTTAGTAATTGTATTTTTAAAGCTTTCGAATTGTGTAAATGGTTACGTCACTCTCACATGACGGCCAGCATGCCCTCCTTCGGGACGGGGTGTGTCAGTTGGTATCAGAGCCTAACTTCCAATTCTGGACATCTTGAGAATTTCCTAGTGTATTTTGTCAGAACTATATCGCCTCATAGCGAGCCACGTAGTTCGGATGAGCCTAATTTCCCTGATATAGTAGTTTGGGGAAAACTATTGCCATTATGATTCAGTCTATTATCTAAAGGAACCTTTTGAGACTGGTTATAAGTTAAATTTGAATCACTTTAGGGAAATGAAAAACCTAAGGGAGCAGATCGATGGCTTAATCATTTGGGAAAAGACGTTTCGGATTATGCAAAGTCAAGGGAATCTTCCTCCCGACAGGTGGGTCGAGATGACTACCTAGTTTCTGAGTGTTGAATCTGCATTCTGATGGAGATAGGAATGTTATCCGATGTTATCGGAAGAACAACTATTTGGAAGTCGTTTAAAGAATTGTTTAAGGAAAAATTCATTCCTCCGACATATTATTATAGAGAGTTTACAAACTTGCCTTGTTTCCATTCAGATGTTGTTGCTAATCCGGTTGAGGTGTTATGTCATTTTTGGCTGGATAATAAGAAGAAGTGGCGTTCTTTGGCGACCACTATTCATTGTACTTTTTACCAGGAGTTTACGAGATGTTGTGGAGCATTGAGGACTCTGAGAACATGATCAACAAGAGTAAAGAGGAATAAGAAAAGAATCAGAATCAGAAGAAAGACGATAAAGTTAAAGATCCGTCTGATCAAAGACCTCGGAAGACTCAGAACTTCAAAAGAAGTGAAACTAGTGCTAATTTTCCCAGCTGAGGTTTTAGTGCCACTGGTAAGAGGTGAAATGATAGATTTACTAGTGATCCCAGATCTCAGAGACAAGGTGATTCTGGTAGAGGAAATGTATCTTTGTACCGTAGGTACAATATTAGGCACTTTGGAGAGTGGGAAGTTGTGAATGTGTTCATGTAGTTAGATGAGACATAGAGGTATGAATTGTCCCTAGGATCAGTTGTTACCCAGCAGTCTTCCTTGACATATTACTTGGAAAATTGATGAGTAAGTCGTACAGGTCACTATAGGTGACTCCGACTTATGTGCTAACATGGATGGTCGAGCTGTAGACTCAGCCGTACAGGTCATTCTAGCTGACTCCGGCTGATATAATTCTTATTATTGACGATGTTGCCAAAGGAAGTAGTGAATGAGCACGATCAAGGCGTATATATGTATTTTCCCTGTGAGGAGTAAAATGATAATATTGCACCCTTAAGAATTGTTGCTTACTTATCGAGACGACAATGAGTTATCGTTATTGCGGGCTGCAGACCGTAATATCCATAACTTATTTGTTGGATTCGTTAAGCAAGTAAACAGGTAGGTCATTCTATGTCGGTTATGATTATTCAGGGTGTCCAGTGATGGTGGAAGAAGTAGTTATGCCAGCGAATCTTATCCCGTCAGACATTGTGGATTTTGATGTAATTTTAGGCACAGGTTGGTTGCATTATAATCGTGCCAATATGGATTGCTATGGGAAATCAGTTACTTTCCATTGTCTTGAATTATCAGATGTTACTTTTGTGATTGAGCAAAGTGGAGTGAGGCATGCCGTTATTTCTGTTGTGAGAGCAAAGAGATTGTTATCAAAAGGTTGCCAAGGATACCTAGCTCATGTGGTGTTGCAGGATCGTACTCCTAGTATTGTGGATGACGTACGAGTGGTAGACATTTTCCTAATGTGTTTCTGGAATGATTTACCTGGATTACCACCAGACAGAGATGTGGTGTTCACTATTGAATTGTCTCCAAGTACAGACTTTATGTTATAGATTGGTTCCTACAGAGTTAAAGGAATTGAAAATTCAGTCACAAGAATTGGTTGATAAAGGTTTCAGTCAACCTAGTACGTTACTTTGGAAAACCTTAGCTTTGTTTATAAGGAAGAAAGACGGGACCTTAAGAATATGTTGGATATTAGGTAATTGAATCGGGTAACGAGTAAGAACCGTTATTCATTGCCGCGCATTGATGATTGTTTGATCAGCTTAGAGGTGTCTATGTGTTTTCTAGGAAAAAGTTGAAGTCTGATATACTCTTAAGTGAAAGTAAAGCATGCTAGTCAGTTTGAGTTGGTGTTGCAATGTTTGAGGGAACATCGTTTGTATGCTAAGTTTAGCAAATGTCAATTTTGGACGAATCAAGTGGCAATTTTGGGACTTGTGATATTTGCACAAGGTATTCAAGTAAATCCTCAATGAGTGAGAACTGGGGAGAATTGGGAACAACCTCGAACCGTCACTGAGGTACTGAGTTTTCTTGGTCTAGCAGGCTACTATAGACATTTGTAAAGGATTTTTCAGTCATTGCTTTGCCATTGACGGGATCGACTAGAAAAGAGGTTAGGTTTGCGTGGATGAAAATTGTGAACAAAGTTTCAGCAATTGAAGCATTATCTCACTCATACACCTGTTTTAGCACTCCCAGATGATAACGGTAATTATGAGGTCTACAGTGATGTATCCTTGAATGGTTTAGGATGTGTGTTGATGCAACATGGTAGGGTGATTACTACACTTCACGACAATTGAAACCTCATGAGATGAATTACCCTACTCATGATTTAGAATTAGCAACTATCATCTTTGCTTTAAAGATTTGGAGACATTGTCTTTATGGGAAGAAAAGTGCAAGATTTTTACGAATCAAAAGAGTATCCAATATCTGTTTATTCAGAGGTATCTTAATCTTAGGCAATGAAGGTGGATTGAGTTGCTTAGTGATTATGATTGCACGACCAGTGTGATCGTGCAAATGTTGTGGCCAATGCTTTTAGTAGGAAGACCCCAGCGAGAATTAATGCTTGGTACGATTGCCATGTTCATCTTCTTGTGGATTTGAGATCTACTGAAGTAAAGTTGGGAATGGAAGATCGAAAAGAAAACGTACGTGCTAATTTTCAAGTTAGGCCTATTTGGTAGGTCGTACTCGAGACTCAAGCATTTGACGAAGAAATTCAAGAATTTATTTAAAGCAAGGAATAACGGGAAAAAGAAAGACCTCAGAGTTAGAGAATCAGATGGCAAGCTTATGCAAGAGAACAAGGTGTTTATACATAATGTTATGGAATTAAAGGAAGCAATTTTGGAATTTGCGTACTGTTCAACTTATACAATGCATCCTGGAGGTACTAAGATGTATCATATCATTCAAACATTTTACTATTGACCGAGTATGAAAAGAGAAATGGTGGAGCATGTAAGTAGGCGTATCATCCGTCAGCAGGTTAAAGCGGAAAGAAATAAGTCATTTGGATTGATGTAGTTACTTCCCGTTCCACAGCGGAAATGAGAAAATATTAATATAGATTATGTGTGCAAGTCTCCTCGTTCACGAGATGGTTATGATGAAATTGAGGTGATAATTGATTGGCTTACTAAATCAGCGCAGTATTCTTCAATGAAAGAACAGTAACCTTTCCAGAAGTGCAACAATTATTTATCTGTCTTATGGAAAAGAGATTTGGGCTTACGGATCTGTTGAACTTCTTGGGTATGTTGGTCATTTCAGTTTGTTCCCGAGAGCAACGCCATAAGGCCGTGGAAAGCTGTGTCTTGTGTTTCGAAATTGTTAGAATTGTGGACGGATGGTATTCAAGGCCCTAAGTTAGTGGAGGAGACTACTCGAAATATTCAAGTAATTAAGTCTAACCTGGAAGTGAGCCAGGATCGGCTGAAGAGCTTAGCAGACAAACATGCCACTGACCGGACGTGTAATTCAGGAGATTGGATGTTTTTGAAATTATCACCTTGGAAAGGTGCGGTTCGGGTCGAAATGGAAGACAAGTTAAATCCTAGGTACATCAGCCCGTCTTTGACTATTGAAGGAATCGGTGAAATACTTTCAAGTTTGAGTACCGTCGGGATTGGATAAGGTGTATAGTGTAGTTCATGTTTTGATGTTTCGTTACAAAGTAGCAGATTCGTCGTGTATGATTCCGGTTCAGCCCTTAGAGATTAATCCGGATTTGACTTATAATGAGGAACCCATGATTATTTTGGAATAGAAAGAGGAAGTCCTGAGAAATAAAACAGTGTACTTGGTAAAAGTTTTATGGAGGAATCATTCAGCAGAAGAAACTACTTGGGAGACAAAAGATCGAATGAAAGGGATGTGTTCCAGGTTGTTTAATGGATATCGATGGATTGTAAAGATTGTGTAAATTTCGAGGATGAAATTTTTTATGGTGGGTAGATTGTGACAGCCCGTCCCCGATTTTAAGAGTTTTAAAGTTTTAATAAAGGATTTTACAAAAATGCCCTTTGAGGCACGCGCATTATTCGAGGTTAATCATTGTGTCCTGCCATCTAAGATTTATTTTCTTGGCATATCCTCGTAGTACTCGTCAATACGGACGCGTGGGCACAAACGGTGCGTGATTTGGAGTTATAACGAAAAAGATTTTAAAGTTTGAAGTTTGGACCTTTTTATGAATTTTATTATTAAAATTTGGATGGCCCAGATTAAAGGAAATTTGAAATGGATGGCTTGGATGTAAGGGAAAGAAAATAAAAAAATAAAAAGATGTAGAAAGGTTTTGTGTGTGTGTGTATGTGACGGGAAATGGGGAAGAAAAGAAAAGAAGAAGAAGAGATTGGGCAAAAACTGCCCAACCAGAGGAAAATAGCAGAAGCTCCGGGATGGGAAAGGAGAGAGAGCTGGCGAATGGGGAGAAGAGAGAGAGGAGACTGGCTAATCAGAAAGCAAGAAAGGAGGAAAGGAGAGAGGGCGAGAAGCGGAGGAGAGAAGGAAGAAACGGGTTTTCCCCAACCCGTGTACCCGCGCACCCATCTCTATTTTTCCGACGATTTTCACCGGATTTCTCTCAATTTGGATCAAGGTACCACTTCCAATCATCACCTAGGCCTTCCCTTTTCATGTTTCACCCAAAAAATCATGAAATTTGATGGTGGTTTGGTGAAGAACGCACTCGTGGGTGTCGCGACTTTCTTGTTCAAATTCTTCAAATATTGAAATGTTTTCTTTCAATTACTAACACCATTAGCATTCCCTTAGGACCTGGAACAAAGCCCAAGCTTTGATTGGGACGTCGGAGTTGATTTGAAGGTCGAATTGAAAGCACCCAATTCTAGGGTTCTTCACGGTTTTGGTGGAATTGGAGCATTTCTAGGGTTCTGTATTTTTTGAGAATTTTTGGAAATAGTTGGATTTTCCGGCGAGCCGGGGCGGCCAACCGCCACCCGCGGCGGCCCGTGGCCAATGGCCCGCCAATGTCATTCTTAGCATGTGTTTAAGGTTCTAGGTTCAGTTTTGATAATTGATGGACGTAAATTGAATAATTGAACCTAAGTTCGTTACGATTCGTGGTTGGGTGAAAATGTGAATTGACGATCCGACCGTTGGATCGTCACCAAACTTTGATACGTAGTAATACGTAATATTTGAGGATTATAGGAACTTACGGATTGTGAATCCAATTTACGGATCTTCCGGAATTAGAGTTGTAAGTTCATGAAATAAAATGTTAACCGTCACTTGGTTTTGGAAATTGACGGAGATCCGACCGTTGGATGGTAATGAAATTTTAGGATGTTGTCCTAGAGGTATATTGTGAACCTCTGGAAGTTATGGATTTGAAATCTGAGTTGCAGATCTTCCGGATCGAACTACGTAGTGACGTGTTTTATATAAGTTATATATTCTATCGATATGATTTCTGAGGTTGGATTTGATTATTGTTCTAGGCGCCGATCGTCATGACGCCTTGATGTGTTCTGCTAGGGAGTTGTTGGGGGAACTCCAGGTGAGTGGGCAGTATTTCCTTTTATACCTATATACTATTGATATTTTCCCCAGAAATTGAGTTTAAATGAAAGTACGTTTTAAAATGCCATGCATGCATATTATGAATTATATGAATTATATGAATTGATAATTGATGCATATATATATGTGAATTGGTGTTGTGGACGCACAGGTGAGTATCAGGTGAGTTTTATGTTATTCATGTGAATCATTGATGATGTGTATTATGTTGATAGCTCATAACATGCAATCATGGTGTTAGTGCTTATATTATTCACCTCGCACCACACGCTCACCTTGGATCCAAGTAGATGCATGTCGTACAGACCATGAGAGGGTTCCGACTTATAGGTGACCTTAGATTATGTGCACAGATGATTGATGAGAGAAGCACTAGAGCGTATTCTTACACCATTCTTATCGTACAGACTACTTTAGGTAGTTCCGATTTATGTGCAGAGTAGTGCCGTACAGGTCACCGTGGTGACTCCGGTTTGGATTGGATATTGAGCTATAGAATTAACCGTACAGGACCAACTGCAGGGTTTCCGGTTGATTCATTATTTCACATGTTATATTGATGCATCCATATTCTGTTTTTGACATTATAGCATGGCATACTTTCTGGTTTTGATAAAGATTGGTGATTTGAGATATTTGAAGGTATATGTTATTATGTTATTTTCTGGGAAAGTATACAGGTTTTACAGCGAGGGGTTATAAATGTTTTAAATGAAAAGTTTTCAAAAAACTTTGTTTTACTGACCCACTCAATTTTGTTTTGCGCCCCTCCAGGTTCTAGATAGCAGAGCTTTGGTGGCCACGAGGAATCCAACGGTGTTCTGACAAAATTCACAAAAGTATGACTCACCCTCGGGTGTTTCATCTTAGTAATTGTAGTTTTAAAGCTTCCGAACTGTGTAAATGGTTACGTCACTCTCACGTGACGGCTAGCATGCCCTCCTTCGAGACGGGGTGTGTCATTTTAATATGTTAACAAATTTCATTTAAATTACTTAAATTTGTTAAGTTGTTAATTTTATAATTTTCTGTTTGAATTTTGTAAGTTTAGGGTTTTTTTTTAATTTTTTTATTTTTATAATGTTAGGATTAACATATTAGTGTTAGAGATTATTGTATAACTTTATAATTATAGGTTTAGAATTTTAGTTTATAGTTATTTTATGTTTTGTAAGTTTACTTGTTCATTTGTTAACTTTAAAATCATAGGTTTAGAATTTTAGTTTAATTTTTTAATTTTAGAATTAATATTTTTGTTGTTGGGATTAAGGTTTAGAATTAATGTAGGGTTAAAATTAAAAAAAATAGATTTGGATGAAGTATTATTTGTTGGGATTAATTTGTTAAATTTGTTGAATTTGTTAACTTAAACATTTGTAGGTTTTCACTTTTAATTTAATTTTATAAATTTAGGATTAATATTTAGGTTGTAGGTATAAATTTGAATATTTTCTGTATTAATTTACTAATTCTAGGTTTGCTTTTACAAGTTCATAAATTTTGTGTTATTTGTAGAATTATAAGGTTCAATTTTTACTTTTTAAATTTTAGGCTTTTGTATTGATTATATAAATTGGTATTAATAACATAGTTTTAAATGTTGGTCGTTCAATTGGATTTTTTAGATGTCGCAGTTGATTAGGTACCGTAGGTTAGTCAGTAGGCCCCCTCTGACACCTCGGCCACCTACTACTACTACTGCTGCCACAACTTCACCAGCACTAGCCCTGATGACGGAGGCTGTCATACATTCGCCCTAGGCCACGATGTCGGTAGTGCCTAAGTCATCGACTTCTTCAGTGACTCATCCGTTATTGAGCGCTTAGCGCTCTCATCAACGACCCTAGCCTATCGATGAGTGTGATGAGTTTGCATCAGCTTCCACCACAGTAGGTTATGGGAATTGTTGTGTACTTGTGTTGGTTGAGTTGTTTATTTGTTTGTAGGTTATGAGAAATGTTGTATTTTTAGGGGAAGTTCTGTCGAATTTTTCGTAGATTATTTAAATTATTTTTACATTAACTTATTTCATTTTGGAGGTCGTAAAAAAAAAAACAAGGGGTCCATGCAGACTCATGGGCACATCACAGCTCACTCGCACCACCCAGGAGCGTATAAAGATTCCATGGGATGCTCGACATTCGGGCGACAACAACAAAGGAGTAGCACAACCGTTTAGTCCACAACGTTGGCTCCATTATGCATCATCACTGCCCCATGTAGTGGGAGTCTTGGAGACTTGTCCCACAGGAGACCAAGGAATCCATTCTTCATGAGCTATCAATTAGTAAAGTTTTCTTTGTTTTCATTATTTTGTAAGTAAAGTTGTGAAATTTAATAACTGTCTTTGCACCGTTTGGACCAGTGTTGCTGGTTGCGTGGCTTGGGCTACTGTTATTGGCTGCGAGGCTTGGGCCTGGTCTTGGTACTGCAGTAATAGTTGCAACTACTACTGACACAGGTGATAGTGGTCACCCAGCCTCCGAGCTCATCCACGAGGAGCGGCTGCATGAGACTAATGTTGGGGCTACGTTGTGGTTTCCGTTGATGGGTGCAAACCTGGGCACGTAGGAAGTGTTGTTCGTCGTGGTTTTTGAAATTTCCAACCATGTTTTCCTTCTTCTTGGGCACACAAATCAAGGAATTAAAAGTTCGGAGATTGGGTGCATTAGAAAAGTTCAAAGAGGTAGAAATTTGAAAAGAATTGGGAGAGCTTCTTTAAGATTTGAATTAAGCTCTCAATGAATACACCAATTTTTGGTAGCATAATTCTACCCCCTTAAGATTTGATGAAATTGTACCCACAAAACAAATTAAACATCTTTGGTTATAACCAAAGCCACACGCCCAATAAAGTTGGAGGTTTGGCCATGAACCTCTAATGCCTAAGTCAGTTTCTCTTAAACGAGTGACAAAGAGAGATTTAGCTTTGAATTATGTAGAATCAACTTACTAGAGAATAAACTGGTGATAGGGGTATTTATAGGAGCTAGGGCCAACCACATGTGTAGAGGATCCCATGCCATGTATTGATATCCAATTGGTCAGAGTGTGTCATATGTTAGATGCAATAGGAAACTATCTTTGATATGCATGAGAATAATCCTTAAAGATATTATTAAGTTTATTAATAATATTCTAAGACTTTGGAGAATCCTTGATTGAATTTGATTGTGCTTCCTTGAAGAAAGAAATATGTCTTCAATTAGGAAAACATAAAAGAGAAATTAGTTATTAATTCTAACTTTAATTCTCTTCCCTTATCTTCTTGCCATGAGTAGAGGAGCTTAGAGAGATTGTAGTCAGCAACTTAGGTCTTCTTTGTTGTTTGAATTACGCGTGGAATGAATGCGGTGAATTACGCGTGGAATGAATGCGGAATTCGCCAATTTAATAAGGACATTCTCATCAAAAGTGAATAAAAGCCTACATGTCATATTCAGAATTATTTTTGGCTCCACAACCACATTGCAATATGTAGTCCTACCAATATATATATAAAATAACGATGAGGGCAATTGAACCAAGGGCAATGATGATTAGGGTTGAATGAACTATTAATTGAGTTATTGGTAATTTGATGTGGGGGATAACCAGGATTAAATATGGCATGAAACCAGTTGTTATAAATGAATAAGAAGAATTGAACAAATGATTGATCGGTGTTTACCTTGAACTTGAGGTATTCGATGAATTGAATAAATGATTGATCGGTGTTTACCTTGAACTTGAGGTATTCGATGAATTGTCTGTGAGTAAGAATTTTATGTCATTAAAAATTAGCTGTTATGAAAATATTCATAATGAAAATAATGAATTTAAAATAATGATGCTGATAAAATTTGAAAATAAGTTTTATTGCAAAACTTGCACTGGAATTTACAATTGATTTATTGACAATTGAGTCAGCAAATAAGAAAATGATTGATGAAAAGGATATTGATGCACGTAGGCATCCTTGACATTTGAAAATTAAAAGTGTTTACAATTTTTTATTTTTTTTGGGTACAGTGTGAATTCAAAGAAACTTTTGATTGAGAAATTGTGGAAATTCCAAACTTGCAACTTTCTTATCCGTTATCCACTTCTTATAGACTTGGAAAATGTCTTGGAAGACTTGCTTTTACTATTTGATGAATGATGACTTGCTTTCACTATTGATGAACATTGAAATTTGTTGGAATAATTGATGCTTTTACTGTAGAAGCACGGGATGAATGATTGAATGACTCCAAGCTTTGTCAGAATCATTGATGAGAATAATTTCTG
Source organism: Malus fusca (assembly GCA_035220775.1). Lineage (NCBI taxonomy): Eukaryota > Viridiplantae > Streptophyta > Magnoliopsida > Rosales > Rosaceae > Malus > Malus fusca. Next base: position 24,026,245 of record CM069063.1, read on the forward strand.
AATGCTTCACATGGTGTCTTGGAAGGAAAGCTGAATTTTCACATGGCTAATGATTTTGTTCACATGGTGACTTGACATGATGACTGACGTTTTCACATGGCTTTAAGCAAATGGGTCTTGCGAATCTTGGTAGTCGGCTCACTTAGCTGACTATGTTTTTTGGATTATTGAGTTAGATGGTTGTTGTGAGGATGTGTCTGAAGATTCGGAGTCTGCGGCTTCTTCTTCTTCAGTATGGAGCATCGCTGCTTCTGCAAGTAATTGTTGTGTTAAATCTTCAAGCTGAGTTTCTTTATTTTTCTTTGAGCCTAACAAATTGGTAGACTTGACTGTGATTGTTCTGGGATGACTGGAAGTGATGGTTGTGTTGGTTGTGCCGGAATGACTGGGAGTGGAGTAATAATGTAACAACCCGTCCCGATTTTATTGGAAATAAGGGGGTATTTTTTGTGAAATTTCTCTTTGGGCTAGATCTTTTTCTTTTAAAATTTGTTTTTGGGTCTTAATTTGTGAGCCCAAGGGGTTTACCTCATGATTTGTCCCCCGATTCCCTTCCCCTTTTATTTCTTTATCTGATTTTTATAACTCTTTCCCCGAAACTCTATGCATCACTCTCTCAACCTCACTTTTCCCTCCTCACCGTCGAACACACACACACACATCAACCATCACCACCACACCTGGACTGTGATCTCGAAAACCCTAAGCCAAGGGAGTGCTGCACCGTGGTAGTCACGGTGCTTAATCCCTCGACGAACTCGGTGACTTTCGAGGATTTTCCAAAGTAGGTAAGCTTCGAGACTCCTTTGATCTTCCTTCCTCATAGTCTACATTACTTGGTTAGTGATTAAAATGGCTTTGGTGAAAGTTTTACCACGAAAAACAACTCGAGGGGCATGTTTTAGAAATATGGAAATTCCAGGCTGTGGTCATTTGGCCATCTTTTAGACCATTTTTCGGCCAACTCCTACCACCACTCAGTCCCCACTTGGTATGAATATCTTCTCTACAATCCTAACTACATTTTGGCTTTTGAATCACTCAATTTGGTTAACCAATGAAGAAGTGACGAAGCTTTGAAAATTGCCCACACCTTCGGCCAAAAACCCAGTTTTCCAGCTAGCACGGCCCCTTTCAAGGCGTTTTTCGGCTAAACCACGATGATTTGGCCGGTGTGCAGGGTATCAATCTCTTCATCTCGTCGAGTGCTACAACTTTCATGTTTGGATTACTTGATTTGGATAAGTAACGAAGAAGTTATGAGCCTTGGAATATCAACCTAGAAACAGGCCAAAAACTGGGCCTGAAAACTGGTCAACCATACTGTTTTTCCTGAAACCCAAACCCATTTAGGCTGAGACCCAGCCCAATTACCCCAAACCCAAATCCTTTTAAGTCTAGGCCTTGGGCCGGATTACCCAAACCCAACCCAATTATTTTTATTCATTTATTTTTCCTTTTATAAAACCTAAAGGCCTTGGGCCATTTCTATTATGGCCTTAAGCCCGTTACCCATTAAACCTTTTAAACCCATAACCCTTTCTAGGCCTTGAGTTGTATATCCCCATAACCTAAATCCTTGTAACCCAAGTCCAAAACCCTAAACCCTAGCTGGCCCAAACCCTTTATGTGGAATATTCCGTTAGGAAATATTCTCTTAGAGAATATTCTGTCAAGGAATATTCTCTAGAATATTCTTTGTGTTGACTTTTATGAAATTTATCTGAGACCCCTCTTAAAGTAATTCGACGTCCTGAATTCGTTTATGACGTCCGTTTTCCCAAATTAAATCGTTTGGATAGAGTTTTATTAATTGTACCCTTTATGTGCTTAGGGGCAATTATATGTGGCATTTCCTTCTTCGCTAAGTGGCGTGGCTTTTCGACGGCGAAGTACTATGAGTGGACCCCTTCTAAAAATTCATTTCTTAATAGAAGAAATGCATACATGAAAATCCTGATTTAATGATTACGTTTTATGAGATAACATGCATATTGAGGCTAATTTGAATTATTACTATTTTTCCTATAACCCATGTTCTTTATAGGATATTTGATGGACGACGATATAATATTTAGAACATGTTTCGAACACCTCTTTATAGTATAGATGATGGATGACTTTATACTATGTAGTTGCTTTTCTAATATATGTATGTTCAATGATTTTGTACTTACCTAGTAGTCCCTATTCCGTTACGGGGCGAGGGATAGATTCTGTCTCGGGTAAGGGTAAGGTGCTGGCATAGGGCGTGAAGATGGTTTTCCTCTGGAAAATTGGCACAACGATGGGGAGCTGGCATAGGGCCTGAAGGTGATTTTCCTCTGGCAATTGGCATAGGGACATGGAGCTAGCATGAGGCCTGGAGGGATATTGGACATTCATTAGTGATTACGATATATGCGAGATATGTTTTGAGATATTGCACGACATGCTAGGTTTCAGAAAAACCTATTTTTATCATGATATATGTGTTTTCATAAAACCTGGGGGTTAGTATGTTGATAACTGTTTTATTATATTTATATCAATTTGGTCCACTCATGTTTATTGTGCGCCCCTTTCAGGACTAGAATTGAGGTATACAATCCCAACATCAAGGCATTTCCGCAGCGGCATCTTCGAGTCATCTCGATGTATGACCCATTTTTATTTAGATGTGTGCTCTGAACACGTTCCTTAAGTGCATATTCATTATATTTAAATTTATAAGTCTTATTTATTCCTTATTCTCAGCATTTGCATTCAATAAATGGCTTTCACCACCTTTGGGTGTCGGCCAGCACGTGCCTATCCTGGTGTTCGTGGAATATCGGGATCGAGACGTGTCAAATGGGAAATTCGGTGAGGACCTGACTGATGGTCTTCTGATGGTTGAATTTATCCCACCACTTGACTGATCTGGCTCTGTAGAATTCACCTGTTTCGACTTCATAATTCCACTTTATGATCCACGGGACTTTGTACTTGGCTATGAATATTATGAAAAGTGTAATTCTGTAGTTGAATCGGCTTCTGTCAAATTTTTGTTGGAAACTGGCAGAGAGGACCTGCATAAGTTCTTCTAGTAGAAGACTGGCTGTTGGGCCGTAAATTGACCACCATTTTGGGAACTATGCAGGAAAATTCAATCTGAAACTCTTGTCAAATTTAATGAACCATGAATGACTAAAATCTTCTATTTGATGGAGAAAGATGTTAGTCCATGCATCAGTGTAATCAAAGTAATTTACTGGTTATTGGAATGTAGACATATTGAGTATGAAGAGGTTTGGTTTTGTAAAGGGGAATTCCCCAATCTGATTCCATTAAGAACCAGCCAATGTAAAGAGAATGGTAAAGAATTTTGTTTTCATGGGTTTTATTGTAAAGAGATTTGATTGAAATGGACTCTGTTTCATTGAGAATGTCTTGATAATATTTCGGTGTTTTATGTAGTTCTGTAGGATGACAATGGAAATTAGGTGGAAAGACTGTTTTGGCTAATTTTTCTTGTGTTTGTTCTTGATTGAGATTGAAATGGATACTGAAAAGATATTCACTGGGGTTTTTCTTGACATATGGTGATGTTTTGGTATAACTAACTGGTTGGGATGATGATGATTGATATGTTGGGGTTGAATAAGGATCATATTGACTGACTAATGTTGTTTGATAATTGGGACGAGGTGATTGGTAGTTTGGCCTAAAGTTTCCTATTGTTGAACCTAAGGGAGTGAAACGATTGGTAATGGCTAAGGCCGAAAAAGAATCTGAGCTTGATTCTTGTTTGACTGGTGGTGGTGGCAGAGTGGCTGGAAGCCTCATTTGATCAGGTCTTCTTGCTGTCATTCTTGCCCTGTAGAAATTCTCTGGTTAGGAAATCAGGGATGCAATTTTGACTACCTTTGATGTATTCGATTTCAAAATAAAAAAATACTTAATATAGCTTGCCATCATGCAAAAATCTGTTTTGATGCAATGTTTTGAACATCTTTTTGTAAAACATGTTTTGCAGATTTGCAATCGACTGTGATTAAAAACTTTTGATTTAATAAATCATCTTGAAATTTACTAATACATAATATTATAGATAATATTTCTTTCTTAATAGTACTATAATGACTTTGTGCTGGATTCCATACTCCTAAATGGAAACGAACAATTTGTTCAGGAGATTCAGAAGAAATTGACTGTTTGAGAATACCCCTGTAACCAATTTCAGAGGCATTAGTTTCAATAATTTTGAAGGAATTAGGAGTTGGAATGCCAAGACAGGGCAAACTCTTAACATGTGATTTGATTTGTTTGACTATGGAATTATGAGTATTGGACCATGATGAAGGATTTTCTTTTAGACGATCAAACAAGGGTTTGCATTGTTGTCTAAGGTGTAGATAAAATTCTGCAACATAATTGAAAGATGCTAAAAATCTCTGTAATTGGGTTTTGTCAGTGATTTCATCTCGAAACTTATCTGCAAATTGAATTACTTTATCTATTGGTTGAATGGTTGACTAGTGGATATTGTATCCTAAAAACCTAATTTTGGTTTGGAATAACTTAATTTTGGTTGCTGAGACGACTAATCCATTTGACTTAATTATCCTAACAAACATGTTTAAGTGTTTCCAATGCTCATCTATCAATTTGGAATATATGAGAACATCGTCAATATAAACAATTGAGAAATGACTGTATTAATTAAATATTTCGTTCATGATATTTTGAAACTCACTGGGTGCATTCTTAAGACCGAATGACATTACATTCCATTTATAATGATCAAAAGGAGTGACAAATGCTGTTTTGTATTTATCATCCTCATGAATTTGAATCTGCCAAAATCTAGACTTCATATCAAATTTTGAGAAGATTACAACTTGACTAACTCTCTTAATTAAATCTCTTTTGTTAGCAATTGGATACCTTATCCATTCCAAGACTTCATTAAGAGGTTTGTAATTAATGACTAACCTAGGTGTTCCTCTTTCTAACTCAACGTTCTTTTGGACGTAGAAAGCAGGACAAGACCATGGTGATTTAATTTTCCTAATGATTCCTTTATTGAGAAGTTCTTGGATTTATGTTTTGCAGAATTCCATAACTTATTGACTCATTTGGATTGGTCTGGCTTTTGTTGGAATTTTCTTTTCATTCAACTCCTTATTGTAAGGAAGTTTAACAATGTGTTGTTTTCTATGCCAAAAGGCGTTGGGAATATCCGAACAAATTTCATTCACAAGTTTCTTTTGAAAGTTGTCAATGCTTTGTAACAAAGATTTGTTTGTTAATTGTTCTTCAATTCTTTTGTAATTAATTTCTTCTTTTAAGAAATTAATTTGTTGTGATTTTTTGGTAACTAGATTGATGGTTTTTGAGATGTTATCTTTTTGTAATTGTCTTAAATTTTTTAGATCTGTTTCCGTACAGAACTCAAATGTCATTTTTTGTCATAACATTCCGGTGGTTATACGATTATGGTGTACCTTAAAGGGATATAGGAAAGCTATGAAGGGGAGACCTAAAATGACTGGGTCGGAAATGTTTTTTTATCAAAACAAATAGAGTTTTAAAACAAACATTGTTTTGACAAACATGAGTTTTTGGGATTTCAGATTTTAATTGCATTGGTGACTGGTTTGCTGCACTAAGAATTTATGTTGATTTGTGGAAATACTTAGTGGGAATTAAACCTTCTTGAATACAATTCAAGTATGCACCTGAGTCAATTAAGGTAATTGTTTCTAACTGGAAGTCTTATTATTTTTATTTTAGAATATCATTTCTAGATCCTAATTTTTTGTAGTAATCCTAAAACTAGGTTTTCTGTTGGATTTTCTATGGATTTGGATTCTGACTCTTGGTTGGAGGAAGAACTATTGTGTTCTTCATCATTATTGTCAAGGAGTGCTTGTGTTTGGATACTACTGAGATGTGAGCGAATTTCTATGCTTTCTGATTTTAAGGACTTAATTTCTTCCTTAATTTTGTTGACTTCTCTTTGTAGATCTTTGATCGTAATTTCTTTCTTAGCCTTATTAAACCTTTCCAGGGTTATGTTAAGACAGATTTTTGGGGCCACTCGGGGTTAACTAGTACTGGCTTTTTTAGGGGAGACTAACTTCTTAAGTTTCTTTAATTAAAATGACTTTAATTCAGGGTCATCTACTTTACTGATTAACTCGATAAGAAGTTCTTCTTGTTCTTCTTATTTATTGAGTACTAAAATATTTTTACAACAAGTGTCAGTGCATCCTATTTTAATGTCGGGGGATGAAAGACTACTTGAGGAATTACTGGAATAAGACGAATTAGAACCTAAATAATCTTCGGATTGACTATGGTCTGTATCTCTTAATTCTAAGACTTGGATTAGCTGAGTTTTCTCTTCTTCAGAGATTTTTCAATTGGTTGATTGTTTTCTTGACTTTGCATTTTGTTGATGCACAAAACCGGAGGTCTTGGTACAACGTAAATCCGACCGTGAATCTGCATGAAATGTAAATAACACAAGATGTATCGTGGTTCACCCCAAGGTTTGGGCTACGTCCACACTGATTTTATTGTATATCTCTGAGAAGTGAGGGAGAGAGAGCTCTGAGAGTGAGAGCTTTGAGAGGGGGTGAGAAGGGTGAGAAGGCTCCAGAAATGGCCTCCTCCAATTGTGAGGGTGAGGGGTCATTTTATAGAATAAAGACTCCTCATTTATTACATATTTTCCCCTTCCTTTATCACATAATTATATTTAAGTCCGTCGAGTATTTGTACGAGATCTAAATATGAGGCCCTAAATATGGTATAAACAGTAGTCCCCCAAGTCTGTAGTCAAGAGAGTCTTTTGGCTGGAGACTTGAAATTTAGTCCATGTGTAGGCCAAAGTAACTAGATGCTGTCTTGAACTGATGCTCGATATGAGGCAGTGCTCAATCTGAAATAATGCTCAACTAGAAGTAGCACACGCTGCGAGGCTGCTCGGCTCGTGGCTTATGTTGCCTTGGTTGGCTCGGTTTACGACGTTTGAAGGTGAGGGAGTCCCTTTTATAGAATAAGGGCTCGCTCCTCAATACATGAATGATGGGCTAGAGTTGATGCTCTCTAATGATGGTGAGGGAATCCCTTTTATAGAATAAGGGCTCGTTCCTCAATACATAAATGATGGGCTAGAGTTGATGCTCGTGGCAAGGCGGTTGCTCAGTAAGCGGCAATGCTCTCTAATGGTGGTGAGGGAGTCCCTTTTATAGAATAAGGGTTCGCTCCTCAATACATAAGTAATGGGCTAAGTCCCCCGAGTATTTTTCATGAGGCCCAGTTGAGGCCCAATATATGGTACATAATGTAGTCCCCCAAGTCTTCGGTCAATAGTCTGTTGGCTGGAGACTTCAAATTGAATCCATGTATGGGCCGAAGTGGCAGTTGTTCGGAGGCGGTATTTGTATACCCTGCACTGAAGCTTTGTAGGTGAAGCTTTGCAAGTGAAGCTTTGAAGCTAGAGCTCTGTAAATGAAGCTTTCGAAGCTGAAGCTTTTGTAAATGAAGCTTTTGAAGCTGTAGCTCTGTAAATGAAGCTTTTGAAGCTAGAGCTTTTGTAAATGAAGCTTTTGAAACTGATTGACATGAGTGATGCTCATGAATGTTTGATTGACATGAGTGATGCTCATGAATGTTTATGTATGATTGATATGAGTGATGCTCATGAATATTTATGTACGATGGCGTGAGTAATGCTCATGTATGTTTATGTATGATTGACATGAGTAATGCTCATGTATAATATGAAGTACTAGGTGTACTTTTGATCACCTGTTGGTGGCGTGAAGGAGAGTACGTGTTGTACATTTCATCACCTAGTTGGTGGCATGAATGGCTAGTTGTCAAATGATATTAGAGTACGGGTTGTACATTTCATCACCTGATTGGTGGTAATAGCGACGGGTTGCCGAATAATTGTGGAGTACTGTATGTAGTTTTGGTCACTTGGTTTGTGCTATTTTGGGCTTATGGGCCTTCGCCCTCCACACAACATTCCAGCCCATTTACTTTGGGCTTTGCTGTTTTTTTTTTTTTTAAATTACCCTCTGATAGGGTTTATACAGATGTCTCCGAAAGATAATAAATTACATCATTCTTATGGGGTGTTTATTCCTTGCTTTTGCTTTTCTCTTTTCTTTTTTGCTTTTGTAATTATCTCAGTGGGTAGCCATGCTTTCTGCTTTGGTTTTTTTTGTTCTCCCCACTCTTTTGGTTTTGTCGTTCCCTTTTCCACCGCATCTCTCTCACTCAGTCTCTTTTTCTTTTCCACCTACAAACATCTTCACCTGCACAGATTTGCTTTTGCTTTCTTTTTCTTTTCACTTTCTGCACTTTCTCTTTTTCACCTGCACAGATTTCCCTCTTTTGCTTTTATCGTCCTCGAGCTTCTGCTAGGACTCCTGGTCCTCGAGGATGGAGACGTCGGTGGCGCCCCAGTCGGCGCCATAGAGGATGCTAGTGGGACAGACGTGAAGGAAGATGACGGCGTCTCCGGGGCCGAGGTAGTTATATTGGTAAATCATGTAGTCATCACAGAAAAATGTCACAGCTTCCAAGTCAAAAGTGAGAGCATTGTTAAACCCTTCAATGATGGCCTCGCGCTCAGCCGCCTCATTGCTCAGCACTACGCCGTCAACCACCGCTTCCAGATTCTTCCTCGCCTCGAATATCAGATTGTCCATCGGGTCGCAGATCGCGAGACCCACCCCAGCCACAACGGACTTGACATCCCTAACCATCTCCTCGCTCGCCAAACCCTTGCAATACAGCCTCAAATTCTCAGTCTCCACCACCACCGCAGGTTTTGATGATGAAGCGCCGTCCGTACAGTATGGACGCTTGTAATACTCGCCGTTCTGGGCCTAATAGTCCTCGCGGAGTTCGATGGCGAACTTTTGATCGTGAATTCGACGGCTGAGATCGTCTTTCGCCTTCATCATTTCCAATACTGTGCGTTCGTGGTCCTGGAGCTCCTGAGTGAATCGCTCGACGTCCTCGTGCATCAGAATGGTAACTCGCCATTAACTCGGTGATTGATTGTTGAGCTGCTGACACTTGTTCGTCAAGGAGCATCAGAAACTTTGGGAGTTAACCGGATGCTTCTGATGGTAATAGTACAGCGGGCACATCACGATGAAAGGCGTGATGATGAGAACGAGGTAGAGCTCCAGGCCGGCGCAGGTGCTGACAAAGAAGTTAGCCACCGGCCGGACCAAAACGACGACGGTGCCTACAGTGATGGTGGCGAGTAATTGGATGACAACGATCGCATAGATTTTACGGATGAAAGACCACCGGAGCTCGGGGCTTTTGAGCATCACAGGGTAGAGCAGCCTCGAGCATCACAGGGTATATGATGCAAAAGGATCAGAGGCTGAACATGGACGAGGCAAAAAAAACAAGTTGAAACAGGCAGGAGTCCCCGAAGATGAAATGGCTGCTCTAGAGAGGCAGTTCGCACATGTGGCCAACGATACTACCATTAAGGATAGCAGTAGAATGGGCTTTGTGAGTGCTTGAGCAATTCAACAGACTGACGGAGGGATCAAAGTTACCACAAATCCTGAAGACATTGAGCTACCAGAAGAAAATGATTCAGAAGACGATGAAAGGGTGGAGATTCAAATTACACAGAATGAGGTCCCGGATGCTGTTTTTGGAGAGTTGGCTAACAAGAGAAAGGAGGTCGAAAAAAACTAGGGCGGAGATGCTAATACCAAGGACGAAGGAAAACCGTTCAATATCTGACTGGAGAGAATGCTTTTGCTTCTTGGTGAGTGTCTTGGTGAGTCACCATTTGGCAAATTATAGGACATGTGGCGTTGTGGCGTTCATGTAATCTTGACATCTTGCCTGCGGTATAGGACAGTCCACATTTGTTGTCTTCTTTTGCACCAAACTCGCCAACAGAGAGGACCCTCTTAGATCCGGGTTGGATTCTTGTCTACCCGGGTTGTGGGAGGAGCTGCAACTCGCCATTCTTTCTCTCTGTCTATTTTTGTATGTAAGAAGAAGAAGAGTTGGCACCATAAATTGGCGACCTGTCGACTAACCTTTGATGAACTTCTTCGTTGTCGTCTCTGGTGACGGTGGTGAGTTGGCAGATGCTTTTGACGTTTGGGCAAGACGGTGGTGAGTTGGTAGATGCGGCGTTTGAGCTCGCCCACCGTGTCGTCGCCGTATACTTTAACGGTGTGCTCTTTTCCGCTCCACTTCACTGTCAGCGTTATCTCATCTTCTGGCGACGATGCCGTTGAGGTTGAGGCTGCGCCTGCACCTGCTACTCCTGCCATAGCACCAATAAATTGCTTTCTCTCTCCTGAGGTTTTAAGTTTAGGGAGAGAGGTTACTGGGTTTATGAATTTTTTGTCATTTTGCAGATTCACGGTGGAGGTGGAAAAATTGAGAGAGAACCGACATAGTTTTTCGTGTCGATTCTCATAGACGGCGCCAAATGTTGATGCACAAAACCGGAGGTCTTGGTACAACGTAAATCCGACCGTGAATCTGCATGAAATGTAAATAACACAAGATGTATCGTGGTTCACCCCAAGGTTTGGGCTACGTCCACACTGATTGTATTGTATTTCTCTGAGAAGTGAGGGAGAGAGCTCTGAGAGTGAGAGCTTTGAGAGGGGGTGAGAGGGGTGAGAAGGCTCCAGAAATGGCCTCCTCTAATTGTGAGGGTGAAGGGTCATTTTATAGAATAAGGACTCCTCACTTATTACATATTTGCCCATTCATTTATCACATAATTACATTTAAGTCCCCCGAGTAGTTATACAAGATCTAAATACGAGGCCCTAAATATGGTATAAACACATTTGTTTGCATAATGACCAAATTTGCCACACTTGTACCAATTTCCTTTTTGTTCTTGGTTTTTGGAGTGGAATTTTCCTGAGGGTTTCCTCTTTCACTTGCTGGACTTAGGTTTCTCGTAAAATTTATTTGTTTCAAAATTCTTATTTTTGAATTTGTTATATTTAGGATGTCTCCTACTTGAGTACTTATTTGGGTACCTATTGTAGGCTTTTGATTTTTTCTTTTTGTTGGATGGAGCAATAAGAGGTAATCTGTATTGTTCACAAAATGTTCTTAATTTGTATTTGGCTATTGACTTGTCTTTGTTGACTTGTTTTGTAATTTTCATATCAATACACATTTTCAATCCTTCTTTCTGGATAATATTAATAATATTTACATAAGTAAGGGTATGATATGGTATGTTACCTTCTTCATTAACTAAAACATTTCTAATTTTATGGGCAAATAAATTTGGTAATCCGTTAATGAATTTTTCTTTCCAAAATGGTTGATTACTATCCTCTCTAAGAATGACTCTAGACATGAAAACATCTTTGTACCATCCGAAATCGCTTAGGGTTGGACATTTTAAGTCACTAAGTTGGTCATGAATTCTGGAGGTGACATTACTGGGTGTCCCTATGAAATGTTCTATAATGGTGAAAAGTAATGTGTTGACTGCATCTAGGACTTCTCGTCCTATATGCTCATCAAAGATGGGTGTTCCATCTTCTTCTCTTTTGACTGCATTTTTAATTTCATTTCTTGATTGTTCGGTGAGATGTTTTTCCCACCAGGAATGGAGCATTTCTGTAAATCTAGTGACTAAAAGGTTGACAACTTGGGTTTAACTGAGGTTATGATTGGTAATATAACTATTAGCAACCATGGAGATGTGTTGTAATTTGTTCAAAAGTTCTTGTTCTGATAATCCATCTATGTTCCATTCATAGAGTTTATCAGCTGAGATTGAGAATTGATTTTGGATGTTTCTTTTCTCAAATTGAATATCCGGAGGTGTTGGCCTTGGATACCAATTTATGGTAAGAGTTGTTGGGTTGACTCTTTTGTTTGGGATTCGTTTTAATTCAAGATTTTGAAAAGCTTCTTCTACTTTTATGATGGAATTTGTTTCACATTAGCCTTCTGAATCCCATATTGTAGAAATTGTTTCTGATTGAGATTCATATGGGTGTTGTAAAACATTGACTATTTTTTCTTGTTTTAATTCTTGTAACATTTGATCTATTTTTTGACTTGTGGAAATTGTTTTTAAAGCTATTGTGCTAAAGGAAGACTTTGAGAAGTTGACTAAGGGTTTTTCCAGAATTGTTGGTTTTGGGTGAGAAAGTCTATCTATTTTGGTTTCAATTTTGTCTAACTGTTTTCCTATGGTGTGTAGACTTTGGTTTGTGAAATTGTTTTGTTCGATGACTGGCTTGACTCCTGCATCTTCTTTTGGAAGGTTGAAAGGAGTGGCTGGTACTTGTGTTTTTGCAGTTGTAATTAAAATTGTTTCTTGTGGAGGGTAACTAGAAGAGACTATGGTTTTGTCTTCTTTAACCCAATTTTCTTTGGTGATGACTTCTAATTTCTTTTCAGACTCGTAATATTTTTCAACGAAATCGAAGAAAAATACTTCAAATCTGTGCTTTTTCATGAAATTGGTCCATTTATTGTAAATGTCCAATTTTTGTTCTTTTGTATATTTATTTCGAAAAATATTCCTTCTGGGAATATTTTCTGTTGCTTCGATGTCAGCGTTGAGTTTCTTCCATCGGGGTTTGAATGGTTTATTTAAGACTAATAATTGGTGGTTGATTTGACTTGCCTCGAAGTCAGATTCTGTTAGAGAGGTTTGTTCTCCTTGGTTATGAGTATTGGGCTGACATCTTGGGTGAGTCACCTGAGAGGTTGTTTCTAACAATTTTAATTTTATGTTGATCAAGTCATTAATTAATTCTTGTTGGGTGAATATTAACCTAGTTTCTACTGCTTTTAATTTTCTATTGACTAAGGAATTGATTAAATCTTGATCTCGACCCACCATTTCGGCCGAAATGGATCCAGAAAAAGAATTCCTATTTGGTTATAAAGATTTGTTTGACTGGGCTAACTCGTGTAAGTGGACACTAGATTTTCTGGCTGGACGATCAAAGTTGATTTTAACTGTTCCGTCAAAATATTGTTCTATGTTGTCTAAACTATTTTGGATACTAACTGGTTTGCTTTCATAAATCAAGCACCAATCTGAAGATAGACTGATATCTAACCACCTAATGGTCCTGGGTATTTTAATGTTGGCATTTTCTTGATTAATTTGGATTATGAGTGTATGGTCTCTAGGACTTTTGACTAAGGCTTGGAAATTCATGTTTGTTCCTGTGACTTTGTAAAAGACTCTGAAAATTAAAGGTAATGGTTGAACACCTTCAAGGACTTGATACCCTGAAGTTTTTATGTTTAATGTGAGTGCTTTCAGCATGTGGGGGATCTGAAAGACTTATTGTGAAATCTGAGAAACAATCAAAATGAATTGGACCATTGTAAAGACTTGACTCGATCATGAATATTTTCACTGAAGTCAGTGAATCTTGCATCTCGGAGACATAACAAAATAGAGGTATTGAGGCCTCTTCTTATTAAGGGCTTGACTGCTATTTGGACTAGACCTATGTGAATGTAATTGTAACCATCTTTTCTATGAGTTCTAATTTGTTTTGGTGTGAATAATTGATAAGTTTCATGTTCTTTACTAAGAGCATAAGTTTTTTCAACTGTTTTAACATGGTGTTCACTTCTAAAAAAGGCTATTGACCATTTCTTTTTGTAAATATTTTTACTAGAAACCTTGGGGATATTCCAATCTCCAAAATCAACACTGTCATCTGTTTGAAATTCTATTTGTTCTTCATTTACTATGTCTGGAATTCTGCTTAAACTGGATCTGGAGCTAGTGCTAGTAGTTGAATTATATCTAAATAATCTACTCATATTGCTCAAAATGCAGGTTTTCAATATGCAGAAATCTTACTGGCTTTACCTTCCTGGTGTATTTGCTAAACTCCCTCTCCGCTCATGCCAATCCTATAGACTTATTGTTTGAAACAGGACTTACTATTTAGGGAGAGCAACTTTTTAAAACCAAATTTGTAAATCAAATGATGTGGTTGTAAATGATTGGATTATTACCAAAATGTCGATTAACTTCCTTGTTTCTTATTGGTGACACATCATTTAGTTTTAAAATTTGATCTAAGATTATCGATTCTTCTTGCAACTTTGCCAATGCCAAGTCCAAGTACAACAAGAGTAATCATGTTGGGAATGAATCTTTTCATGTTGCTATTCAGGAAGGACTTAAATGTTTGCTTTGCAATGGCCACTTATGCATACGGTGGCGAGAGAGACTTACCAACAATAAGATTCCATTTTAGCAATATCATAAATCAAATAACGTAATATTATGTGTTTTAATATATTCACTTCCATAATACTCTGTTATTAGTTTGAAATATTGTCATGGTAGTGTCTATGTATTAAAAGTGTGAGTCGTGGACGAAGCGTCCGAGGGATAGCCCAGCCTAGGCATGAGGCGAAGCCTCACGGGACCTAAATTTTTTAATATATACACTTAGCGTACACATATATTACATTAAAAAAAGAAGATTATTAATCAATAATCACTTTGAGCACACACATATATATACATATATTATATTATATATATTAAATAGAGGATGAAAAGCACAATGAGTACACATATAACAATGTACACAGACAGCACACACATCCATTATATAAAAAAATAAAAATCAGAAAGAAAAAAAAAGGTAGAGAGATGATAGTGCAAAGAGGTATGAGGCAATTAAAACCCTACCCAAAATTGGGTTTGGGAGTAAAAAACAAAAACAAAAAAAAATTCCCCTGAGGCGGCTCCGGCGAAGCCTTCCACCCACTCCCTCAAAACAGAGGCGGCAACCCTCAAGCCCAGCCTCACAGGGCGTCTAGGTGTGCCCTAAGGCGAACCTTTTAAAACATTGGGTAGTGTCCTCAGTGCTGATAAGTCCTTCACCTATGAGGCTGACCACTAGAAGAAAAAGCACAATCCTTTTTAAAGAGAAAAAATTGAGGACTTGAAAGGAATAGATGACAATATGTGAGGGATTATATGAAATATTGTGGTTTATGCATAAGTTTGTGCTTTATTAAACTACAAAATATATCTTTTTGTGTTCCACCTGGTTTTTAGTCGATGTGTTATAATGCAAGTGAACAAGAAGTCTATATTTTCTGGTATATTATTCATAAATTGTTACACATAGGCAGGGAGCTCTTTCGGATTGATGGATGCAAATCTAGCATAATGGGTTTAAAGATTTTGATGCTCTAACTGTAAGCCCATTGATCACTTAGTTTCGCATTTCTGAGTTTCGTAACACCACGTAGCAATGTTTTGGTGAATTACAAGTTCTTTCTTCTCGTGCAGCCAAACTTCTGGGCATGCATTCATGGGCATAAATAAGATTTACATACACAATAAAAGAGAACATCTTATTCCTTATGGGAACTCATAGATATCTAGCAATCACAAAAACATTTACTTTTTATCATCAAATTCCTAATGTGCAGACCATCAGTTCATGATTCTCTTCAGTCCTCAGTAACTAGTTTTAAAGGGCTTATAAGTCTGGAGATCAAGAACCACACCAGCCACAGAGCCAACAGCAGCAGCTATGGAGACGAAAAGACAACTTACACTGAGCATCTGAAGTCCAACCCATTTGCTGCTCCACTTTCGAATCTTCTGCTGAGCAATGTACATCTCGACTGGGAAGTAAACTGTGAGTGGCCAAAATCCAAAGGCTCCAAGTATTCCAACGACGTCGTTGAAGAAGGGCAGGAGCATGGATATGAGGGTTGTTATTATGACGAATATTGTCCTCCATACCAAGCGGAAGAGGTTGAGTTGGTAGACGCCATAGAAGGGGATCGGTATCTCATACTCTGCTGTCACAAAGTCGCTGTTTGGCCACCTCTTTGCGCTCCATTTTTCTACAAATGCAAATAATGGTTGACAAAAGACCTGCAGTGATTTACAAGCTTAATTAGAAATTTTGCTCTAGACAAAAAATTAGGTGATTGCATAAAATGAAAAAATACTTGGTCATTCGTCCGTGCAAATAACAATTTGGCATATGTGCAAAATCTTTTTTATTTGTCACTAAATGAGTTACCTTTGCTTAATTTACAAGTAATTATCTAGTTATATAGAAGGAGTGGAGTGATACATTGATACTTGAAATAAATCCTTTAAACTTACTCATTCTCGGATTAAAATGATTGGAATACCCTTATTTTTAGTCAAGAACAAATATCTTAATATTTGTTAACTTTAATGGAAAGGGTGGATGGTTCGGATTAGGCTAGACCAAGAGTTTGTTACCATTTTATTGTGACTAGAAACTATTTAAAAAAAAAAAAACATGTGGATATTCCAAATAGGGATATTTATGGGCTTTCAACTCAAAATGATTGCAGAAAAGTTATAAAATATTCAACTTGAGGTGTAAGACATGTATAAGCTAATTTTGATCACAACAAAGTAGCTGACTGAGAGGGCGAATTACCTGAAATGCACCAACAAGGTGGACAACAATTGCAACATTGGCAATGTCTAGTAGCCAGTAGGGGTTGTAAAATCCAAAGCCAGTCAAGAGGTTTCCTGGGGCCAAGTCACCAAAGGCTGCATACCCAAAGCATCCACAAAGTAGATAGAACACTGTGGTGATAGCTATGCTGAATACAGTTGCCTTCTTCATTGTCTTATGTTCTGCGGGTGGAGATCTTATTGTATCCTGCACAATACATCAAGTTTGCTAGAATTAACATTAAGATGTTTCAAATCAAAATTTGACATGTTTGCAGAAAGAGAGATGGTTTCCGCATACTTATTTTCTCTCTATGAACATATATATATTTACTTCTAGCCTTGGATTATATTAAGGGTGCATAAGAGAAAAATGGTCAGCGTGCAAAAATCGTTTCCCGTGTGAAATTTTTTTGTGTGGTTATTTTAATGAGATGCTCTTTAATTAGTATATGATGGAATTCTGGTGTACCTGAATTTCAATGAGGACCAAAGAATAAGAGTAAGCAAAGGCAATAGCTCCAAGAGCTTGCATGCTTCTCCATATCTTTTGTGTAGAAGTGACTGATCCACCCTTGGTTACGGTCCCTATGCTAATACCCAATAGGCTCCCTTTAAAGCTCCCATTTCCTAACAAAAAGACATCAGAAAACGCAACTGTTTATAAAGGCATATGCCAAATTATATACATACCATTAAAAATGCACACAAACAAAACTGATTACAATATTTAATCAAAATAAAACTCGAGGAACACTCATTACGTCAATAAAAGTAGATTGTCGTCAATTTAGTGTCCCTCTAATACTAATCTGTGTGTTTCCTTACGTTGTGTATATATATAAGGGAGTTTTAACGAAAAGCCCACGGTACTGTTTACTTTAACGAAAAATCACATTTTTACACTAAAAATTCAAACCTGATACTATTCATTTTACTCTTTATTTTGTCCTTATCATTAAAACTCAAAGTTTTCAAACTCTTTACATTAGTTTTTCTTATATATAATGGTAAATATTACTGTTAGTTTTACCTGCAACTTTGCCAATGCCAAGTCCAAGGCCAACAGAAGAATAAGTAAAGGACATAATTGCTGCTACTATTGAGAGCCACCACACTTGATTAAAATCTGGGATTTGAGAAAATATCACCTCTATGATACCAAATGTTATCATATACCCATTGCTTGACATGTGGCATGGATCTCTCCCTCCACTTCTATGGTAACAATTTGATCTCTTTATTGCCCTAATTCACAAATCATATGCATAAATTTTACCATAAAATCAAAACAGATTACCAAAAAAACAAAAAAAACAAAAAAAAAAAAACATGAATTTAATCTCTACTCAGGTAAATAATAAACTCACATCATGCTGACAGATGATGCAATTGTGTACCCAATTGCTACACCAAATAAATTCAAGTACTGCACCAACCCACACATCATGACCTTCCTTCCTCCTGCAACTCCAAATTACAATCATCATAACTAAAACCAGAAAATTCCATGGTAAAGATAAAAAAAGACTATCCCTTACCTAAGTTGGCCTTGACAGCATCCATGTAGGTATAGTTTCTCTGTCCGGTGATGGGGTTGCCGGTCCGGTAACACATTGTTAGGAGATTGGAGGTATAGAGATTGACAAAGGCAAAGAGCAGGAGGACAGTTGGTCCTGCAACCCAACCAAGCTGTGCTATTGCCCATGCTAAGGAAAGGACTCCAGATCCTATAACCGCAGTTATTATATGTGATGCTGAAGTCCAAAATGTTCCTGCATGCATGCACCACCACCACCACCATGTGATTATTAAACTATATAGTGTATAAGGTTCAATTACTTGAATATATTATTAATAGGGGTTTTGAATTACATGGTTTTTAAGTTCATGATTAAGTTTAATAGTTGGGTTACTTTAAGTTGAAAAATTAAACAAGGATTTAAAGATAATAATATATTATTATCAACACATCACAATACGATTACTCTACAGTCCAAAGAAAATGGTAAGCACGTCAATAAAAAATTTGTGTAGCAACCTGTTCTCTTCAAGCGACCATCATCGTCAAAGCATGTGGAATAGTTGGACTGAGGGTTTATGGCTTTGGACTCACTAACTTTGGGTTGGACTTCCACTTGCAAATAGTGCCTGATGTCATGCCTCTCTTCCACCTGAATATTGAAAGAAAATGGTTGAATAACACACCGAGAAAAGAGAAAGACTATATTCTGAGGAATAATTATGAAATAAAAAACTGAGTGACTCTCTCACAGCTCCATGGTGGATTCTGCTGGGAAGAGTTCTACTTCTGGGCAACACTGGCTTCATGGCAGAAATGCTGTTCAGTAAATCAGAGAGAGAGATAGAGAGATAGAGAGAGAAGTAAAAAGAGAAGGTGATGGATATTATAATACCTGAAGTGGGTTTTTATAGGTGATGAAATGACTTCATTACAAACAGGAACAGTACATATATAAGAATCATGTAACACGGACACACCCTAGCTCCAGTACTGCTTATTGCAAAGTTTTTTGTCCACATTGAATCAAATCAAAGTTGAAAAACTAAGTACATGGTGTTTGGACTTGGAAAAGGATCCTCGTCGGATACTTTTGCTAGGTTCTAGGAATCTCGTGATCTCATCCGTTCATCGTATATCGTGCGGTTATAAATTATTTTAAAATTTAAAATTTAAAATTAAATATGAATAGTATCTAACAAAAACTGATCGTACGATATACGATGAACATGTAAGATTACGAAATTCCTATAATCCCTAGGAAAAGGATCCGGTGAGGATCCTTTTCCTTTGGACTTTGGAAATACTAGCATTAGTTGAGTAACAGTTAAAAGTACCTTAATTAATATGTACCACGGTTGCGTGAAAATTCAGGTCTTTTGTGGATGATTTGGTTTTAGACCATATAAACTTAATTAATTATGTGCTCTAACTTCCTGAAAACATAATTATGTGCTCTAACGACCTCATATGACATCATAGCAAGATATAACTAATAAATATCAGAAGAATATCTGTTAAAACAAATACGCGCCATATATAATATATCATAAGATTTATGAAGTTTCATGCAGATATCTAATTATTTAGGATCAATTTATTATTGGAAATTTTTTTTTTTGGGGCAAGTGATGGTTGTTAAAATTTCAATTCCACTTTAGAGCAAAAGTTTACCTATTTTAGGAGGGCAAGGTAACACAATGGCAGGGTAATTGCCCTTATCGATCACTCTAAACAATAATTGTTTTTGTGCAAGTTTATTCGTTTGTGAAGGACAAGGATAAGACAAAGGGATTATTCACAAATATACATATTTGGGCTTTTATAACAAATGTTTCATTCCATAAAGATGGTCAATAAATTAGAAAATCGATCAATGTCGTCCATAAATATTAATATTACAAATCAATATGGTCATTCTGTCAAAATTTCTGTTAATATGCATATGTGACACACTTAGTTGTTGTTGATTGCCTATGTGACACACACGTGGACCTAACATATTCAAATATTTTGGTGCCATGTGGATTAAATGAATTGAAAACCCCATGCAAATACGCAAGGTTGAAATTAATTTAAAAAAAAAAAAAATCCAATCGCGGCTAGAATCGAAGAGGCAAAAGGAGGGGGTTGGTCGTCCGTTCACGGAGACAGAGGGAAGGGATGTGGCTGGCCGGGAAGCTTGGGTCGGGGTAGCCCGTCGAAATGGAAGCGAGTCAATCTGGATTTGGCAATCAGGTTTTGGTGGGAGGTGGAGGTTGGGGTGAGCGGGGATGCGGCTGATAGGGTGGGGTAGGAGAGGAAGATGTGGCTGGGGTTTTCTCTATTTTTTGGGCTGAATATTTTACTGTTAGAATAAATACTGGCCGTTGAGTTTTAAAATTATTTCTGTTGGATGTTCTTGATTGCGCCACGTGGGGGCGGCACCACTCGGTTGATTCCTGTGCAAGCGGGCGCAAGTCCAGGCAGAAGTTGCTAGGGCAGTCCCAAAGGGCTTGTGCCATTGCCCCAATTGCCTTCCCATTGGTACCGATGGAGATGATTATTTTAGGATCATGCCAAGGCATTTGAAGAACAAAATTTTCATTGTGATCAGAATACAAATGGTATATCACATATTTTTATATAAGTGGTGAAAAATTATATTTTTTAAGTTATTAATTTTAACACACATATTTCATCATTTATATATTGATACATGATGTATCATCCTGTGTTCCAATCACATTAAAAAATCTCTCTATTTGAAGCACGCGGGAAATACTCTTATTGCATAAGGAGCTGGAAGTGGTATACAACATGCTTGTCAAGTGTCAACTTCTAACTTTTCGACTATCCGACACCACTGTCTAATTCTTGTAATATTGAGAAAATATTTATCTTCCAATATAATACTGCTTCACGTGGATTTACATAAGTGGGGTCTCCCTTGAGTCAACGACTAACACCTAAATATGCTATATATCATGCTTTGCGACTCCCCATCCACAATCAACAGCATCTAGAACCCTCCTCAATAGCACATAATCTACCACCTTCCCTACCCACAATGTGTCTCACACAATGAAACAACTGTTGGTGTATAGTATAACAAATGTATAGAGTTATATTAATATTTCGATTTAATATGGTTAATTAACACGTGTAAATCAAAAGTAAAAAAAATTAAAGAACTTAAATATTTGAATTACTTGGTTTACTAACTTTAATTAACTGATCATAACTGAAGCCACAATAGGAAGAGCAGTTATCACTTTTACGTGTATAGATAGGTTCCCTTTTTACAGATAAGTGGTTTTATCATGTGCTTGTCCTATTGAGAGTAGAGAACTGTGAGGTACCAAGTGAAGAGAAGACGTGATATCTTCATCTGCAAGTAAGTTTTGCAGACTATAATAAATATAATGTAATTACTGGTTAGGGTTTTATGATAGTAGATGTAGTTTAAGACTTGGTTTAATCGAATCTACTTCCTCTTCTGCAATCTCATTTGTTAACATGCAAATGCATTGAATGAAAGTTGCTGATTCTATGTCACCGACCTTATGAATCTATAATTTTGTGACTGAATCTATAATTTTGTGTGACAAAAGCAATAAAGTTGCTGATTCTATGTCACCGACCTTATGAATTCTCAAATCATTTTGGTTCTTATTACATGTTTCAATACACTAAGTCTTATGTTAAGTCTCATGAATATTGAAAAACTGAATGGCAACTACAAAGAAAAATCAGGTGGTCCAAAATCAGGTTTTCGTTAAGGTTCAATTAAAACTGCTAATAATAATGTTGTAGCTACTAAGAATGAAGGTGCCCCCACTAGACCTAACCGCAAGATTAATAAGATCAATTTTAAAAAGTGTTTTCATTCCATAAGAAAGATTATTGGTTTTTTCCCAAAAAAAAAAAAAAAAAGATTATTGGTTTTAACTTTTAAGACTGGTTGATAAAGAAAATGATTTCAAGGCCAAAAGGACAAAAGTAACTTTTGTCTATGGAAATGGAAATCGAGTTAATGTTGAGTTTGTTGGTCAAGTCATGTTAAAGTTGTTTAATGGTTATGTTTTTATATTAAAAGATTTGGGTGAGTCACATTATGTTTTAGAAATTGAAATAGTCAGAAACAGACAGAAGAGAAGCTTAGCTAGGTTTGGCACAAAAGAACTATATTGATAGAGCTCTTAAAAGGTTCAACATGAAAAACTGTAGTGGAGGTGATGTTCCTATTGCAAAAGGTGATAAATTTTCCTTGTCTCAATGTTATGTGACTGACTATGATGAAGTAATTAATGAAGGACAAGCATCATGCTTCATTAGTTGGAAGTGTAGTTATGCACATGTACGTATAAGACCTGATTTGGAACTTGCTCTTGGTGTACTAGGAAGGTTTCAATCAAATCTTGGCTTAGCTCGCTTGAATGCAGGAAAGAAAGTGTGAGATATTGAACAAAATCAAAACTATTTTCATCGAGTTGAAAATTGGAAGTAATGTATTGTGCATGTGTAGGTTTGGGAGGTTGTATTGATGACAGAATGTCCACAAGTGGATATGTTTTTATTCTTGCTGGTGGTGCGATTTTATGGAGGAGAAATAAACAAACTACAAGAGCAGTGTCCACTATGGAGTTTGAGTATGTAGGCTGCTTAGACCATATGAAGCAAAGTGTTTGGTTGAAGAATTTCATAAGTGAAATGAAAGTGGTAAACAACATTAATAAACGTTAAGGATTTATTATGACAACACTTCAACTGTTTTTTTTTTTTTTTTTGCTAAAAATAAAGACTCATGGATATAAAAAACTTGAAGGTTCAAGATGAAATTAGAAAAAAGGAGTGATAGATATTGAGCATCTAAGCACTCATATGATAGTAGACCCGTTAACAAAGGCAATTCATGTCACATCCTTTCATAAGCATGTCTCAAAAATGGGTTTGCAATCATGTTTGGATCATGTTTGCATGTGGGACTAAGGTACCATTACTATCTCACTGATCTGTACATTAATATCTCACTGATCTTAATTATTGATTAAAAAATGTGGTGGTTGTGGTTTGTGAGTTGAATTACGTAATTCAAAGAGAAATCTACTTAGAGCAAGTCCAAGAGATAGCCCGGTGGACCAGGGACCTTCTCAATTCAATTGCCTCCCGTCCTTGCTCTAGCCCATGCAGGCGATTGGGCTAAAGGGGAGGGGGTGTGTGAGAAGGGAGGCGCGAATCGCAGGCCCGAGCGCATGAGGGCGCTGATGCAAGGTTGACGTTAGGATGACGTCAGTCACATTATAAAATTAATAAAAAAATACGAAAAAAAATACGAAAAAAAAAATTGATTTAATTTTTCTATAAATATCTTATCATTATCTTCCACCCTACACCACAATTTTATATATTCTCAAATACTTTGGGTTGTAATTTCTTATTTAATAACACGTGGCGCAACACGACCGATTAAAAATCCTATTTGAAATTACAAATAAAATTATTTTTTATTATTTTATAAAATGAAAAATACTAATATTTTATTGTCTATTGCCATGGCTATTCAGTTTAGAGGTGGAGATGCAAAAGACAATTACTGTTTATTAAAGGCAATTACTATTCATTGGAGGGGATTTAATAAGCAGTTGCCCTGGGGGGCCTTCCAACAGTGGAAGTGCTCTTTGAAGATTGAGCTCATTTTCTAATATTGTTGCATGCTTATAAATTTTGTCCAAAAATTAAGTATTTTGAAGAACACGTTCAATGTTCTAGGACAAATGAAATGTGGGAGAACTACTAATGGTATACAATTTAAACTCTCATATGAGAGCACTTTCACCGTGTGCACTAGCTTGAGGGACAGGAGCAGGAACAAGGCCAAAGAGCCCAAGTGATTAAGCCTAACGTGTGCTGGCGAGCGAGTCCGAGGGACAGGCTCGGCACGAGTCGTCGGCCCGAGTGCTGACGTGTGCTGGCGTGTGCTGACGTGGGTTGACGTCAGCCACGTTTTTTTATATTTTTTGCAGCAGGCGCGTGGGCGCGCGTCATCCGACATAATTTCAAGCATGGGGCCCGCGGCGCACTCGGAAATGTTACCGTTGGGGAGACCGCGTGGCTTCCCCACGTCTGTTGGATTTCAACGGCTACAATTTCTAGACCGTTGGATTTCCAACGGTAAAAAAAAATTTAAAAAAAACTTATTTAATATAAGCCGTTGGATATGAGATCAACAGTCCACATTATTCGCCTTTATAAATTAAAAAGAAAAAAGAAAAAACAGTTTAAAAATCAGAAATCTTACCGTTGTGCCACATGGCACAATCTGGTGTGTTGGAATTCAATTTTTTTTTAAATCCAATGGTAGAGATTAATTAGGTGAATAAAAAAATTAAAAAATTTGAAAAATGAAATAAAATCCAAAAAAAAAATTTGAAAAATTAAAAAAAAATTGATTTTACTTTTCTATAAATACCTTCTCATTATCTTCTACCTTACACCACAATTTCATATTTTCTCAACTACTTTCAACCACATTCCTATCTTTATCTCAAAGTTTCAATCCAATTTTTTTCCAACGAAATGACTACTGATGCAGGTACGAATTGGACGCTTATTGAAGATGTTGTGTTGTGTAATAGCTGGGTTGAAGTTACTCATGATCCGATTACAGGTAATGAGATGCAATTGCGAGAAATGTGGAGTCTTATTCATACAAATTTTCTTGAGAAAATTGGTGGGAAAAGAACCAAAGAATCGATGTCCAGTCGTTGGAAATTACTTAGTTAATCGTTTAGTACGTGGAGATACGCCTTGGCACAATCTAGTAGTAATCTTCGAAGTGGGAAAAAATTAGCGGATTAGGTAACAATATATTATTTATTTGTTTGTACTATACCCAATTTACATTATAATTATTTGTTTGTATTATTTATTTGTTAGCTACTTCGATTATAATTATTTGTTTGTATTATTTATTTGTTACCTATGTTGATACACAAAACCAGAGGTCTTGGAACAACGTAAATCCGACCTTGAATCTACAAGAAAGTAAATAACACAAGATGTTTCGTGGTTCACCCCAATGTTTGGGCTACGTCCACACTGATATTGTATCTCTCTGAGAGGATTGTGAGGGAGAGAGAGAGTTTCTGTATGTGAGAGGCTCTTCTGAATCTGAGAGGCCTTACTCTGAATATGAGAGGCTTTGCTCTAAATATGAGAGGCTTGAGGATTGTGAGGGTGAGGAGACCCTTTTATAGAATAAAGTCCTCCCCTTTTTACATATTTGCCCCTCCATTTATTACATAATGACATTTGAGTCCCCCGAGTATTTGTACGAGATCTAAATACGGAGGCCCTAAGTATGGTACAAACAGTAGTCCCCCAAGTCTTCAGTCAAGAGAGTCTTTTGGCTGGAGATTTGAAATTCAGTCCATGTATGGGCCGAAGTAACTAGATGTCGTCTAGAACTGAATACTCGATATGAGGCAGTGCTCAATGTGAAATAATGCTCAACTAGAAGTAGCACATGTTGCGAGGTTGCTCGGCTTGTGGCTTATGTTGCCTTGGTTGGCTCAGCTTATGGCGTTGAAGGTGAGGGAGTCCCTTTTATAGAATAAGGGCTCGTTCCTCAATACATAAATGATGGGCTAAAGTTTATGCTCTCTAATGATGGTGAGGGAGTCATTCTTATAAAATAAGAGTTCGCTCCTCAGTACATGAATAATGGGTTAGGAGTGATGCTCGCGGTGAGGCGGTTGCTCGGCTGGCGGTGATGCTCTCTAATGAGGGTAAGGGAGTCCCTTTTATAAAATAAGGGTTCGCTCCTCAATACATGAATAATGGGTGCTCTCTAATGAAAGTGAGGGAGTCTCTTTTATAGAATAAGGGCTCGCTCATCAATACATAAATAATGGGCTAAGTCCCCCAAGTATTTTTCATGAGGCCCAGTTGTGGAAGCGCAATATATGGTACATAATGTAGTCCCCCAAGTCTTCAGTCAATAAGGTATGTTGGCTGGAGACTTCAAATTCAATCCATGTATGGGCCGAAGTGGCGGTTGTTCGGAGGCGGTATTTGTATACCATGCACTGAAGCTTTGTAGGTGAAGCTTTGCAAGTGGAGCTTTGAAGCTGGAGCTTTTGTAAATGAAGCTTTGAAAGCTGGAGCTCTCGAAGCTGGAGCTATGTAAATGAAGCTTTCAAAGTTGATTGACATGAGTGATGCTCATGAATGTTTATGCTGATTGACATGAGTGATGCGCATGGATGTTGACATGAGTGATGTTCATGAATGTTCACATGAGTGATGCTCGTGAATGTTGACATGAATGATGGTCATGAATGTTTATGTATGATTGACATGAGTGATGCTCATGAATGTTTATGTATGATTGACATGAGTGATACTCATGTATAATTTTGGAGTACTGAACGTACTTTTGAACACTTGGTTGGTAATAATAGCGGCAGGCTGCCGAATAATTTTGGAGTACTGGGCGTACTTTTGATCACCTGGTTGGTGATAATAGCAGCAGACTGCCGAATAATTTTGTAGTACTAGGCGTACTTTTGATCACCTGGTTGGTGGTAATAGCGGTAGGCTGCCAAATAATTTTTTGTAGTACTGGGCGTACTTTTGATCACCTAGTTGGTGGTAATAGAGGGCCTGGCTCTTTTGGGCATATGGGCCTTCGCCCTGCACATAACATTCCAGCCCATTATTTTGGGCTTGCCGTTTTTTTTTTTTATTACCCTCTGATGGGTTTATACAGATGTCTCCGAAAGATAAGAAAAATAAATTACATCATTCAAAAATAAATCCGACCCTCTGCTTAATGGGTCACGCCCATAATGCCATCATCACCGCAATTATGTCTGCTTTTTTTTTATCTTCTTTTGCTTTCTACTTTTGCTTTTGTTTTTCTGCTTTGCTTTTACTTTTCCACCGTACTCTCTCTGTCTCTTCACCTGGCAGACAAAAGGAATCATGATAGAAATAATAATAGGCAGCTTATCTTTTTAGAGTGGGCATCTTCTAATGGCTTGCAGGTTGTGAAAATAAAATTCTTATCTTCTCTATTTGTTCATCATTGCTCTAGCAGTGGAACTGTGAGCAGAGACTTCAGCCATAGTATAAACCTTTTTGTTTGTCGGTGAATAGGATGGGCATTCCGCAGGGCAATATCCCAGAACGATCAAAACACTTTTGCTGCCTAAGAACTCCATTACTCTCTGTTTGGCTAGCTGGAAATACTTGGTTGCAGATCTTACACACGACTTACAAATCAGGAAAGAGCAGTTGACCCTTTCGATTTCAACGAAGCACGACAGACTCGAGCAGCCAGAGTTCTAACTTCTACCCGGAAAGGATTCATGGTTGCGTAGAATACTGTACACAAACAGTTTACAGACTCCAAAAGCTTATTGAAATTGCACGTAACTTCGGAATGAGACCTGCATGCATATGTGTAGTAGTAATCAACCCTCATTCTTTTGCTTATTCTTCACAAATCTATGCTTCACTTTCCTTCGCGCCCTTGCCCCAAACCCCTTCGTTACCGCCTCCGCCGGCCTTGCGCTCGGCTTTTGGTCCCCAGCAGTCGCAGGGGCCGCAGATACCTTCTCGGCAAGATCACCGGAAGGTGAGGGTCGGTCCATCTCGTTCTTGACCTTGATAAGGGTGTCGAGCACCATGGGCCCACACAACAGGATCATCATCTTCATTGTCACCTTGGGCTTTGGTAGCCATGGCTGATCTCCAACCCATCATAGATATTCTCTACCCAAAGACCTGTATGTTGTAAGAGCTATATGCTATAACTCATGTTTGATTTTTTTGGTATTATATAGGAGTGTAGGTGTTTAGGAAAGCTAGCTAAAGCTTCTCCTTTATATTTAGACTCAAAATGAGTTCTTTCTCTGTAGATGGATGGATTGGCTTTTTCTCGGCTTGGTTGTGTTTCTTTGAGAGAAAGAGCGACTGTGTTTCTTTAAGCTAGAGAGAGAGATCATGAGTAAAGAGAGAGTCTGCGAAGGTTTTCTGGAAAAGCCAAAGATTAAAGTTTTTGGGTTCTTGGGTTGTGCAGATTCACGACGGAGGTGAAAATGAAAGAGAACCGACATAACTTTCGTGTCGTTTCCCACAGATGGCGCCAAATGTTGATGTACAAAACCGGAGGGGTCTTGGAACAACGTAAATCTGACCGTGAATCTGCAAGAAAGTAAATAACACAAGATGTATCGTGATTCACCCCAATATTTGGGCTACGTCCACACTGATATTGTATTTCTCTGAGAGGATTGTGAGGGAGAGAGCCTCTGTAATGAGAGTGAGGCTTTTCTCTGATTGTGGGAGGCTTGAGGATCTCAGGCATAAGAATTGGCCTTCCCCCAATGAGGAGAGTGAGGGGTCCTTTTATAAAATAAGGGCTCCTCACTTATTACATATTTGCCCCTTCATTTATTACATAATTACATTTGAGTCCCCCGAGTATTTATACGAGATCTAAATACAGAGGCCCTAAGTATGGTACAAACAACCTACTTTCATTATAATTATTTGTTTGTATTATTTATTTGTTACCTACTTTCATTATAATTATTTCTTCTCCCGCATTGTGTAGGAATTTCAAGCACAAGCTTGGTATAATGCCAAAACTAAAAGCAAAAACAAATCATTCAACTGGTGGGAATGTTGGAATATTGTCAAAGATTGTCCTAAATTCAGAGTTGTGCCTGTCGGTCCAGAAGTTTTCATGAACAACACCCATTTACACTCTACACCCGATCATGCCTTGCATGTTCATGAAGATGACGCAGAAGAAGTGCCCAAAACCCCCCCTGAACAAGCGTCGGGATTGACCCGTTATCCAATGAGGCCTCAAGGTAAGAAGGCTTCAAAGAGAAAATGGAGTACTTCCAAGAATGATTATGCAAAGTATATGGAGAACTTGCTCGCCAAGATGAATTGACTTTGGCGAGGGAAATGGCGAAATTTGAGGCTGATAAGGCTAGAGAGGAGGCAAAAGCTGCAGCTGTTGAGAGAGCATTTCAAGCTAATGAGAAAGAAAGAGAGGTACTTAGGCAAGAAAGGGAACATGTTAGAGAAGAAAGAATTGCTCAACGAGATCGTGACATTATAAACACGCCTTTAGAAGGGAAGTCTCTAAATTCTAAATATTTTTGGAAGTCGGAGAAAGCGGACGTGGTGCGAATGAGGCGTGCAAGAGAAGTGAGAGCAAGAAGAGATGGTCCTAGCATGACAAGAGAAGATCATCCTAGTGTTGGAAATGTGCCCTAAAGCCAATCATATGATGATACTTTACGGACATTTCACATGTTAAACTAATCTAGTTTACATATAAAAGGCAAACATTATTGTTTGAGCCGTCTCATATAAAAGTTATATGCTTAAACGATAAAGTCCAAGGAATATGTGATTGGGAGAATGCAATCTAATGAAGTTAGATTAATGAGACCATTCTTTCGTAGACACATCCTAAACGTTCCTGATCATAGGATTGCCAATTGGGCATTGACAGTCCGATAAGATCAGTACGTACTGTGCCTTCTCTCAGGGAGAGTGACTAGTCTCGAGTCATTGGTGTGTGTGACATCAAGACAAGTACGTAGGTGCTCAATAGAGAATGAGTCCACTGAACACGATCAACAAGGAGTTCTCATACTCATGTCACATGAGAACTCATGGTTGGGATAATGCAAATTAGTCTTTTGACCTGAGGCATCACAGTTGTCTTGTGGTTAAGTCCTTGATCTTTGATTATGTCAAAGTCACCCCATCGGGGTGTCCACGACATCATTGGGGTTAAGCCACTTAGTTATGGAGACAAGTGAATGTGCAACAAGGGATCTCTAACCTTCAAATGGTTTGAGGGAGAATACTCTATGATATGATTAAATCTCTGGCCAGAGTATGAATGAGATTTGGGAATGCGTTCCAATTCACATTCAAGGTAATCATATAAGCAAACGAATCACATTGGATAGTAGACATGAATAAATAAACTATCAAACCAAACAATGTGGTCAAGAGTATTAGATTAGAGAAAGACCGTATTGCATTTGTAATCCTAAACTGAATAGGTTCTCTACCTCTTCTGATTAGCTTGGGTAGCCATGATATGCTGCTAGGTGTCACTCATGGTTTGTGGAAGCCCTAAACGTGTGTAATCACTAAAGGGAGAATTGAAAGTAAGTTTCAATTCACAATCGATGTACAATGGTTTTAATCGCCCACTGCCTCGCTAAAAGGAACCTAATGTATCGTACACCGTGTAAGGTGGAGATTGAAGAAACAAAGGAGATGAGTAAGAATAATTAAATGGTTTAATTATTTATGGCAATGATTAATTAATATGTTAATTAATCAAACGAATAAGTTCGTTAAAGACCTCGGGATAGTTTTGGACCTTAAGGCCCAATGGGCTTTGAACGTCAAAGCCCATTGACTTAAGTTGTATGACAACTTAATGAATAATGATTCACAAATGCCCAATTAGCCCAATTAGCCCATAATTAAGGAGGGTAGTGAACTTGGCTTAATTTCAAGTTTGCCACTCCATTGTGAGGTGGTATAAAGGCAACTTTATAGCCATTTCATCATTAGGGTTTTTGTGGAGAAAAGATGAGAACAAAAGCTCTCTTTGCTCTCAAAAATTCAGCCACCCTAGAGGAAATTATCTAGCAATTTTACTTCCTCTAGGTCACTCATTTCTTCTTCAATTTAACCTTGGTGTAGAATCTTTAGAGGTTCTCAATTTTGGGAACTTGGAGAACCTTTTCTTCTAACCAAATCCATGGAGCTAAGAAGCAAGGAATGAAGGCCCTATCTCTTGGGTGATTATCCTTTGCATATGCAAAGAGGAATCTACAAAGGTAAATATTTCTCAACTAACAAATGTTGTTTTAAAGTTGAGTCAAGGTTCACCAATCTACTAGGCTTTGAATTTCATGGTTGATGTTTTGTTTTTGAATGCATGAAAGCATGATTCCGCCTTTAATTGTTAATTGCATGCTATATGATGTTATTCAAATGAACATGTTTTTCTAAAATTTTCCTTCAAGTGGTATCAGAGCCTAGGTCTAGTAGTTGGTGAATCATTTTGGGTTTTGTAGTTCATAGTCTTTGATTTAAAAGTTGTAATATGTTACAAGCTTTATTCTTGTTTCTTTGAATGTAAATTTTGTTAGAAAATTTGCCATCTCAAATGTTGTAGATGTAGTTCATATGAGCATGAATTTTGGAGCTAAAATTTGGTGCCATGTTTTTGGGGAAATTCGGCCAAATCCAAAGGGTGATTTTTTTGGTTCATGTTTGTCTTGTTAAAATGGTTTTAAAGTGACTTTTGGAACCCCTAAGTACCCTAGGATGTTAGCCCTCTTTTGAGTGGTGAAAATTTGAGTTTTGGTGAGTGAAAACATTCATGAAGCTATTATGAGTTTTCATGAGTGTTCTTCAATGTTCTTGAAGTTCTTGCCAAGAACAAAAAGTTTTGAAGTTTTGATTCAAAAAGTTTTATGTTTTTACATAAAGTTTTGATTTAATTTTAGTGGGTGATTTTAGTGGGTGATGATTATTGGTAAAGTATTATTAATGGTTTTAATGGTAGACAAACTTTTTTAAAAGTTTGACATAAATTCAATTAATGGCTATAATGGTAGACAAACTTTTTTAAAAAAATTTGACATAAATTCAAAATATTTCATCTTTACCTCACCTAACAAAACCCACTTACAAAAACTTTGTAAAAATCTTATTTTTTTTATCATGGCCGGCCACCCTAATAGAATAGGGTATTTTTGGGTCTTTTATTCAATTACAGAAAGTTTTGATACTTTTGTGTATTTGCACTTTGGCCCAAAAGTTTACGTTTTTACGTTAAGGCCCAAAAACGTTAAAGGACAAATTGTTTTGCTCCTTTAATGAAGTTTTTTGTATTTGTTGAAATTTTTGGGTTCTAGTTGTAATTACATGAAGTAGTGGACTTTTGTGTTTTTACAAAGTGACCCCAAAAGTTTGTGTTTCGCAATATAGCCCAAAAAGTTGTGGTTATTGCATGATGGCCCAAATTAAGTAGGAAACAAAAATTGTTTTGTCTCTTTAAATGAGAATTGGATTTTCATTTCATTTAGTTCCATTTAAATCAATTTTATGGATACAAAAACAAAATGAAAATGTTGCATTCAAGTTTAATTAGTTAAAGTGTTAATTAATTAAAGGGTGATTATGAACCTAAGCCTACGATAATTGAGCTATGTGAAAGGCCGTTTCAAATTTGATTGAACCATGGGAATGTGTGGATTAATTTTGGTTGTAATTTGATTTGATCAAATGTTGTAAAAGAGCATAAGCTCTTCTTTACTTTAAAGTAATTTTAATTATGCAAATGTTGTAATGAGCATAAGCTCACCTTTACTTTGAAGTACTTCTTTCTTGCTTTATTTGATATGCATGAAAATGGAGTAGAGGGTCCAACGTCCCTAAGACAACACGCCTTAATGTGATTAAACGCGTAACTAAAATCAATCTCCATCCCTAGTCCGAGATTCAACACTAGGCTCGTGTTGAATCTAAACAAAGGTTCATAGTCATCCTAAGGCCCTAAGGCAACTATATAGTCCATAAAATGAATGCAAACCTTATGTTAGTAGTATCATATACTCTTGCTTTAAAAACCGTTTTATAAGTATAGTGGGAGTATTATATACAACTAAATTGAATCAAATGGACCAATAGTTGTAATAGGACCAAAATTGTTTTAATAAAGATTAAAATGAATATGTTTATGTGATGAGACCTAAAACCCTCAACCAAACCATTATTAAGTTGAAAAGCGTGAGAGTGCTTAGAACACTCTTTCATGGCCTTCCACCGTGGTAGCTCCAATCGTTTATGACTTGTACACCGGATTCACCCTATAATGGGGGAGTACAAAGTGCATGCTTATACTCAGGAGGAGTCTATATGCATACATGATGAAGTGAGGTAGGCAACGAGTTTAGCCAACATGATATAATTCTGAGGCTATGCTTGAACCCCTACACGAACTAGGCATGGTGGGAATGACTTAACTAAGTACAATCACGCCAACATGATATAATTCTGAGGCATCATTTTCTAGAGGCCAAATTGATGGGTACTTGCATTAGTTGCAAATGAGTAAGCATACTCTCTCATTATTATTAACGCTAGCCAACATGATATAATTCTGAGGTGGGCTTGGTAATAGTGAGTCTCACATAACCTACTAAGAGTTTCCTCCAAAACTCTCGAATTCCAATGAGGGATATGGAATTTGCCAAAAATAGTGGGTGGTGCTATTTGATTTAAAGACCCGAATCAAATGGCTTAAAATCAATCAATTTATATTCGTTATGTATTTGTTTACCAATATATTTGCAAACGCTATCCAAAACTTGACAAAGAAAAGCCGAATGTTTTAGTTTCCGGAGTTGGTAACACAATCCCAAAGATTGTCTTAAATGGATTGTGCATGTACCTAAGAAGTCTCATCCTCACAATCTTCCTATTGATAATGTATCATTGGAAGAACATGTTAGAAATGTCTATCATGAAGAGGACAACACAAACAACCAATGCTTATTCCTTCGTTATATGAACAAAAGGAACTTACGAAGATTAGCATAAAGACAATGACACTTTTAGTGCCATGATTCTTCACTTACAAATTGTTGTATGAAGAAATAAGAGTTGTCTTGAACAACTCTTGAAAGTTTGTAATTATGTTTAGAACATAATGGTTGGTTGACAAAAATAGTCCATCAACATGGACTTATGATGATTTTGAATCATTGAGTGTTGAAGTGATAAACCACTTAACGAGACGGAAA
Source organism: Malus fusca (assembly GCA_035220775.1). NCBI lineage: Eukaryota > Viridiplantae > Streptophyta > Magnoliopsida > Rosales > Rosaceae > Malus > Malus fusca. Next base: position 24,060,086 of record CM069063.1, read on the forward strand.
CTAAGCTAGGACTTCACCTTTATGTCCCTATCCTAATGGTTCACTAAGTTTATTGTAAACTATGTAGTGAACAATAACCACACACTCTCCAAAATGTTTGATGTGTATAACACAATTGAAAAAGGTTTCAAGAGAGATAGTGGGAGTTTAGGGACCATCACTATTGTAGTCAAAGGAGAAGTCAAATGAAGAAGATAAAATTAACTCCAAGGGAACAAACTTTCTTTATGAAAGGATGGATATTGGAAGGGGTATTTGCAAGAAATGTCTTGCAAGTGTCAAGAACACACCTTTCGAAGGTGTTGTAAATTGTTCTTGAAAAGTTCAAAACAGTTGGTTCTTCTACTTGAATGCTTGATTCCGTATTAGTAACTATGTTTTACAATCGTTGTAAAAGTGTGGCTAATAAGAAGTAGAAGATTAATGAGAGAAGAGAAAGTACTTCACATTCGGAACGTGAATAAAATATAGATCTCTGCGAAAGCAGATGGTACTAACTTCCTCATATGAACTACCAAAGAAATTGGAAAAACCAAAGATTGTCTTTACATTCCAATTTTAAGGAACTTAATTCCGTCAATATAGTAGAGATGGATGAATGTTTTGTTTGACAAAACATTGTTCTTTATTAATCACTGATTGGATTATAGTAATCTAATTGATTGTCTCTATAGTAGAGATGATATGGTAGCGTTAACTGTTTAGAATATAATGATGCTTAAAACCCAAAAGGTTGCAAGATAGTGACTAATCCCAACTGAGTTGTGATACCTCTAAAACATAAATTACGAGTTGGTCATAGATGGATGCTTTGGATCGTTAGATCCGGATCCAATGCCTTCTTGTTGAAATTGTATAGAGGCGAAATGTTCGAATCTTTATTCTTTTGGAAAGAAGAAAGAATCACAAAGTTATTGAGGTTAATTCACTTAGATGTTAGTGGCACTTGTCCACAACATAATACTACTCATGTTGTTTGACATTCACCGAAGATCACTCTTGGTTGGACTATAGTTTATTATGAATAAACACAAGTCCGAATACTTTGCAAAAGGTTTCAAAGAATTCAAGAAATGTAAGATGATGAGTAAGACGTCTAAAGTACTTACCTCCTTAGATTTGATCTAAGGAAAGGTAACACTTTAGATGAGTTTCCTTGAAAGATATCAAGGAAATTAGCATCATAAGATAATGATTTTCTCCATTAGGAGAAGAACGAACTCGAATAAGATTTAGTTCGTTGGATGTTATCAATTACCCATATATATAGGATATATACTTCTAAAACAATATGATTGTCAATTAGAAGATCTTCCAAAATTTTCATAACTCCATAGGATGTAGTTGGAAAGAAAGACAAATCTTAATTGTGTTAAGATTTGGGGTTGTGTGCTAATGAGCAATATTTGTTTAAAAATTATCTTGTGGATATCCTCAAATTAACCTTTGGATATCACTTCTATAAACCAACCAACAAATGTTGTTTGTTGAGTAGTTCATTGTAATCCTACAATGTGATTTGCCTTAGAGCAAATGAACTAGGAATAGAACTCAAAAGAATGGGTTCTTTGAGAGACAAGATGATAATCAACAAATATAACAACCTAGTTCCTATACCACAAGCTCCAAGGTAGTCAAGAAGGAGTTATAAACCGTCTCAGTTGAATGGTTTGAACTTTATGTCTACATTGAGTGTATATACGATATATACTCAAGGAAATGGTAAAGTACCATTTGACCAGAAATAATGAAACCTTTATAGCTAATTGGTAGCTTAAGGTGACTACAATCAAAGAGAATGGTTGACTTTGAAGGAACCATTTTTGACGTAGTCTTAGTTTCAATTAATTCGAAGATAGCTAGCTACAACTAAATGTTGATTCAATGTTTGGACATCATATAGGTTTCCGAAACCATTATTAAGATAGTCCTAATAATATATATGTCTAAAACTATGAATCACAAAACATGTAAGTTGTAGAGATCTAACCATCATGGATCTAAGCAAGCTAGTGGGAGCCATAAGCGTCTTATGAGAGAAAGATCAAAACGTTTGATTTCTCATAAAGATATAAATGAATCTTTTGTTTACTAGGTTTACAAAAGATTAGTGGGAGTTAATCATATTCCTAAATTTAAATATATGTATAATATATTAATTTTGGAAATGAGAAGAATACTTCATTCGTTAAAGTTATGACTTTAAACTTTCTATAACGATAGAATGTATATGGGAGACATAGTCTATATACATGGGATGAAAATCTATAATGATAGATTTTAGGATATAATTGGATTATATCATGCCCTAATAATAGACAAAATGATGCTAGGAAGTTTCTCATATGATGATAAACTTCAATAAGAAGAACAACTCTAGTGAGACTAGGAGGTAGCTCTTCTCAAAGGGAACGTACCCTTTGACTCCCAAAGAAATAATGCGTAAATCGAATCCTTTATGCATACGCAGAAAGGTGATTTATGTATTTCATATTGTATGAAAAACATTGATATGAGTTGTACCTAGAAATGTACAAGGCGATATCAATGCAAGCCCAGGATCAGAACCATGGCAACTGTCAAGTGAGTCCTTAAGTATTTGAGAAATACTAAAGGATAGGTTCCTCGAAGAATGAGGAAGAATTAGAGTAACGTAATGGAAGCGTAAATGTATTAGATTATGAATCTAATCCATCATTGGATGTTTCTTCATTATGAATGAAGAGATAAACAGGTATCCCTTTATTATGACTAAAGAGATATTTGGATGGCAACATTAAAGTAATGACTTTAGTGTGTTCCATTATGAATGCAAAATATATTACCATATATAGAAGTTTACAACAATGTTGTTTGGATGGGAAAGTTCATTTATGAACTCTCTATTCGGTTCCAACCAGAAAGTGTATCTAGTGTACTGACACTACGACACTAATGGGGCGATAGCTCAAGCCAGGGAATCAAGGTCTCATCAAGATCCGAACTCAAATGAGAGACTGAACCACATGATTGGGAATCATGTATAATGGTGACGTCGATATTCTCAAGGTTTCTTCTATGGATAACATATAGATATCCATTGCCTAGGCCTACTACTCAGCCATTTATGAAATGACTACAGAAGAGGAATCATCACAGATGACCAAGCTGATTGGCTCTAGTGCAAGTGGGAGATTGTTGGAAATGTGCCCTAAAGCCAATCATATGATGATACTTTACGGACATTTCACATGTTAAACTAATCTAGTTTACATATAAAAGGCAAACATTATTGTTTGAGCCGTCTCATATAAAAGTTATATGCTTAAACGATAAAGTCTAAGGAATATGTGATTGGGAGAATGCAATCTAATGAAGTTAGATTAATGAGACCATTCTTTCGTAGACACATCCTAAACGTTCCTGATCATAGGATTGCCAATTGGGCATTGACAGTCCGATAAGATCAGTACGTACTGTGCCTTCTCTCAGGGAGAGTGAAGGTCTCCGGAGGTACTTTATGGTGTAGATAGATTCGATTACTCCGCAAAACCTCATAAGGGACTTAAGAATGGTTGATTTCCCCATCCTTGCTATCGCATCCACTTGGTCTACAGATGCTCCATATGCAAGCATCCGCAAGGCAGCAATAATTTTTTGCTTAGGAATGAGACCCATATTACCAAAAGCATCATTCTTTTGCACAAAGTAAGAATCATGGTTGCAAACAACAATCATGATTTTGTTGGACAAATGTCCTTCCATTCTAAAATGACATCTAAAGTACGTATCAGGGAATGCACTATTATGGACAAAATAATCAACCAAGGGTTCCATACCTCGTCGTTGCCTACTTCTATCAAGGTTTCCAGAACGGCCAGGCCTACAGATCTGACCCACAACTTGGATGACTCGATGGGAATGTGAGGCTCTGCCCATTCTTGCTTCGTCATCTCTCCTTCTACGCTCCTCATCCTCTTCCTTCTCATTTTGGGCCACCTGGAGATTGAACATTCCTTCTGATTGGTTAAACAATTCTTCCTCTTGCTAATCGATTTCCCACATCATTCTTGAAGAAGAAGACATTGTAAAAATGAAGCATAAACTATGAATAATGATACTGATTTTGATTTTGGTGAAGAAGGAAACAGAAACTATGAATAATGATAGAGATATTCAGAAAATTGGTGTGAGATTTATGAGGATGGATGGTGGATTATATAGAGGATTCAGAAAAGATTAGGTTGTAGATAATATTACGTGACATGCCATCATTCGTTACAAATCTGATCGAAATCTATCCTCAAAGATTGTAAACAGATTGTGACACGTGGCGCGACGTGGTTGGTTAAAAATCTTATCGGAAATCTGTCCTCAACGATTCTGAAAAGGTAATGACACGTGGCACGACAGTATTGGATAAAAATCTTATCGAAATCCATCACCAATAATTGTCTTTTCGTATAATGACACGTGGCGCAATGAGAACGATTAAAAATCTTATCCGAAATTACAAATTAAATTATTTTGTGTTATTTTATTAATTAAAAAAATACTAATATTTTATTGCATATTGCCAGGGCTATTCAGTGCATGGGTGGAGATGCAAAAGGCAGTTATTGTTCATTAAGGACAGTTACTGTTCACTGGGTGGATTCAATAGTGAATAGCCTGTGGGGCCTTTCCCACGAAGGAAGTGCTCTGAAGTTTCCTCATCGCAATTTATACACTTGGATTGATCAATATTTAATTTTTAGAGTGCTAATATACTATATTGTAACATATCTTTCTAAGAAATTCATCTGATAATTTTTTGTGGTTCATTGTGAAAGTCATTTGGTTTAATATAATTCAGTGATCACTTTGCGTTTGTTTTCTATATATATTATTGAATTATTAAGTTTATACTCATGTGAGAGAATGTTAGTTTATTTCAATGTGAGTATAACTAAACCTTTATGTTGGTATATAGTATAACAAGTGTACAGAAATATATCAATATTTGGACATAATATGATTAACACGTGTGAATCAAAAGGTGAGATTTTATTTATTTTAAAGTACATCGATATTTTTTGCACTAAGGGAAGAGATGTCTGCAAGCAAGTTTTTTTGCAGACCATAGTAAATATAGTCTACTGATTAGGGTTTTATGATGGTAGATGTAGTTTGAGACTTGGTTGAATTAATTCTGGTTCATCTTCTGCAATCTTCATTTGTCAACATGCAGTTGAATTGAATGGACATGCAATCGTTAACATGAAGTTATCATGTAATTATGCAATTGTTAACATGCAGTTATGCAATCCTATTTGTTCTTTTGCCAATTATTTTAGGGTTAAATGCAAAGGAAAACTAATCAGAAAACTTTGAAAACTTTGAGTTTTAACGATAAGGACAAAATAAAGGGTAAAATGAATCGTACCAAGATTGACTTTTTAATGTAAAAATGTGGTTTTTCGTTAAAGTGAATAGTATCAGAAGCTTTTGATAAAGGGAGAGGAGGAGTGGTGGTGGGCTTGGGCTGGGCCTTCTAGGCCTAGGAGTGGTGGCGAGAGGTGAGGTAAAGGGAGAGGAGGAAGAGGGTGATTAGACAGAGATAGAGAGAGTGTGTGTGTGTGCGCGCGCGCTGATTTGGGGGTGGGGAAGACAAAGGGAGAAGGGGATTTCTGGGTTTCTGTTTTTTATTTTAATATTTTAAAAATTTTATTAATTGTTTAGCCATGTAGCACAAATGTGGCAACCACGTCAGCACAAATAGGGACCTCATATTTGTCACGTCATGACTTAACGGTTAACTTAACAGATTATCTAACAAATGTATGAAATTGTAATAAAATGATAAGTAAATGTACGAAATTGAAATGTTTTAAAGATATTGTAAGGAATTGAAATTGACCCCAAATCTGAGGAGGTAAAATGTAATTTAACCTTTCTTTTATGTTGTTTTTTATAATAAAAAAAAATCCAAAGTTTGGTAAGCAAATATCATAAACTATAAAGTGCCCAGGGAATCAAAACATGAGGCCCAATCCATGAAATCCGAGGAAACCTAATTAGGCGGCCTGATTATATGTCTTACCCATTATCCCCGAGAGCTTTTTATACAACAATCCTGCTCACTTTTGAGACATCGTTTGGTACCTCAGATTGTATTAATTATTTGAGTTGAGCATATTAATTATGCATCAAATGGTACGATCGTATTGTCAGGTGATTTGTGTTTTGCTGGATAAGATGTCATCAACTTGTAACTATTTCTTACGATGATAATAAAATGTTTATATTCATTGAAAAAAGAAAATATTGATGATCCATCCTGGATGATAGAAATAAAAAGTATTTGCTAATGGTTTAGAAATTAATAACACGTTGAAATTTTCATAATGTCTTCCAATAAGTTAGGTTGCTATTCTAATTTCTAGAGAATGTATTTATCATAAATTCACTCTTTACACCAAATGTATCCTTACAATTTTCCAGTAGCATTCATCATGTAAAACATGAATACATCCGAGGTTAGAGATACATCCCCTTGTTCTTATAAAACTTATTACGTAAACCTAGCATAAAATTAGAAATGAGTGTTACTTAAACATCAGAACATATCTCGATGACGACCCAAACTTTATCCATAATAACACTATGTTTGGATGAAGAAAATAAACTTGAAATTTGAATAAAAGTCAGAAATTATAAATTGACATGCACAAATTCCCTTGTTTGAATTTATAAACATAGAAATTTAGAATTTCCACGTGAAAAAAAAACTTGAAATTTGGGGCTTCCAATTTCCAAGTTTAAATTCCATGTAAATATGTATCATTTCCCAATTTCTATGATTGAGAGTTTAAACTTAACAAATTCCATTTTCCATTCCATTGTTCTTTTAGATTAACCAAACAAGAAAATTCACAAATTCTAGAAAACAAAATCCCGTCATTTCAATTTCTGTCATTTTAAAATTCTTTAGTAATCTTAAATTTCTTCATCCAAAGATAATCTATCTAGAAGGGTTAAGGTCCAAAGTACCCCTATAGCTAAGCAATCATATTCATATTCCCTTTATATTCATTCAATTGGCATACAACAACTTGTTTGATGTTTGGAGCATCAAGTCTACACAACTATATATCCTGACGACTTGACCCAACCTTTTGACAACAATCTCAATCACACGGATTTCTCGCGCCCTTTTTACCTGCTTATCCTCTCTCTCTCTCTCATACCAATAAACATTAATTTTGACAAAGAAATATGCGATGCCTCTCCATTGCATGGACCTCTAGTTTTAATTTGGGTAAATTATAAAAAATTATCTTAATTATGAGTCACAACACAATTTCATACCTCATATTTTAAACATTACAATATGATATCACAATTTATGAATTCGTTGCAATGTTAAACCTCCGTTATTTAATCCGTTAAATTGGTTGTTAAGTGATGACGTGACAAATGTAGGGTTCATAATTTTCTGACGTTGAAACCACATAGATAATAATTATAAAATAAATTAATTTAAAAAAAAATTATGCTAAAAAATTAAATAAGGTGGAGTGGGGCCTACCCTAACCAAACCCTCCATCCTTTCTTCCCCATCCATCCGCCCCCTTTTCCTTTCCTGAGAACCAAAACCACAGCCCCGTCCGCGTCTCCTCGGACACCCTTCCTCCTCCTGAAGCCCCCCGAAGCTTCGGAATCAATGACTTAGCTGCAATCCCGCGTTTTTCTTCTACAATCCGAGCACCTACAATCAACAGCCACGATGTTATGGAGCCAAAAATAATCACAAGACGACAAGTGGATTTTTGGATAAAAATGACAAAAATACCCTTGAGGCAGATCATGATTCCTACGCGCGGGCAGCGGGCAATCATCCCTCAACAAAGTCAAAAGTGCCCAAAATAGGTCACAATTCAAAACCTATTTCATCCATCCTCATCAAATCCTCTCCACAAGGTAACTCCCAAATCTTTCCCTTTTTATTATATTAATTAGCTAATTAATTAGGCAACTATTATATTAGTTGACTAATTAATTAATTAATTATTCAATTATACCCAATTAAACACAAATCAAGAAACTAGCCCACAAAGATAGCCAAGTGGCCAGTCCTCTCTCACCTAAGGAGGCTGGCCACACCCTTATAAAAGGCCTCTCATTCTCTCCAAAACGCATTTCTAATTCTCTTGCTAAATTTTCAAAATTCTCCAAACACTTTTCCTCAAAATTCTAACTTTGGAATCAGAGGTTCTTTGGCCAAAGCTCCCCCCCTAATTCATCGTGGGCGCGTGAGACTCTTGGACGTGACCTAAGGCGTTATTTGTTTTGTAGGTGCAATTTTGTCCAAGATCAAGGAGGAAGAAATTTGCATTCACAAATTGGTGCTTTCATTGAGAGTTGAGTCTCACACTCATAGAAGACTCTCGCATCTAAGTAAAACATAAAAGAAAAGTACAATGGCTAGAAATTTAGAAACCTCAACGAACAAAAGTTCCAATGTTCAAGAAATGGGACCACAGCGATCCACGAGGCTAAATGTGATAATAAGTGGAGCGGCACCGCTACCACGAGGCTCCACCATGGCAATCACCGTGGTGGCCACCACAGTAGCCACCTACGGCGAGGTCCATGGTGTCACCACTACGGCCCAAGTCGTGTCATCCAAGCTTGCCATGCCACCATGGCCCAAGCCGTGTCACTCCAAGCCTAAGGCAAATCAACCCGTCTCGCCTAAATCCAACGCGAGCGTTACCGAGCCGAGCCCAAGCCTCGCACCCACGTACGCCACACGCCTAGCAGCCTACTCCTATGGCCCAGTCTGCTTTCGTGGCCTTCCAAGCAGCCCAAATTGGTCCAAGATTAGTTCAACCATCCTGGCTCCAGATTTCCAGACTGACGATCAAACCAGGAGCATTTTCACCACATTTTTCTATAGATTTGACATTTCCCAACTCAAATCTCGCACTTGGAGTCTACCACCCTTCCACTGCTCAAGGAGACACATTCCTTCCAAGCTTTCCCAATCCGAATGAGGGATAACACTTGTCTCGACAAGTCATAAAGTTGACAAACGCCTTTGCACAGCAAACGACCTTGGTGAATCAGCTCTTGCAGCGCACCGAGATGCAACGTGCCTCATACAAGGAGTCCTGAAGTAGGACAAGGGTAGACGAAGAACCTCACCAGTAGCGTCCCGGCAAACAGCCACTCGACCAGACACGAACCAAGCGTTCTGACAATGTACACTCCTGAATGAGCCTTCCAGATAGCATATACTCCCGTCTTAGCTTGCGGAAGAGGGTGCACTCTAGAATAGGCCCACGGACGAGTATACATTCACAGTTGAGGTCACACTCTGATAGTCAACATGAGCAACCTTTCAGGCGAAGTGTTTATTCGCGGTTAAGCCTGCAATGAGCATCATCCACCTCATATCGGAGTAGGTATCACGACGGACGGAGAAAAACAATCACTCAATTCGGCTCAAGTTCAATCAGCAGCCTATGAGAAATTCGCTCGTCTACTATGAACTTACCACATGCACCCAACCGTGACATAGACGAGCCGAATACATGGAAGAACAACCTAGACCAGTAGGTCACGACTGGGGGCAATCGAGAGCTCCGCTACCCTAACAAATGCATATTCAGGAAAAAGTAAATAGACTTTCGACCAATCAATTGCTCGATTTCCAAACGCGACGAGGTCACCGACGATGCACTACAACGGGACATGACTAACATAAGCAAGCCACCATTCACGGACGAGATCGAGCAGACAGAGTAGCCTTCCAAAAAGGATTTCTAGCAGACCACCCGCTGTTTGGAAAACTGATCATGAAAAAAGATCTAACTCTAGCAGACTTTTTCGCTCTGACATACAAGCATGCACTTTGGGACAAGGCTCGCATATCAAGATGAAAATACTTGAAAAAGAACCTGACATCACCTCCCTACTATCCAAACTGAAAGTAGCGGATGACTTATTCGCATGTTTGACGGTATATGAAGCAACAATAAGCTATACCATCATAGTAGAAGAGCTGGGGGCCCAACTACTTGTATTCCACAGTTTAAAAGCTTTCCTCGATGCTACCAGAAATTCAAAAGCTAACTTTGGTGATAGTTGTTGCAATTTGGAAGCTCAAGTTTTACCTTCAGACGCACGCAGTCATTCTCATGACGTCCTATTCCGCCCAATCCAGACGCGCGACGATAAAGGCGTAGACACTAGCGGATGCAAAATTTTCTAACAAACGCAACAACTTGGCCCAAAGGTGCGCCAAGGGTAAACGAACATTAGAATGACACACTCGGAAACAAGTTAAGTCCTCGTCACCCTAAAATATTCTACATAGGAGCAACATGTACCAGCAGTTGAACACCACATCCTGCTACGTGTCACACGGCCCCAGCCGACCCTTGCTCCATGATTCAACTCTAGAGTGGCCTAATACCAGCAGTTGAGCATTTCCTGCTGTGTGTAGCATGGCCCCAGCTCCACGGTTCCCTACCATGCATTCACGAAGCAACAGGGCGACCCAACAACGACTCAACGACTCCCTACTGCGCCTTCAAACCTAGCTAGGCGACTCAATAGAGCGGCCCAATGACGCCTCAGAGGTAGCCGAGCACGCCCTAGTCGCGCATGTTCCACCCGATAGAGACTTCTGGCATTTGCATGTCGACAGCGCATCCAACCACAAATGTTCAGGAGCAGGAGTGGTCCTTATCACCCGAGACGGCTCAATGCTCGAGCAGGTGATCACTCTAGGTTTCAAAACATCCAACAACGAAGCAGAGTATGAGGCCCTACTAGCAGGCCTCCAAATGGCAAAAGACTTGGCGATGAAGAAGCTTACAATTCATTCCAATTCCCAGATAATCACCAGCCAGACTACTGGGGAGTGCAAGGCAAAACGTCCAAGGATAACACAATACCTAGAGAAGGTACGCAAACAACTTGAGGCATTTCATACCTACACTCTTACTCAAGTTCCATGGGTAGACAACGCCCACACAGATTTGCTAGCCGGCTTAGACTCTGCCCTCAACCACCAACTCAAACGCTCTATTCTTGTGGAGTATCTAGACAAGCCAAGCATAGAAGTAGAGTCGGCAGTCGAAGTGTCACAGGTTAGTATAACTCCCAACTGGCAAAGTTCTATTATAGACTACTTGGTCAACGGCACACTCCCCACGGAAAGGTTAGAGTCTAGAAAGCTCCAAATAAAGGTAGCACGCTATTCTATATGGAACGGCATTCTCATTCGAAGATTCTACACCATACCACATTTACGCTGCCTAGCATTTCCCGATGACTTGAAGGTTCTAAGCTTAATCCACAAAGGCGTTTGTGGAAACCACTCCAAAGGTCGATCCTTGCACAAAAGGCTCTTAACGCAGGCTACTACTGTCATACCATGCACCAAGATGCTAAGTAGTTAGTACAAAAGTATGATCGCTGCCAACGTTACAAGTCGGTACCAGCACTGCCTGCCAACGAGCTACACACGCAGACGAGTCATTGGTTGTTCATGCAATGAGCAATCAACTTGGTAGGACCTATGCTGCCTACTACTGGGGGCAGAGGCATGATGATCGTGGCAACCGACTACTTCACCAAATGGGTAGAAGCATAACCCATGATGACCACGACTCAAACGGACATAAAACGCTTCATATGGAGGAACATCATTTGCCGATTTGGCATCCCTCAATCCATCGTCACCGACAACGGCCCATAATTTGTGGGCAAAGATTTGGTGAAGTGCTTCAAAAAATATAGCATCAAGCAGTACATGTCCATGCCAAATTATCATCAAGGCAATAGGCGGGCCGAAACATCCAACAAGATGATCCTCGACTGCCTCAAGAAATCCCTCACCAGTAAGAAGGGAAAATGGTCAGACGAACTCCCCGGATGTCTATGGGCATATCACACCAACAAAAGATGAGAAACCGGTGAGACTCCTTTCTCTTTGGTATTTGGCTCAGAATCAATCATTCATCCCAATGTCGTCAAGCCAAGTATCACCGCTCTACTACCAAGCATTGAGCAGAACAGTAAGGAAATGGCCACAAGCTCATATCTGGCTGAGGAGAAGCGCGAGCAAACCATCACCCGCATCGTAGCTTACCAGCAACAGCTCATCTCCAACTACAACAAAAGGGCCAAGATCCGGCAGCTCTAGCCCGAAGATCTAGTCCTAAGAAAAGCCTTCATCACTGCCTGTAGAGAAGGCACCAAAAATATGGATTCCATATGGGAAAGTCTGTACAAAAACAGCAGAGTAGGCAACAAGAGTAATTACACCCTCGCCACCATGAAACGACAAAAAGATCGAAAAGCAGTGGAACGCTTACAATCTGAGGAAGTACCTAGGGCTGGAAAAAAATCCCAAAAATCCCAAACCAAACCAAAAAAATCCCAAACCAAAATTCCCGAAATTTTCGGGATGTAATCCCAAACCAAACCGAAAGTTTCGGTATGGGATTCGGTATTGCATTTCATTTTTTCGGTATTCCCATACCGAACCGAAAAAAAAAATTATATATATAATTTTTTAATTATAAGAGAATTATTTCAACCGTTCATTGTTTTGGATTTAATCTGTGTCGTTGATTTGTTTTTAGGTCAGATCACATTTCACTTTTGTAGTTCCTCCGTTCATTTGTTTCGAAGCGCAGCCCCTGAGCCTCCGGCCCTCACCAACGTCGTCCCTCACCAATGTCATCTCATTCTTCGTCTTCGCTGTCGTCGTCGTCGTCTTCGTGGATTCATTTGCGTTCGGTTCTGTTAATCGTGTCCTCTTCCTCACCAGCTCATTGTTCTTCCTTTGATCGGTGAGTCTCTCTCTCTCTCTCTCTAAAGTTTTGTTTTCGGTAATTTCCTCTCTTAGATCCCGATCTCGGGAAGCTTCAAGTTCATGTTTTTAGTACCAATTTTAGCTCAGTTCCACTGTTTTAATGGCGTTTTCGCTTCGATCCCTTCTTTCGGTTCACCTTCTTCATTCGCATTTTGGTCCTCCTTGTAAATTGTTACTCTTTCAGTTGCTTAAAAAATTGTGGGTTCGATGTATTGGGCAAGCTGCATTGGTTGTTTCTTTTGCGCATCGATTTGCTTCTGGAAGATTTGTGTTGTTTTTGTCTCATGGTTCTAGTAAAGTTAGGATCTTTATGTTTTAATATTGTAAGTGTTTGAATTTTGTATATTAAGCTGCCATTGAGCAACAATGCTGTGGTTTAATGAGTCAAAGATTGATAAACCCGAATTGATGTTAGCTTTTACTAATCTTCTCAACAGATAGATGGATTGAAGTGTTTTGGATATTCAAAGTCAATTAATTAAGCTGCAAAGCTATTGCGTTTATCTACAGTTTAACTTTAATCCTTGTTGATAATTTGCTTTGACTTGGCCCTTCGAGTGCATGCTTATGTAGAATATCCAGAATTTTGAAGCGGTCTAATTTGGTTTTCGTCTACTGCCAGACCCTTTCTTTTATATGAAAGGTTCAAACTTTGAGATGTTTTTATTGGCCTAACATTTTCATTCATTTATACACTGATATTTTTTGTATAGCTGATGCTTCCTTAATCTAACCATTACTAATTGCACTCATTGTTTCATTTTCAGGGTTCGTCTTAAGTCACCTTGGTCCCGCAGGAAAAGAAAACATGCTCTTTCAGCTCAGCAATGGAGGCTTTTCTTTACACCAGATGGCAAGCTTCGTGATGGTGGAGTTAAGTTGGTGAAGAAAGTTCGCAGTGGAGTGAGTTTCTGTCACTTTCGTGTTATATTTGCTATCAAAATGCCGTAACATCTATTCATGGTTCCAACTTCCATCATTGACATTATTCATCTTAAAATTTCGTGAATGCAGGGTGTTGATCCAAGTTTTTCAACTACTATTTCAGGATTCCCGATTTGTCCCGAAATCCCGAAACTAATTCGGGATTCCCGAAAATTGGGATTCCCGAAAATTTGGTTTGGGATCGGTATTGAAATTGGGATTCCCAAAAATTTCGGTTTGGGAATCGGGACAAGGGTTTCGGTATGGGATCCCATACCGAACCACCCCTAGAAGTACCATATGTGACCTCATGCTACATCAAAGCTCGAAGACTCAAATAGCTCGACGGGCACCACCTCACAAGCCGAAGACTATCCAGTTGTTGTGCAGTTCCTACCTTACAGCTAAGTTCTCGTTCGTTTTATTCGTTTTTCAATGAGGAATTCAAAAGTAATCTACAACTTGGATCGGCTGCATGCTTACAACAACTGATCACTCATGCACTTCAAAATAAAACTACGCCCTTCTTAGGGACTCATCGTATGAATTGCGCCCCCCGAGGGACCAACCATGCTCTCCAATGCAAGAGGGTAAACTAATTACTCTCCAGTACAAGAGGGTAAACCAATTCCCCGACACCTATATGGGTCAGTTTTCCAAGACGGAAGGATAAACTTTACACTCTGAATATCCAAACATGGTTGAGCCGGGCTGCCCTAGTATAATTAGATGCACGATGGCATGCGCCGAGATTCCTAAAAGTAGCCACAATGGTCTTTTTCAAGGCTTAGCTAACTGAAGGATTTTGGGTCTCTTGTCCTAATCCATGGGGAATCGGGCCCTAGAGATGGAGAAGGCACATTACGCAGTACATCCAATGGACGACTGCCCTGGAAACCTAAAGTTGCTACCAAGTGCACTAAGGTAGCCTACTGTTTTCAGAAGACTGCATACGGCTTACCCTTTGAGCAGTAAAGCCACGCTAGACTTATACAACCGCACATTCTTGTGAAAGGTTAAACAAGTTAGCGTGCATATACGAAGCTTTATTCACTACCGACATGCTACGTAATCCAAAAGTGTTGTGATACTTGCTACACAACCTACAAAATTGGAGAAAGCCAAGGTTAACAGCCTAGTGGTTACGCGGACTTGTCTGCTTCTGTAAGTAAGGTGTTCGGCTACCGACCCTATGGCTAACTACTTTGCAAAATTCCACACCAACACCTACGACTGCATCAGCTACACAAGCCTGTCTACTTATAGAAAAGTAGCACGTCTGCCACTAGTCTATAAAGTCTAAAGGTTAGGGCATGAACGACAGAAGCAAAGATGGAGAAAAACGAAGAAATCAAGTTTATTAAATTTTCTAGCAAAATTGATAAACAACTAGCAAATACCGAATGAGTTCAAGCAAAGCAAAAAGTAACGAGGGAAACAAGGAAAATCCTGAAGACTATTTTTCAGCGACCGCAACATTCTCAGCAACGGCAACATCTAGCGTTTCACCCCTGGTTGCTCTAGCCTAGGCACCAACATCTCTGTCTACTTCACCAATGGAGGCCTCAAAAGTAAAGGCAAACAAGTCTTCCGGAGAAATAGAAAAGGTTTCGAAGTTTCTCCCAGCAAACTCGAAGTCAGATAGTCTACCAAAGAGATGACCTACATAACCTAGCTTGTAGAAATCGGCCTGACTCTGAACAAGCGGAGCCTTAAGCCTAGCCTTCTCACCTTTCAGTTGCCCGATCTCCTCGAGCAGACCAACACGGATGCGCTGCAGCTCATCCACTTCTTTCTTCAAACTTTCATTGATCCTCAATGCACCTTGGAGTTCCAACACTTGGGGTTCAAGCCTATCAATGACCTTCTTAAAGTGGATCACTTGGTTATAAGCAGCAATCAACTCTTTATCCTCTGCATAAGTAGTGGAACAAAGCTCAGAAACCGCACGCTCAAGATCTTGAATATGAGGTATGTGACATCCGATCTTATTCTCTGCACTTTCATACTTAAGTTAGATCGCGTCAAGCCTAGTCTTCAAGTCGACGATCCCTTAGCGAGCGGTCTCAAGGTACAGAGAAGTGGGGGCAGAGATATTATACCCATTTAAAGCGACGAGCTCAAATTCCAACCTTTTGATCTTATCGGCTGAAGAATAAGCTTCAACAACCACAGCCATTGCCACCTCATTGGTAACCTTGGTATCTTTTTGGTTAAAGAGCATAGACTCGGCTGCCAGGATATTTGTCTTCTGCATCATGGAAAGTAGGGTAGTCTTCATATACTCAGTCGTATGCTTCGCAAAGGAACTTGGGCAAACAACCCTTTAACACTCTCGACAAACTTGGCACACGCACCCATGTCTTCAAATAGATCTGGTTTCAAAAGCGCACAAATCTCAGCAGTCTTCCCATAAGCATGCTTAATGGATTTCTCACAGCTACCCACGCAAGCAGTCTCCTCATTCCCAGCAAGCGAATCAATCTCAGCAGGAGGACGAGTGGGCCTTGGCGCCACTTCGGTAGCAAAGTCTACCTTATAGCTCTTCATAATAGCAAGCCTCTCCAAAGGTAAACCAAACTTAGCTCCCAAAGAACGTCTTGGTACAAACTTCTACATTAGGGGCATGACATGACCTCTACGCTGAGCAACCCTATCAGCAATCGAACTAGCTATCTTTAGCATAGTAGGCGTCACTAGCTCAAATTTAGCAGCCTTATATTTCGTCCCCTTGGAAAAAATCAAATCAATCACAAGCCTGGTGCAGTCGGCGAACCTTTATGAGTAGCGAAAGAAGCCTTTGGTTTTTTCTTAGCCGACATCTCTTGAGCAGACATGGAAGATCTATTTTCCCACCTTCACTTGCAGCGGGATCAACAACAGTGATTATACCAGCCAATGCATCCGCCTTGATCTTATTCATATTCTCTCTCGGGAGCAGGCCATTTTTTTCCCGGTAAAGAGGACCAAGCAACCAACGCCATTGACGGTACTTAACAAAGGAACTTAACCCATACTGGTTTTTCCCTCTGTTGGTATCATATATTGGGCCTCGTCTTTGGGCCTCATCACTAAACCCATGACAAATGTAAATGGGGAGGGAGCCCTTATTCTATAAAAGGGACTCTCCCTTAACCTCATTAGGAGGTCTCACCTTCACTAAGAGAAGGTCTCACATCCAAAGAGATCTACAGAGTCTCACCTTCACTAAGATCCAGAGAGCCTCACATTCAGAGAGAAACAAAGGGTCTCAGATCCATCCCTCACAATAATAGAAGGTAATACCCTCTCAGCCAAACAGAGAGCAAAATGGCAAGGGCTGCATCCACAGAGAGCTCCCTTGCCGATCTATTGTAATTCATACATACATACATAATCAACATCAGTGTGGATGTAGCCCAAACATTGAGGTGAACCACGATACATCTTTGTGTTCTTGTGCGTTTCTGTGATTCACAGCCGGATTTACGTTAGTCCAAGATCTTTCGGATTTTGTGCATTAACACCCTCATTTCTTCTCTCGGACTAGCAGATAGGAGGCCTGCATGCCCAACATTCCAGCAACCCATCAGGTCTGCGACCTCTTCATTTCTCGTGATCGTCTGCCTGGCCCGTGTCAGGTCCAAGAGCCCAAAGAACATGAGCCATGCGGCTCACCTGGCAATGCGCCCCAATGCCATAATCTGCGTCCCCAGCCACACAAGCTGCCCTTGGCTCTAGCTAAGCCGAGCAGCCTAAAGCAGTGGTCCTTGCCACAACACCTCTTTGGTCTATGCCGAGCCAACTCCTCGCCCCTGCAAGCCGACGTGCCGCACCACCCAGACAGCTGCCCTACGACAACACTATCCAAGAAGAAGACAAGAAAAATTAAATTTTTCTTACATCGGTGCGGCACAGAGAAGACGAAGAAAGCAACGAGATACGATCCTTTACACGGGCAAGATGTAGAAGATTGATAGATGAGGGGGAACAAATATCCTCTAAACTCTATCTATCTTGTAGGGTAGAATAAATAGCTCTCCAAAGTTGATTTAATAACCCACTTAAGGTGGACTTAAATAGGCTTTGAGAGAAATTTATTTCCCTTCCTAGAATGATCTAATTTCCTATTAAAGAGGGAATCTACATCAAAATAGGAAGCAGTCCAAAGTTTCCTAAAGCAAGAAAATCTCTACACCTATTGCCCTTTCCTGCGAGCAGCCCAAGGTGTGGGGGCATTTGTGGAGCCAAAAATAATCACAAGATAAAACGTGGATTTTCGGATATAAAGGGACAAAAATACCCTTGAGGCATATCGGGATTCCTACGCCCGAGCAGCGGGCAAAAGTGCCCAAAATAGGTAACAATTCAAAATCTATTTCATCCATCTTCATCAAATCCTCTCCACAAGGTAACTCCCAAATCTTTCCCCTTTATTATATTAATTAGCTAATCAATTAGGCAATTATTCTTTTAATTGACTAATTAATTAGTTAATTATTCAATTATACCCAATTAAACACAAATAAAGAACCTAGCCCACAAAGAGAGCCAAGTGGCCCGTCCTCTCTCACCCAAGGAGGCCAGCCACACCCCTATAAAAGGCCTCTCATTCTCTCCAAAATGTATTTCCAATTCTCTTGCTAAATTCTCAAAATTCTCCTAACACTTTTCCCTCAAAATTCTAACTTTGGCATTGGAGGTTCTTCGGCCAAAGCCCCCCCCATTCATCGTGGGCGCGTGAGGCTCTTAGCCTTAACCTAAGGTGTTATTTGTTTTGTAGGTGCAATTTTATCCAAGATCAAGGAGGAAGAAATTTGCATCCACATATGTCATTCACAATTTCTCCCACGAGCCCCCACCAAGACGTCGTCCACAATTCTGCTACTATGACCCAGATGAACACAACCTTCGCGGTCTTTGAATTTGAAGTCGCAAGCGAGAAAACTTTCGTTGTTCCCCAGCCGAAGATGAACATGAACCCAGAAAAAGCAATTGTTCTTATGTTAAGAACAACCCAGAAAAATTAGGAAACCCCTTTTACTCCCATCAAATCAAACAAAAATCCAACCTTGAGGGACCAAAAATTAACCCTCTAAACTGATTTTTCCAAGGAAAAAAAATTAAAATTTAGCTAAAAAAAATGAAAAACCAGAACGAGATGGGTTTGGGCTACAGGTGGTGCCCAATCGAAACCAGAACGAGAAGATAAGAGGAGGGGTAAAAGAGGGAGAGAGTTTTTGTGTTTAATTAATTTTAATTTTGTTTAGATAAAATTTTTATTAATTTTTTAATTTGCAAAGTGGGCCACACACCTGCCACATTATCACTTAACTCTGAAATTGACACAAAATTTAACGGATGTTTGACATTGTAACGAATTCATAAGATGATGTATGACATTACAATGTTTAAAACATAAGGTATGAGAATATGATGCGATCCATAGTTGAGGTGGTTTTGTGTAATTTACTTTTTGAATTTTTTCTTCAATTTTTCACACACACAGTTGACTTCTCTTCAACAATTTGAGAATTGAGATAGAGATACTACAAAAACATAAACTCCTCATCCATATCAAGATTTAGCACATGTTTCGCGAAGGTTGCAAAGACAACATTGTAAAGATTAAACTTTTGTATGACCATTGTTGTATGGGGAAACTTGATATAACTCTAATTTTTTAAGTCAATAGTATGAATAGTCCAGTTTATTAAAATAAGTCCAATTCTTTAAATTTAATTATTTAATTATCAATAATTATCTCTTAAAAGAAAAAACTTATTGTAAAAATCAAATTTCTTCCTAATTATCTCTTTGATTATTTCTTTTTATTTATTTTTTTGTTATTTCTTGTTCTTCCTCCTACTTTAACCCATTTATAGATTATTTTTTTAAATTTTTATAATCAACCTATATCACAGGTTAATTGTATTTATCTACCTATATAACATATTCTTTTTCATAGTCAACCTGTCACAGATTAATGTGTCTTGCTTGTAGGTATATTATATTTTTTTCTACCTTTTAGTTAGGTTTCGTATCTCACTTATAGGTATAATATACATTCATATATTTGCTACTTGAGTTAGGGTATAATGTTTTGCAGATAGATTCATGTTAGTATATTAATTTTTTTTGTTTATAAGATATTAATTAGATATTTTGGAGTTGAAAAATGCATAATATTAAAATATTTTAATTGATTTTTAATATTTTTAGAAAATATAAAAGGAGTATGAAAGAAATAAAAACATATAATTAGATAACCGGAGTCACTCCTAAAAACACTCTATGTTTTTGGACCTGGATCTAAAAGCCCCTTGTTGTATTTGGTTAAATAATTTTCTGACTGTTGTTGTAAAAATAAAAAAATAAAAAAAAAATAAAAACCCTTAAGAAAGAGAGTTTTCATACTACTATTGAAATTGCTTAGTTTGCATTTCAGTTTGTAAAGCATGAGGGGGCGTACTTGATCTTGAACGGTCCTTTTCTTCTTCAACTTTTTTTGTATTTTTGGGTATTATTTTTTTTAAGCATGGTTGATTCTTTAGATTAAAGTTTACCATTCAATATAATAATCCACCGTTATTTACTTAATTATAATTAGGCACCTTCCCATTTGTTTCGTGTTCCAAAAACAATTTTTTTATATATAGGAACTGACGCAGCCCGTACAATGTTTTCCCAACTATTTTGCTCACTCACCTAAATTTTGTCCCTTCTCTTTGTTGGATAAAAAGAAAAATATAATTCAGACCAAAAAAAAAAATATATATATATATATAAATACGTAAAATGATGATATACATTTATTAAATTATTTATATGGACGTCGTATTCGTAATGACTCATATCATACCTTACAATAATTACTTAACATATCCTTTTGATCTAAATGGGTAAACTACCAATAGACGGACGGCCACGATTAAGAAACTATAAAAATACCTTCGTCACCCTTCCATTTTACCCAACTTTCAAATCATTACTTAATCTCCAAATGCAATGTGCCATTTGAATCTATACTCCCAAATGATGTTCTAATTAACATATATGTCAAATATTTGAAGAAAAATAGTTCCTGCATGCCCTTTTTTTGTTTGCATACACTCAAGAAAAAATGTAGGCATAAGTCGCTTCTCTATTTGAAAGAAAAGATCATTTACAATGACAAAACTTAGATTTCAACAAAAGTACAAGTTAAAGGTGAAGTACAATTTAAGGTTTTGCTGTGTATGAGATTGGGTATGATTCAAAACTCGTATCTAGATTTGTATATATAAAACATTTAAGTTAAGTGAATTTAAGTAAACAAAATTATAAGTGTTAAACCACTCCATCACTTTTAACCCAAAAATGAGAACTTAGATACATTGCGTTGAGGACGGCAACGATTCAAGTTGATAGATATCTCCCTCTTTTATTTATTATATATTTTACATATGAATATACATATGATTTAGCTAGAAGAAGAGGGCAGGGCAGGTAGGGGGAGTTATAGGAGCACCCCCAGTGAGGGGCTTTATATGGGACTGAAAAAGTGGTGGAGATAACCCATTTTAGAGCTCTGATGAATCTTTGAGGCTTTATAAAAAAATATCTCCCAATGAGAGGCTATATCTTTCGAGATCTATATGGGGCTATATATATTTATTTATGTAGCAATTTGATTAAGCAATGGTTTTTTTTTTTTTTTTTTTTTTTGTGTGTTTTGTGTTAGTTTTTTTTAAGTTGATTTTTGGACGTGCTATCTTAATTTCTTTTTGTGGACCTTTCAACCTAAAAAGTTCAAAATGTGACAAAGTTAGATTTAATCACTTATAAATTGTTCATTGGATTGGATTCTCTTATCTCAATCTCATCCGTTGAAAGAAACAAACTCCCACTTCGCCCTCTGAAATAATTTGATTTTTCAAGTATAACACAACAATTTACCTAGCACCAATTGGTAAATTAGTATCATACAATTTTGAAAAAAATTATTTGAAAATTTCATCCACAATTTCGTCCACCAATGCCCATGAACGTTAAATCAATTTGAAATTTTAATTCTTATGGAATTTAAAACAATAATTAATTAGCCAAATTGCAAGAAAATTAGAAAAACTAATTAAAAAATAATAATAAAATGAGAGTATAAGTGTATTCGCAAATGGAGTAAGAGTGATAGAATTTTGTTCATATGGGTAGCTACTTTTTTTGTGGGACCCACTGTTTTTTGGGGCTAGATGTAGCCTGATTTTATGCTACCTAAGAAAGGAAGTTGTTAGCCCCAGTGATGGATCTAGCCCCATTTTCCGGCTCATTGGGAATGAAATTTCTTGCTAAGGCTTGAAATGTCGTAGCCTCATGGAGGATAAAGCCCCCATTAAACCATCTCCAATGGTTGGGCTAAAAGCCAAATATTTTAGCCCGGAAAATTTAGCTTTTAGCCCAGAAACAGCTTTTCTGCTCCAACCGTTCTAGCCTAAAATTTTAGCCTGGGATTATTAAAGAATGAAATTAAACTTTTTTTTTTGTTAAATTAAATTTAAAAAAAAATTAAATATGTAGACTATCGTAAATTAATTTTATGAACATTTTAATCTAAAAAATTTTAAATTCCGATAAATATTGAAAAAATTAAATTCCGATTTCTGGGCTAAATTTTGGGGAAAATCTAGCCTTGGTTTAGCATTTAGCATTTACCCCAAAATTTCCCCTTGGGTTGGAGTGGGTTTGGGGGGAAATTTTGGGGGGTAATTTGGCTTTTAGCCCACCATTAGAGTTGGTCTTAGGGATGACATGCAGATTCAGAAGAGGAGGACCCATTATTATTAAAGGAAAACTAATGAAAATGACTTGAAAACTTTGAGTTTTAACGATAAGGACTGAAAACTTTGAGTTTTAACGATAATGACAAAATAAAGGGTAAAGTGAATAGTACCATGATAGACTTTTTAGTGTAAAAATATGATTTTTCGTTAAAGTAAACCGTACTGAAAACTTTTCGTTAAAATTATCTAATTGTACAGAGAAAATAAGGTTAATACTGAAAAGGACATAAAGTTGATTGATATTCTGATATGGACTTTTGGGATCCATCGCCATCATCCGAGCGACCACCACCTAACAACCTCATCATCCATCCATCTCAGCCACACACACTCTCCTTTGATTCGTATCCTCTGCCTTCTCTCTCATCTGATCCCCCCAAATCCAATCCAATCCGATCCGATCCAATCCGATGACGAAGCGTTTGTACTTGTCCCGCATTATTAATACTAATCATGTACCTCCCTCAACACCAAACTTTCCTCCTCTTCCTACCTGCCTGACTCCTGCTATCTTGCGCACTGGGCCGAGTTCTTAACCTCCATACCCCATTTCCCACATTATTCATTTCAATAGATCACAAGCTACTCTCCCTTGTTAGGAGAGAAATTTACATACAACAAAATATTACACTGTAGCAGTTTCTTAAAGCTAATTATATAGTGTCATGCATATTAGCTTTTTCAGCAATTTACAATTGCCTTGGAATGATACGCCACAATGATAATATCGCTAAGCAGTTAAAATTCTTGTCATTTTTTTCTTCTTCACATAAAGCTATAAAGAAGGTGTACATTTCTCCAGCGACCAATCTCTTGATGTGCATATAAATTTGCATATAAGGAAAAGTTCTGCTTACACAACAAGAATCATCAACCAGTCACAAAGATGGCAACACAACAGACCTAGCAAACAAAACTCTCCTCCTAAGTCAATGCTACAATGTAAAACGAGTATGAAGAAATTGAAAACGATTCTCTTTCTGTTTTTTGTAGGATCTTATAACTCCGCTAGTAAGATATAAGCATCACTTTGCTCATATATTTATGACAAGGAAAAATGACAAGAATTCGACCCTTACTCTCCTTGCGATTGATTCTATGGAAAAATGACAAGAGTTCAACTCTTAACTCTCCTTGAATTGATTATGTGGAAAATTTTCTCACTTCATTCCTCGCTTGATTTGGAAAAATGTGTTATTTCATTCTCTTACTAGTATTCGTTGTATCGTTGAACGATTATGCATTACAAATATTATTGTTGTTGATCTTTAAGTAAATCTTATATATTATTCCTACCTTGATTCCAATTTCGTTACCTCTCTCATCAACCTATATACGTCTTCAATAATTAAGTTCTTTAATTTCTCTCTAACAATAAGAGATCGACTCCCGTCATCCAAACTCAGATTTTTCTTTCAAACAAATAAGTAAATTGAAAAAAAAAGTCCTAACCCATTCTTGATGTCAGATTTTGCGAAAGTCCAAGTGTATTATTGGCACTTTGCAATCCTAAATTATAAAAGTGACGCTTGAGATCATCTTTTTAGATCATATTTTGTAGATTACATGATATGATGATTGATGGTTGAATTCATTTTTTAACTTATTAAAAATAAAATTCAATCATTAACTGTCACATCATGTAGTTTATGAAATATACTTTAAAAAGATAACCTCCTAACATTTTCCAAATATAAATTATATGGGGTCTAATACAACTATATAGCAGAAGCAGGTGAGGGTTAGAAACGAAAATACAGATCTCATTACGAGATACTATCATGTGCCCTAGGAACGAAAATTATTAAGTATTCACAGAAGATGAGAAGCAACTCCAAATTATAATCTAATTATATAGGTCCGTAGCCTGACATTCGAATGTGAAAATACCTCTTTTAGCTAGTCATATGGGTATAATTCCTTAAAAATATAATTAAGATTAATTTAATTATAATCGTACGAATTCTTCCATAATCTCAAAAGAATTAGCATGTTTTTAAGACTTGCAGGAGGGGACATAGCCATGCAAAAAGGAGGACAGAAAGTTGGGTGCTTTTGGTGTTTATTCATCGTATTTGAATTTAAACAAAATTTTAACGTGCATGTTCAGATATTCTAAATATTAATTTTAATTTTTCTTGTCTTGGAATATTATTAACTAAAAGATTAACGCGTGATTAGGTAAGGCAGAAAAAGAAGAAGTAGTTAGGTTAGGGTTTAGTTTAGGAAGAACAAATAAGATTAAGAAGAAAATGACACAATTGAAAAAGAAAGATAAATAATATAAAAGCAGGCATATTGTAGCAGGACAGGTACAAATAATTAATTAATTAATTAGGTGAGCTCTTTGTCGCGTTGAGGATAGTAGGTACGGGGCCCAGAGAGCTGAGTGAAAGGTTGGAGGGCCCACCGCCGCAACCGCGCACATGACCTACGTTGGACGGCTGCCAACTACTGCCCTGTACAAGGGGAGTTGGTAGCGTGTTGGAAAGAGACCCTTTTCCCACTTTTATTTTCTGATGTAAAAAATATAAGAGAAAGAACAAATAAATAAAAAAAGTGTTGTGGTCTATTTTATCTGACAGAGAGACTAGGGCCGGCAGCAGAGAGAGAGGAGAGAGATGTGTGTTTGTAGAATTGTAGGGGAATGTGTGTGTTGTTATCCCTCCTACATTGTGCCTTTATTTATAGTAGTAAAGGGAGAAAAGATATTCCTTCTCCTCCAAGTAATACAAGTTGTAATAGGAAATGATAACTAGAATCAAATCTAATCTAGGATTTACACAATCATACTTATTCTAGGAATGTTTACAACACTCCCCCTTGAGTGTGCAAATACTTAAGGTAGATTCAGCATCATGCAGAAGTTGAGGAAGTCAACTCGTCGGCATTGATTCCAAGGAACAACGCTTATTCTCAATAAGGTAGGAACTTGCATAAGTAGTAAGTCTCACTAAAAACCCTAAGGCTATGGCAAAAACCCGAGTAGGGACAAAATCCATAGTGTAAGGAAAAATGCGTGAGAAATGCAAAGTCAAAAGAAACGTCTACAGGACGTCATCAGGGATATGACCAGCCCAAGGTGGGTGCCTCGTTAAAACCTAGTTAGGTAGCAAAAACCCAGTGGGAAAAATGCTCCTAATCGTAGGGAAAAATAGTACATTAAGATCAAGCAAGTATCCAGAAGATACTCCCCCTAAGTTTGACATAATTCCAAAGAGAAATAGCAAAGTTACAACTCAGAAAGTTTACGCATACCAATTCCATGAACAAGCTTCTGAAACGTCGCCTTCGGTAGTGATTTGGTGAAGAGGTCGGCCAGATTGTCTTGTGATCGGATTTGCGTGACTTCAATCTTCTAATGCTCTTGTTGTTGATGTGTAAAGAAGAACTTCAGCGCAATATGCTTGGTGTTGTCCCCTTTGATGTAACCCTTCTTGAGCTGTTCGATGCTGTAGACATCGAAATTTCGGTAAATAAATGTTGACCGATAAATCAAAGTTTCAACGCTCATGTATTACATAAATTTTACACGTGGCGTGTGTCTAAAACGAAAAATTGAAATAAGTTGGAAAAGTCATCAAACAGGACACATGTCAACACCTGGCAGAAACAACTTATTTCATCTGGAATATTATATTCAAAATTAGGCCTTGGAAATTTCTATAAATAGAAGGCTAATTCATTCATTTAAGAGGAACCAAAATCATTAGGCAAAATTCTTGAAGCTCTGAAACTCCGAAGCTCTCAAGCATCCAGGTTCCCGAAGAATCAAGAAAGCTCTCTTCGTTCTTCGTTCTTCGTTCATCGTTCATCCTAAGATCAAGCCTCAACGGCCCTTTGGATCAACAATCATCCACCAATTCAAGATCAAGCCCCGACGGCCCTTGAAGAAAAGTGTTCTTCGTTATTCGTTCTTTCAAGCCCAAGCCTCAACAGCCCCTTGAAGAAAGCGTTCATCGTTCATCAACTGTTCATCCTCAAGGATCAAGCCCCAACGGCCCCTTTGGATCGACAACATCAACAAATCCGCTCATCCGCTGTTCATCAAGCCCAAAGCCCCGACGGCCCTTGAAGAAAGCGTTCATCGTTCATCACTGTTCTTCGAGATCAAGCCCAAAAGCCCTCGAAGATCCGTTCAAGCCCAAAAGCTCTCGAAGATCCGTTCGTCATTGTTCTTCGAGTTCAAGCCCAAAAGCCCTCGGAAATCCGTTCATCACTGTTCTTCGAGATCAAGCCCAAAAGCCCTCGAAGATCCGTTCAAGCCCAAAAGCTCTCGAAGATCCGTTCGTCACTGTTCTTCGAGTTCAAGCCCAAAAGCCCTCGGAAATCCGTTCATCACTGTTCTTCAAGATCAAGCCCAAAAGCCCTTGAAGATCCGTCAATCACCATTCTTCAAGATCAAGCCCAAAAGCCCTTGAAGATCTGTTCATCCTCGTTCATCCAAGATCAAGCCTCGACGGCCCTTGGATCAATTGCACATCCCACAAATCAACACCTTACGGAGATCGAATCAAAGGATCAAATTTGAGAGAGATTGTAACCCAAAATCATCTAAATACAAATATTATTTTGTGCACGTTGTTCTTGTCTCTTTCGTTTCGGGAATTTTCTGTGTTCACAGATGCAAGCTGCGTTGTCTTCAAAAATCGTCGTCGGGGCATTAACGGCGGGATGAAGATCACAGAAGCTTCGAATATGGCCCATTACTGCTCTCAACCAAAAAGCATTCCCGAGTTGCTTCATGTAAGGCGAGAATTTCAGCATGGTTAGACGAAGTGGCAACTAAGGTCTGTTTAGTTGACCTCCAAGATATTGCGGTGCCTCCAACGGTAAAGACATAACCCGTTTGAGAACGCGCCTTGTGCGGATCAGATAAGTATCCAGCGTCGGCATAACCAACAAGGCGAGAATCAACCCGATGAGCATAGGGTGCGGCATCACTCGAGGATTCGTAGGGATAGAATAAGCCCAAATCCGTAGTACCCTTAAGGTAACGGAATATGTCTTTCACGCCAGTCCAATGTCTGCGTGTTGGTGCATTGCTGTATCTTGCCAAAAGATTAACAGCGAAGGAGATGTCGGGTCTAGTGCATTGAGCTAAGTACAATAAAGCGCATATCGCACTTAGATAACGAACTTCAGGCTCCAAAATCTCTTCATCATCCTCCTTCGGACGGAAAGGATCTCGCTTTGCATCTAGCGTACGAACGACCATAGGAGTACTCGAAGACTTCGCTTTATCCTCATTAAAACGGCACAACAACTTCTGGGTGTAGTTCGATTGATGTACTAAGATTCCATCCGAACAATGCTCTATCTCGAGACCGAGACAGTATCGAGTCTTACCTAGATCTTTCATCTCAAATTCCGACTTCAGGTGCGAAGCAGTTCTCGCGAGCTCTTCAGGAGTTCCGATGAGATTCATGTCATCGACATATACTGCAACAATCGCAAATCCAGAATGTGACTTCTTAATGAACACACAAGGGCATAGTTCGTTGTTCACATATCCCTGACTAGTCAAATACTCACTCAGACAGTTATACCACATTCTTCCGAATTGTTTCAAACCGTATAGTGAACGCCTCAGCCGAATTGAGAGCGTGTTCCGGGGTTTGGAAATATTTGAACCAGTCAATGTAAGTCCTTCGGGAACTTTCATATAAATTTCCATATCAAGATCCCCATAGAGATACGCGGTTACTACGTCCATCAGCTGCATATACAGTTTTTCAGAAACTACCAAACTGATAAGGTATCGAAAAGTAATCACATCCATAACGGGTGAGTAAGTTTCGTCATAGTCAATCCCGGGGAGTTGTGAGAAACCTTGTGCTACAAGACGAGCTTTGTAACGCACAATTTCGTTCTTCTCATTACGCTTCCGAACGAAAACCCACTTGTAGCCAATGGGCTTCACATGTGGAGGAGTAGGAACTACAGGTCCAAACACCTTACGTTTCACAAGTGAATCAAGTTCGACTTGGATTGCTTGTTTCCAGTTTAACCAATCAGCTCTACGTCGACATTCATCAACGGAACGCGGTTCAATGTCATCGCTCAACATGATCTCAGTAGCTACTGCAAATGTTAATGCATCGTCGACAATCATCTCATTTCTACGCCACACATCATCTAAGCTAGCATAATAGACCGAAATCTCACGATTCTCGGGAAGAGGATTCGTCTCTTCAAGGACGCTTCCATAATCTAGAATTTCCTCATGAGTTGGGTAAAATGAGTAAGCGATAGTCGGATTCACGGTAGGCTCTTCAGGACCTTGTGCCGTGGTTTTCCTCTTCCGAGGGTGTGAATCCTTTGAACCAAGGGGTCTGCCACGCTTTTGTGTAGGGGCAGATGATTGGCTAGCCGCTAATGTACGTGGATCACCAGAATTGGCGTCCCGGGCTTCCAGGAGGGTAGTCCGTCGTACATTTGGTACATCTATCTTTGCAGGCGTATTCGCAGCTGGAATATGTGATCTTGTCACGCGCGCTAGATCGGTGAAAGCATCTGGCATGCTCTGAGCTATGCTCTGGAGATCTAATATGCACTGCACTTCAGCTTCAGACTGAGCGGTGTGGGGATCTAAATGAGACAAAGTGGGAGTCGTCCACGATAATTCGCGTCGTTCATTAGGAACGTTGACGTTCTTATCTCCCCCTAACGACGGGAAGACTGTCTCATAGAAGTGACAATCCGCGAAACGAGCGGTAAACAGATCGCCTGTCAAAGGTTCTAAGTAACGAATAATCGAAGGAGAATCATATCCGACATAGATTCCCATCCTTCGATGAGGCCCCATTTTTGTACGTAAGGGCGGCGAGATCGGCACATAGACCGCACAACCAAATACGCGCAGATGCGATATGTCGGGTTCGCATCCGGTGACCAACTGAAGGGCACTAAATGGTTGTGTCGCAACAGGCCTCAGGCGGACCAACTTTGCTGCGTGCAATATTGCATGGCCCCAAGCAGCGATCGGGAGCTTGGTACGTATGACCAACGATCGAGCAATCATTTGTAAACGCTTAATGAAAGCCTCTGCCAGGCCGTTCTGGGTGTGAACATGGGGTACAGGATGTTCAACTTCAACCCCAACCGACATGCAATAGTCATCAAAAGTTTTAGATGTGAATTCTCCAACATTATTCAATCGAATAGATTTGATCGGATAATCAGGGTGGTGAGCCCTGAGCTTGATAACATGAGCCAACAGTTTGGAGAATGCAGCGTTCCTTGTGGATAACAATCACACGTGTGACCAACGTGTAGAAGCGTCAACCAAAACCATAAAATATCTAAATGGTCCGCAGGGAGGTTGAATCTGTCCACAAATGTCCCCCTGAATCCGTTGTAGAAAAATGGGAGGATTCGAACGAATCTTGTCATAAGAAGGCTTAGTAATAAGCTTTCCCATAGAACATGTTTGACATGCAATTTCATGGATCGAACCTAAGCTTCGGGTTAGTGGATGCCCATGTGAAGTTTTGAGGATACGGCACATCGCTATTCTTCCAGGATGTCCCAAACGATCATGCCAAAGTGTAATTTCGTGCGCGGTCCCTGTGGTAGGGCCGGCCATATAGTGGCATTCTATGGGGCGTATAGTCGTAGTATACAGACCACTCGGGTTACGCTCCATCTTCTCTAGAATACGCTTCTGGCCATATTCGTAGGAAGTTACGCACAGAAATTCAACTCCGTTTTCTACGTGGGTTTCAGCGTGGTAATTGTTATCTCTAATGTCCTTGAAACTTAGTAACGTTCTTCCGGAACGTGGAGAATAGAGTGCCTCAGCAATGGTCAAGATTGTACCATTGGACAACATTATACGTGCCTTACCGTATCCTTCGATCAGGTTGGATGGGCCTGAGAGGGTTGTCAGAGGTGCATTCTTAGGTACGAAGTTAGTGAAATAGATGCGTTCACGCAAAACAGTATGCGTGGTTGCACTATCTGCCAGACAACTAACTTTCCTACTAGTCATACTTAGAATGAAAAATTACCTTGAATCGGTCACATGCATAAAAGTTTATAAAAGCAAGTATCAATTCAAAATAATTTCATTTATTCAAGGATTAAAAACTTAATATCCAAAATAAATCGCCAACTAATAATCCAAAACATAAAGGAAAATTGTTCAAAATCAACCAAAAAACAAGGTGGGGTTCGGCCACTAGGTGGAATTCGGCCCCAATTGTCTTATTTTAACTGAAAAATAAGTCTATGTCTAAGATTCTAATCTTCCATAGGAGTGGTATCCTCCTGAAAGTCAGAAACCTCCATCTTTGTAGTCTTTGGTTCGTCCACTTGCA
Organism: Malus fusca; assembly: GCA_035220775.1. Lineage (NCBI taxonomy): Eukaryota > Viridiplantae > Streptophyta > Magnoliopsida > Rosales > Rosaceae > Malus > Malus fusca. The sequence continues at coordinate 24,090,982 of CM069063.1, forward strand.
TGAAGTTTGATTCAAACTTCTTACGACGAGAATGATATTCATCTACAACCTTCTTGGGAGCACGGCAAATACGGGACCAATGGTCCTTTGAACCACAACGATAGCACATATCGTCATTCATTGTGGCAGGTGCTTTGCCCTTATTCTTGAAGTTCGGGGCCTTGGGAGCGAGGTTTGGGCGCTTCTGGGCTTTGTTTCCTCCCTTGGATGGGCCTTGGCTCTGTTGACCTTGGTGGGATGGCTTCTGGCCGCCCTTACCACGTCTCTTTTGGCGTTTTGGGTGCTGATGAGTGCTATAATGTGCTTCAGGCACAGCAGTAGCCCCAGTAGGTCAAGCTTGATGATTCTTCATCAACAGTTGGTTTTGTTTTTCAGCAAGAAGTAAAACAGAGATCAAATCCGAGAACTTAGTGAACTTCTGAGCTCTATATTGTTGTTGCAGGACAATATTAGAAGCAGAGAATGTCGAGTAGGTCTTCTCCAGGAGATCCTCTTCAGTCAAAGTTTCATTGCAAAACTTGAGAAGTGATCGGATTCGACAAACTTCAGAATTATATTCATTCACAGACTTAAAGTCTTGGAAGCGCAAGTGCTGCCAGTCGTGTCTTGCTTCAGGCAAGAATATGTCCTTTTGGTGATCGAAACGATCAGCCAAAGCGACCCATAATGCACGTGGATCCTCCTCAGCAAGATACTCAGTTTGCAGAGCATCATGAAAATGTCTTCGGATGAAGATCATAGCAGTGGCTTTTTCAGCTTCGCCAACAGGTTCAGTTGTTGCTTCTTCAATAGCAGGACGCAAGTTCTTTGCAGTGAGGTGGAGCTTCACATCTTGAACCCACTTGAGGTAGTTCCTTCCAGAGACCTCCAAAGCGGTGAAGTCGAGTTTGTTCAAATTCGACATGTTCCTATCACAAAATAGATGGACAAGATGTGGTTAGTGTAATGGAGAAAAATCAATCCATTCACATAGGAGTAGAAAATACAGGTTCTAATAGACATGTATTGGTTTAATTTTGCATGAAAAACTTCGGGTTTCATGGGTGATATGTTTAAGTGAAAACTTCAGGTTTTCAAACAAGGCATGTTTATAAGAAACTTCGGGTTTCAAAGTAATTATGAACTTCAGGTTTATATATTCCTGCAGGCAAACACAAATATATATGCAAACAAATATGCAACAAATATTGTATGCAAAAATATTGTATAATGATAATTGAATGAATGTTATTTTGGTCTTCGGGGCCAAATTAAAGTGTGGGTGAAAATATAAAAACCCATATTATTTAAAAATATTAAAATCTCGGGGCCTAAAAATGTAGGCCGAGAACCCTCGGGTGTAGGCTGCAGGCCCACGGGGTGAGAAGGGAATGGGCTGCTGCAGGCAGACCCCCCAAAAAAATTTCTTTTTTTCGGTCTGGGCCGCTGCAGGCGAGCCCAGGAAATAAACAAAATAAAATTTGCTGTGCGGGCTGGGCCGCTGCAAGCGAGCCCAGCAAAAATTTGTTTTTTTTTTTTCATATATGGGGCTGAGAGACAGAGCCCGGATAGGACTCGGGGAAAGCATGGGGATGCAGGCTGCAGGCCTTGCAAGAAGATGGGCTAGCCATCGCAGGCTGCGGGCCTGGTTGCGTTGTAGCCTTGCGTGATGCAAAGGCACGGGTTCGAAGAACCCTAATTCCCCAATCGCAAAAAAAAAAATTCCAATTCAATTATATTATATGCATGTATAATTCTAATGAATCACATATTTACGTTGATGCATATGCAAATAATAGTTTCAATGCATGTACATATGTAAGATTCAGTTCATGACAAATATCAAATTCACATAATTGTAGCAATTTTGGTTATGAAGCATACACAATTTACGTAGAATCTAAAATACGTTAAACGTAAAGTTGGGTCATGCATCATGGTGAATGTTCATGCTATCAGGGCTTGCAAAATATCAAGTTAAAAACCGTTGTTTGGAAAGAACCTGATTGCGTGATGATATGGATGAACTGGTTTGATGCAAAAAAAAAATCTCCAACGTCAGATTCCTAAGCGCAGCGGTAGGAGTGTGCTGATAACGTGTTGTGGTCTATTTTATCTGACATAGAGACTAGGGCCGGCGGCAGAGAGAGAGAGGAGAGAGATGTGTGTTTGTAGAATTGTAGGGGAATGTGTGTGTTGTTATCCCTCCTACATTGTGCCTTTATTTATAGTAGTAAAGGGAGAGAAGATATTCCTTCTTCTCCAAGTAATACAAGTTGTAATAGGAAAGGATAACTAGAATCAAATCTAATCTAGGATTTACACAATCATACTTATTCTAGGAATGTTTACAACAAAAAGAACATTAAACCCTTTGCTCTCTCTCTCTCTATTTGCCCTTTCTTCATCCACAGATTACAAGCCTGTCATTAGTTATTAGTCCGTAGACTGATGCTCATTGTTTAGAAAGTGATATCCGTACCTTGTATTTCCTTTGCACATCTTTTTTTATTTCAATCTCTTAGATTATGTTTACTTAACAGATACTAGTATACGCCCACGCACAATGTGTATCAAATGTTTTATTTTTATTTTTAAAATTGAAGGAAGGAGGAAGAGAGTGAGAGAGATGACAAGGAAGGGGGAAGAGAGGGAGAGAGGTTTATTTTTTTTTTTTAAATTAGAGATGTTAAAATCACCTGTAGGTGAAGCTTAAATCAAAATCAGCAAAAATTTGTTTTGTGAAATTACGTTATGGCCTTAACTTCTTCATTGCGATAGAAGACTAAATAGTTTTTTACCCTTCTATGGTTGACAAAGAGGGTTCTTTTAATATGTAATTTAGATGAGAAAAAGAATTGAAGAATTAAGAAGTAGGTGGAAGTAAAGAAAGAAAATCGAATCAACTAATCCCACCATTGTTGATCTTAAAATTCTGATCTTTAGGTATTTAATTATGGATTTTAAGAAGAATAACTTACATTTTAATGATTCTTATTACGTGTAAGTAACCGTAGGAGAAAGTTCCCCTACATCTTTATTCCGGCAAAAATAATTTTAGTAAACGCAAGAAACTCGAGAAGCAAAGTGATTCCAATTCCTATTCCTTGTAACTTATAAGTAAATTCAAATACAAAATAAACAAAGGTGTGAAAAAAGAATTTAAAAAAAAAAGTCATTTAAATCACGTCTGGTAAACTATACAAGCATAAGATCATTGTTGATTGTGAGCAGACTGAATTTGAGGTAGAATTGTAAAACGAATGCGGCTGATATGGACACGAATGATGTGGTCGGGTCATTTAGAACATGAGAAACATACATGGTATGGTATGATACGTTTTAAGTCCTCTCTTTATTTCGGTCTCTTTTTTTAATCTATATTTTTTAATTTTTTTCGTTGTTCAAATTAAGGGTTTTTTTTACTATTTTATGTTGCTTATAATATTATATCGTTTTTTTTTTTTGTGTGTGTTTATAAACAAGTATATCCTGAGATAAAATTCTTGTATGTATTCTTCTCTTAATGAGACAATATATTTACAAACTACATAGTTGATTTGGGAAATCCAAACTAATAAAGAAATTACAATGAGGAAATTCTTAACTCACATCAACACTCTCTCTTAAGTTGATGTATACATATCACCTAAACTCAACTTCAAATGAGTAGTGAAAAACCATTGCGGACCCCGCATGTTTTAACATGTCAGCTAATTGCTCATTTGATCTTACATATGGAATATCGGCAAGCTTGATGTCCAACTTCTCATTGATAAGATGTTTATCCACTTCAATATGCTTCGTACAATCATGTTGAACCGGACTATTGGCAATCTCCCTAATTGCTTGATTATCAAATATAGTTGCATTGGACCCTTCGGTTTATAACCAATTCCCGTGAGAAAAATTCAAAGCCACAAAAGCTCACAAATACATGAGCTATCCCCCTCAACTCAACCTCTGTAGTAAGATTGTGGTGTCGACACTTCCAGAAGATGTGCCCTTGCAGTCTTGAGAACATGACTATTTTTCTGTTCGGCCACCCCATTCTGTTGAGGTGTTTAGGGATATATAGTCTCGTGTAGGATGCCTTGTTCTAGAAGAGACAATTTGACATTGACATATTCACCTCCATTATCCGAGCGAATCACCTTAATAAGGAGTGAAAATTGAGTCTGAACTAGTTGGCTAAAGCTTTTGACAATTTTAGCGACATCACTCTTAGGTACATGGTATAGAGCCAAGTTATTTGAGTACAATCATCCACAAATAACACAAACCAGCGAATTTCATGTTGAGTAGAAATAGAAGAAGGACCCTCACATCAGATTGTACTTATTCAAATAGAATATTTCTTTTAATGAAGCCTACTGATATGAAACACAATGACTTTTTGCTTGATTACATACATTATACTTTAAATCAGAGTCCAAAACACCGCTAAAGAGAGACAAAATTAAATTTCTCAAATAGCCAAGCGATGTATGTCCAACTGCTGATGCCATAACATAATTTTCTTCAATTGGTCACCATTCCTACTACGAACATGATTAACTCTGCCTAGTGCACCATCATCGACATAGTACAACCCCTTTCTCTTAGTGCCACACCCAATAATCGCTTGAGTCCGGATATCTTGAAGGAGGCAAGAAAACGTTAATACAATACAATCTAGTTGTTCAGTAACTTGACAAACAGATAAAAGATGGTTTGATAAAGCCTGAATAACTAGAGTATTATGCAATGATAAAGATGGGGTGAGAGAAATAGAATCAGCTATTGTTACTGAAATAACATATCAATTTGCAGTGATGACGTTCTATTTAAGTGGAGGAGTCACGGATTGAAAGAGAGACTTGTCATACGTCATGTGATCAGTAGTACCAAAATCAACAATCCAATCGAAGTCACGATCTCCATACGCAATTAATGCTTTTATCGATTGTTCTATATCATCCAGATTATACGAGAGGGATATTTGATCAATAAGAGACAAGATCGACACATTTTTATCAAGAGCCGATGCAGCCGCGGTAGATCCATCGGTAGAACATATGAGAAACTATCCCAAATATTCTTAGCAGTTTGTAGGTCAATGAACAATCCAAGTAGGTGTAGCTCCATTGTTTTCGGTAACCACCCCTTCACAATTGCATCTTTGGTTATCCAGTTTTAGAACCTGGGCTCCGTTTTATCCGGCTGAGGCGATTCTCCAGTCAAATAGCCAAGCTTTCCTGACCCCGTTGCATAGACTTCCACCATTTGAGATCAAATTGAAAAATTGGTACCAGAGAGTTTAAGCCCAAACGGCAGGGTATTAGCATAGGGTGAATCACTTAAAGTAGAGACTGAAATTATATCGCTAGGTTTCTATTTTCTCCCATAGAAGAAGTCGATTGATATAGTGAATTTAGGTTTACAATTTGAGTAGGATTGATTGTCTAAGGCACAAGACAACCAACAAATAATTGGAGTCGGCAACCGGGAAGAAATTGACAAGGATTAGGGCCGACAAGTATAGTAGCATGTCAAGGGTTTTGGTTTGGTGATGATCTCAAATAAATTGAAATTGTGCAAGAAGCGGTGCGGGCAAATAGCAATTGCCGCCCATAAGGTTTTTCAGGAATTGAGACGTCAAGTCAAAACCTACTCTGGTATCAAGATAAAATGTAAATATGATTTGGATTGTTTCATGTATTCTTCTCTCAAGGAGGCAACATATATACAAAATACATAGTTAACTAGGGTCACAAGAAAATCCCTAATTAACAAGTTAAACCCAACCAATAAGGAAATTACAATAAGGAAATCTCTAACTCACACCAACATCATGTAATTAGATTATTTTTAATTACTACAAAAAGGGCAATAATATAAATAAAATCTAATGGTTTTGGTAAATCCAGTGAAGCTCTATTATGCCTACTGACTCGACCCACATCATTGTCATCCTTAACGATATCAACTCTTCGAAGTAGGACGATGTATTACTCAGAATGTCCAGTGCTCGTCTTTTTGCACATACATGTTCACAGTTGCCTAATTATGCATAATTCGCAAGAGTACAATACTTTATTTGTTAAGTTCTTGATAACTCTTCTAACCTTGCACAATAAATTTCTTGCCAACCCTTTGTGTGGTCCCATCTTCCCAACTATTATATTCTTCATAAAGTCTGATTAATTTTGGATTTATTTTGGGGTGAAGTGTAGGGCAATATAACGTGGAGCATAAGGTGGAGAAATTTTTAGTTGTGATGGGGATACGGATGATACACCACGTGTTTTTATGTAAGTAGTGGAAAATTTTAATTTTTAAGCTGTTAACCTTTTAACACACATAACCCATCATTTATATAGGGACACGTGGTGTACCACCTCATGTAACGGTCACATTGAAAAATCTCTCTATAAGGTGAACGTGAACCATAATTAGTCATGTGGAGTCCTAAGATAGGGCCATTATTCATACAACATGCACATTTTTGTCATTAAGTTGGAAATGCTGCGATCTAACAACAGTTGGGATATAGTACCTTTCTACCAAACAAAAGGTGCATATGGTTGGATGCAATTATTTAACATTTGAGAAACCCTAAGGGTATTTTAGTAAAAACACAGCTGAGGATCTAGAAGAAAGACCCACTGAAAAAAAAAAAAGATAAATTATAAGGTCAGTCATGCATATGATGTTGGTGGAAGTTGAAGCCATTGAAACAATATATAATTAAGGTGGAACAATAATTATTCTATTGAAAATTTGATAGAGATAGAGAGAAGCAATACTTGACCTAATATACAGTCTTTGTGGTAAGCAATTTTTTTCTTGGCAATAACAAGTGAAAAGAAAAAATAATTTCGTGGAAGCTTCCAATGCTTTTTCTGAACACCTTTGAAAAAGGAAAATAAAGTAGCATAAAAAGTAGCTCCTTTTCTAATGTGGGAAGGGCATCGTTTTTTTGTTCATCTTTTTTTAATTTATGTTTTTTAATTTCTGGATTTTTTTCTCCTTTTTCCCATGACCATCTATGTCTTAAAGAGACCATTTGATTTGCTTTTTGGGATGGAAGTGGCAAGTCTTTCTTCTTTGGGAGATTTCACTTTATTATTTTGTCTGCCTCTGTTTTTGGTTTGCATTAATCTCTAAACTAAACATATTTACGTTGGTAATTGTCCATAACACAATTAGTGATCACTAAATTATATAGGGTTTTAGTTTTACTTCGATTATTTTATATGATTAGGTGGTTACGGATTAAATCTAAATCAGTGAAACAGAGCCAGGCACTACTACTAGATGGATTAATAAAGATTTGTTGTTCTAGTCGGACCCAAAGTGACATAACATACCAATGAATATATGTTTGTTGATAAAATTTGGATGGTGGATATGACTCATTGACCTACAATTTCGTCACATTTTTAATCATGAGGCAAGCACGAGAACTACAACTTTAAAAAACTAGCTAAGTTGTTCAAGTGATAGACTTGAAACTAATAAAAGTTTGGATGTATGGAGCAACATATGTATATCCTACCCAACTAATTAAACTCCTCTTCATTTAGACGGAGAAAAACTTGCATGTCACATGTATTAATTTTCATGTGTCTCACATATATGTTAGTGTACTTTTTACATAATGTTACAAATGCAAAATACAGGTTTGATGCAACGAGTGCATGCATGCAAGTTTTCTCATAACAACATTGTGTGTTCACAAAAAAAAAAAAAATGGTGTGTTTATGTTTTTGTTTCTTTTTAATTTTTTGAGTGTTTATTATTTCTTCGTACTTAGATTTTTGTTGTTTTTGATGTGGGAGTATAAACGCACTCTCTAAGATTAGTTTGAAAAGCAGAAATAGAGAATGACAAGCGGATAAATGATGAGTTTGCCAAAATGTACTCCAATTGATCAACTCTCAAAGTAATTTTTATATAAAACTTAGAGTTGTCATAATGTACTTTAGAAAAGAAAAAAAAAAGTAGCACACACATCCGACCAAATTTGTTTTACGCCCCCATTTTTGTCTTCCTATTAGAGCATGAACAGTGACCGAATGCTAAACCTAGTGAGAGTTCCAATTTACATGCATTCCCTCCCTGGAGATGCTCTTAGGGCATTGTTTTATGCAAATCTTGAGTTCCAACTTTCCGGGCATGCTGTATTAGTCTTAGTCAGAAGAAGGTGTACACGTATTGAATGATTAAAGAAAACGAGCCTCCCTAAAAGAAAATAATCTGAAAATATGAGAACACTCCTTGGAATTCAATTTTCTTTAACTAAAATTCATCATGGTAAATTTCTCTAACAAAAACCCAATAACTAAGCTCCAACTAAGTAATATCCATAATTAAGTTTGACTTGGCAAAATCTGTATTTTTGGATGTCTAAATTACCCTAGTAAACACTTACTTTGGGTCTCTCACTTATTATCTACATTTATTTTACATTATTTAATTCAATTAAATGTCTTCAAATACCTTATGGGGATTTGGAAAAAAAATTTAAATGTCATGATTCCTGTGCATTTAATAATAAAAATGTACATGATACCAATGTTCCTTATATAGTTGTTTTCACATGATGCTAACAAGTAAATTAGTATATCCTACAAATATAAAAAAGTTATTTTATTCATAATTATCAATATTTTAAATATAACATAGGTGAATTATTTTGCACAACATAAATATAACAACAATATAAGTTCCGAGTAAATTATGTAATGATACATGCAAAATAATATACCTACAAAATAAATAAATATTTTTTATTCAAAATTAATTAAATACCAATATTTTGCAAAAAAAAAATTTATATAAAAAAATTTACCTACATGCAAAATAAAAGAATGTCAATTGATTGCACACTCTATATAATAATAACAAAATGTGGCTATTATATATGTAATATCACATGAAAAATAATTAACCTACAAGATAAATAAATATTTTTAGCCAGTTGATTCAAAATTAATTAATTACATATTATTTTACATAAAAAATATAGATAAATTATTTGCACCCATATATATAATTTTTAACAAAATATGCTTAATACATACATGCAAAATAATTTACCTACAATGATTGTCAAACAAATAAAAGAAATGAAACATATGATTGTAAGAGAAGTATAAAGTAGATAATTTTATAATAATATGACACTTATTTCCCACAATTATGATGGATAATTAAATTCATTAACATAATTAGAGTGTTGTGACACAATTGTAAATAGTTTGAAAATAATAGATATTTATTTGTTTACATGACAGTCTACTTCAAATTTGGGTTTTATTTAGATATTTAAAATGAGATGGATTTTTTGTCAATGAAATAAGTGTTGCATGAGCTTATATCTCAAGAATCCTACATATGATAGAGTTGACAAAATCATCAAACCTGCGAGACAATTTACGATCTGGTTAACTTGAAGTCAACAAATAAGGGCTTCAACTCTTCTGCTGGTATCAAATTATCAATGGCGTCCCTTAAATTTTGACCTAATATATCCATCGAGCTACAAGTTGTTGTAATACCTCCATCGACAATCAAGAATCAACCCATGCATGCCTGCATGCAGCAGCCTCTTCAATGTTTAAGGGTCTTTGAACTTAATTAATTAATTAATAATTAGCGTAGAAAAAGATTGAAAAATAAAATTAAAAAAAAAAAGAATGGGAAAGGGTTGACTCTTCAAGTCTAATCAATTTGTTAGAAGAGACTTCAATTCATAAATTAAATTTTAAAATGTATAACAACCGACTTCTTGTTTCATAATTCCAACCAAATTATTCCATATTGTTTATTTATCATCTCATCCATATATTTAAATGAAGGTAGCTGGTGCTGGTAGCACCAACTATAACCAAATTGAAATTATACTAAAGTTTGCTTGCCAAACATGCTACAGTACATACTATATTGATACACTATTAATTTGAATGATAAAGTCTGTGGTCTAACAAAAATATGTACCATAATGTATGGTAATAAGTACATTAATCACTGCCACTTAGTATTACGGTCTAGGTATTCCTCTTCACTTGTAAGTGAGAGGTCTTAGGTTTGATTATCGCCAAAGACAAATTTGAACCATATTATTGCTAACCCATTATGAGATTTAGCCCACTCCCCCACCCCCGTTAGTGTAGACAATATCATTTGTTCAAAAAAAAAAAGGTACGTTAATCACTAACATTCATATCTAGTGCGTCAACACTGTTCATTTATAGTAATTAAACAACTTCACCAAAAGAAAAAAGAAACATGTAAAATGATTTATTTTTTTCTTGTTATTATGAAATATAAGACAAGAGTCAAGCTCTTGTCATGATTGCTGGAGCGAAATATTTTTATAAGTTCTTGTTTATGATCAAAATTTATAGACCTCAATTCTTGTGGTCAAATTCCCCATGACAAAAAAACTCTAGTGGTTAAAAAAAAATATGGTGGGATGTATAGGGTTTAGGTAAGTAGTTGTTGCAAAACTTCTAAATTAAAATGATGATTAGTATGTAGACTACTCCAAAGATTCTCTCCAATAATGAACATCCCTTAAAACCCAAACTTTTCATTGTATAGAATGAAGTACTCTTACAAAGTAAGAGATGAGAAAGTCTTGAGCGTCACTAGTTGTATATATTATGCGTCTATCTTTCTCTCATTACGTGACTTAGCTCATTACAATCAGAAATAGGGCAAACTGTTGGAGAAATGTGTTGACAGAAATCACTAGAGAGAAGGTGGTATTATGTAGCTAGGGTTTTTCATATGGAGGCAGATTCTCTGCCCTCCCACTTCCCGTGCCCTCCTGTTTGTGTGGTCACGGTTAAGACATGTCAAATTTTATATTACTATTCATTTTTGTTTTATTATCTTTATAAAAATATATATATAATGTTGACGTAGCTTAACAGTGACCACAAAAAAACAGGAGGACATGAGAAGTGGGAGGGCAGAGAATCTATCTCCTTTTCATATTTGTGATACATTTGTGATAAATAGTATGGTAGGTTGGGATTTCATAACTGGGAGGTTGGTAGAGAAATGGGGTACTACGGACGGTTGGTAGTTCCTTCACGATTTTTATAGTGTTTGGGGGTTTTAACTAAAGAAGTGATAGGCTACCCACCACTCCCTATCTCTCTTATTTCTCCTCCTCTCAGAGCTTATCCATTTCTTCCCAAATGAGAAAAATTCAGTCCCATTCTTCTACAAAGAGACAAATCCCCCCCCCCCCCCCCAATAAAGAATCTAACAATTGGTTTAAAAATCAAATTTCAATAATGGATGTTGGTGATTTTAGAATATAGTATTTTATATATGAGTGGATATTTTAGAAAATTTGTTTAGAATATACAAATTAATCAAAAAGAAACCATGCTCTTTTGAATATCTCCAATAAGGAGGGGTAAGGATTGACTACACTATTGTGTTGAAGTCTTGAAGTCTTGAAGCAAAATCATTATAGTTTTGCAGACATAAATTGGGTCAATTCAGTGTGCTCGTTATCTTATACCTAAGTTTAAATTCTCTCTTTTTATTTATACAGAGTAGTTTATGTTTTATTTTTGTCAAAGAAACAACAACAACAACAATAACAATATCATTGCTTTCATTTGAAAAAAATATAGAATTTGAGTTTGGAAGAGAAATACACAAAAAACTCAACACCTATCTTTGGGTATATAGAGATCCAAATAAACAACTAGATTATTTACCAACTCTTACTTAAAATTGCTGGTAGCAACAACCACCATAACAGGGCATTAAACCCTTTTGAAGATCTGGTATGAATCTGACAAATCCCAATTTGTCCTTTTAAATAGAAAAAAACAAGTGAAATAATATAGACAAGGGTAGGCTGAATTGTTTTCTATAACAATAAACATAAAAATAACTCACATTCTAGTAAATATGATCATAGACATTCATCATCAATCAGCACTGTACTGGTATTATACTAAAATATGCACTAACAGTCATAAAATTTCGAGACAAAAGAGAAAATTAGAGAGCTTTCATGGGATAATTAGCAAAAGCAATCTCTTTTTCTCATTTCTCTCCACTCTCATTCCAACTACATATTACAATTTTTAATTTTCATGGACTCCAAATTAATTAACCTCATTTCATCTCCAAGCTTCTGTAATCCAAGACCCCATTTTTCAGCCCCAAGAAATCATAACCAATTTTGGCAGTGCCACTGGTGGCGCCACCAAAAGCATCCCTCCCACAGCTGCAATTCTTTGCATCTTGAATCCCCAAACTGCAAGAAAAACAGAGTCCTCTCCCTCCACTCTTCAAACTCTCACTGGGTTGCTGAGGCTGGCAGGGAGGGCTGATTTGAAGCTCAAGATTCAAGTCAGGGCACCTTTCCTGAACTGGGTTTGTTGAATGCTTGCGAACAAGCCCATTGGTTATGGAGATTTTTTCATCATCTTCTTTGATATTTGCAGAAGCAGCAGCAAAAGAAATTGTGTTTGCAGATTCCTGAGGAGTCTCATTGAGTGGCCTGTGAGTTGTGGGGTCAATCCCTCTGGTCAAAAGCTTCCTTCTTATGTGGGTGTTCCAGTAGTTCTTTATCTCATTGTCTGTTCTTCCAGGCAGCCTTCCAGCTATCAAAGACCATCTGGAAACGTAATCCAAACAAGACCCATTAATCTTAAAGAACCCAACAACATATAACACAATTTTCAAATGTTTTGAAACACTGTTTATATTACATGAGGACTACGTAGAAGGTCACCTATCCTAGTACTATTCTCGTCCAAACTCACAAACAGTATGTTTTTAAAACAGGTTATGTACGAAGAGTTAAAGGAATTAGTTGGGCTTACTTGTTTCCGAGGAGGCTATGGAGTTTGATGATGAGCTCATCTTCTTCTTCCGTGAAATTGCCACGCTTGAGATCAGGTCTAAGGTAGTTGATCCACCGCAGCCTGCAGCTCTTCCCACATCGAAGGAGGCCCGCCGCCTTGGGCAGCGAACGCCAGCAGCCTTCGCCGTGAGCTCTGATGTAGGCAATGAGGCGGTCGTCTTCTTCCTTGGTCCAAGCTCCTTTGTTGGTGTGAGCCTTCTCACAGCAAGGAGACCTTCCCATTTGAAAAAATAAATGGAAAAAAGTTGAAAGCTTTAAGAAGAATAATTAGTTGTAGCCAAAAAGCCGTTGCCTTTGTTGTTGGTTTATGTCTGGTTTTTTGGTTTTTGCGACGGATGAAGTGGTGGTGGAAAACATGGAAGGCCTTGTTTTTTGTATTTGCATTTGCTGCAACACGAAGGCCGGCCCTTGTGAGGACTTGGCGTATTATTTTATAGCCTTTTGACTATGAGAAAAAGAAGAAAGAGAAGGGACCCTAAATGCTTCTAGATGTGAGTTGGTGAGGCAGGTTAGAGGGAGTGGCTGGTGGGCTCTCTCTCCTCTCTTCTGTCTTCTCTCTTTCTCTCACTAGATGATATTATTATGGCACCAAAATCACATATAATAAGTTAAAGGGACATTAACTATCGGCCCTACGAGTAACCTTCAGGTAGGTGTAAAAGTAAGGTATATTATGTATGTGTGTGTATATATATAAACTAGTGTTATTCACACGTTCATTATTAACTCTCAAATATCTCTCTTAATCTGCTGCTATTGAATCAAATGAATTCAAAAATATTAATGAACAAAAATTAATAAAAGTATGTGAGAGGTAAAAATGATGTGTAAGTAAAACTACACTATATATAGGGCAAAAACATGGTGAGATTTCTGTTTTATCTGTGTGTGTCTTAAACTTTTGAGATAAAATATAACTCCAATTCACTAGACAACATGTACGATAACAAATGTAGATGGAGACTACTGTATATTAATGGTGTAGTGGTTGGTACAAATTGAATTTCATCATACTGACGATGAGAGCCTATATTTTCTTGCAGTACTGTTGGGAGTCTTGAATGCTTCAGAGTTGGTTCCATGGAATGTCATGATAGAAGCGATTCCACGTTTCTCTGTCTCTTCTCTTTCTGTCATCGTATGAAGAAATAAAAGAGATAGGCATATAGTTGTATATTGCTTGTGATATAGTAAAAAAAAATTCTAAGCACACATCTGAGTAAATGTTATGTCCTGGATCAAATTATCAGGATTTATCTAGATGAAGTGAGGTAGATTTAGTAAACGTAACGAAGTTATTATTTAAAACGTTGGTTGTAGTGGGTTTTAGGGAAGAAATGTCACTAGTTGGTTTGGCTATTGTTGTGCATAAGAACAAAGATGGTAGTTCTGGTTCTTTATTCTTGACAACGCATGAGAGAGAGAGAGAGAGGGCTTCTAGAAGGGTGGGAAGTTGGGGTTAAAGGGAGGGAGGATGATGAAAGAAAAAGGAGGGCAATGAGTGTGGTTGTAGTTGTATGTGGGCTTTGGTTCACCCTCCACTTTTTTCTTTCTTTTTTCTTCCCCCCTACAACCTTGTGGTGCAAGTTTAGGCAACAAGGGGTAGGGTTAGGGAGGGGATGGGAAGGTTTGATTCACCTTTTTGTTGTTATCTCTCCCTCCAATTTGCATATTATTTTTTTGTTACCTTACCCACCACCACACATGCTCTCTCTCTCTCTCTCTCTCTCGCATGATCATGTATTTCAAGTGGATGGTAGGAGGAGAGTTAAGGATCATGGGCACAAGTTGTTTTCAAAAGAGAGAGTGAGAGAGAGGGAGAGAGAGGGTCCCCTTGTGTTATTGTCTGTGCGTGTATTTCACCTACCTTTTTTCATCCTTTCTGACTGTCCTATGGCACCCAGTTCAACTCTCCTCCACCAAAAGCTTCTTTCACTCACTCCTTGATGTTGAAATTTGGCACGATTTTGTAAAATCTTCACTCCTTTCCCACAAGCTACAAGTACAACTCTCTTAATCTCTTCTCCTCACCGTTAACCTTATCCATATTTTTCGAACTGAGAGCAATGATGATGAGGTTGGTCGAGGACGTGTAGACTGATTCCAACTACATTATGCGCAACCCTTAATGTACAATGCATCAACAGTCAAGATCAGCTCATGCGTAATTTTAGCATTCTTCTTGCATATAACCATTCTGCAATTCAAGCTGCTAGGCCAACTTAGCCTATATCTTCCCACAGTAGAATAAAATATCATTGTATACAATAAAACATTACACAAATTGTAAAAATAATTCTTACACTCCATGTAACATAAACCTCGCATCTGCCCCATCCATATATTCTATACTAATAGAGCAAGAGTGTTAAGGTCAGTGATACATTGCAAAGCATGCAATGCATAATGTATCAACGGTCAGAATGAGCTCGCGCCTGACTGAAAGAAGACAAACTTGTTGGAGACTTGCATTATTGAATCTCTCTCTACATCTAACAAATCTCGAATTCTTAACGAACTTGAACTCAACGATTGCAATTTGTTAGGTTGAGTTTTGACACCAGTGATAAGCCACAAATGGTCTCTGTCTGCAGCCAGTTTTTCCTACAAAACACCCACATTGGCACATGGACAATGCAAAGAAAGGGAGAAAGAATCAAACCTAATCAAAGCAATTAGGCAATTTGATTAAGGGAACTTTAGGAGGGTATGGATGTAGCCAGCACACCAACACGTGGATCTCATGTGCATAGGTATTGAGGTGGAGGGTTGTCCTGTCCCTTCCCATGTGGGGGTATCTCTGAAACTTAGGGCACGGTCTTTTTTTTCAATGACCCACATTGTGCTGGATTTGGATTTGGATTTGGATAAAGCTCTCTGCCCTTTAGAAAATATGGCCTAATCCTATTATTAATTTTCCTAGCGTTTGGTATCCTTTTTAATTTCATACGGAATTGAATTCATGGGAGGTAGGATTGGATTCATGGGTTTTGTGACAAAAAGCTGCCATAGGACCAATTTTTGGCCACCAAATCCATCACCATGGTCTAAAAGGAGAGTCTTGATCTATGCTTTGGACGGGACGCCGATTCTTTCTTAAATCTTTTACTCCTTCAAAGAAAAAATCATCATCTTTGTTTTTATTATTGGCACGGTTATTCGGAGCGTAGAATCACCAATTAGATCTTAAACTTTAGACTTGAGACTTTTAGTCTCGAATTGGTTCATTATTCAGATTTTAGGGATTTTATAATTTAAATTAAGAGAAATTTTAATTAAACCCATGTAACCTCTTTTTACACCCAACTTATTGTTTAATTAAACTATCAATATCTCTTTTAACCCAAATTTACTACCTAAATTACCCTCACAAACTCAATTCAATATATAAATTTGTCTTTACACCCATTTGGAATATAAAAACACAAAATCAGTGTTCTACAACTCATTCAAGATTTGTCTCTCTAGTAACATTTGCTTAGCTGTGATATAATTTCTTTTATAAAATGTTGTAGAATACAATTATATCTGCTACCAAAAGATTCAAATGTTTTCCTAGGTTCATTATCTAATAGAATTTATTTCTCATGAAACATTCCACTCTTTCTATGTTTCTTCTACCAGTATCCTCTTGCATGCTTCGTAGCACATGAACAAAGTCCCTGCTGTAGGCACCAACTTCATGCAGAGCGTTCTATTGCAGACGTCGAGGCATTTACCGAGGAGAAAAAACAGTCTCCTCTATGCAAGCATCATGGAAAAGGCGTTGATTTTGTTCCTAAGTTCTAAAAAAAAAAAAAAAATCAAATCAAATGAAATTTTTTTTTGTATAAATCGATTCATACCTTAGTTGGAGGATTTAAAACTTCAAAATCACCATCTATGAGTAAAAAAGAGTTTGCTTTTCTCTATGAAAACGTCTTAAGGTTTTAGTTAGAATGAACGTGGGATAAATATTGTGTGATGGTAGGGTTTAATTATTAGGTGGGTTTATTGATAAATTTTAATTTGATTGTTAATTTCATCTTGTACTTGATGCAATAGGGTATAAAAGACAATTCGCATTTGAAGTTTAAGTTAGGTGTAAAGAAAGGTTATATGAGTTCAAATAAAATTTCCCTTAAATTAATCAGTAATGTCAATAAACATATGTCATGTCGAGAGAATCTCACTTTAAAAAGGATAACAACTAGAGTGAAGCAATATATTGGGGAAGGAATACTAAGATTCCAAGCACATGACACCAGTATTAGTTACAAGGTGAAGTGCCTGTAAATCTGAATACAAAAGGAGATTAATGAGAGAAACAAAACTAGCGAACATGCAAGAAAATGTCTATTGTTGCACAAGCTCCATATGCATGAACGTCCAGATTACACAAGGAAACTAAGAGCCTGTTTCGTACTCTATGAATTCAACTTTTAGATTTAAAAATGCTTTTTAAGTTTTACAGCTTAAATACTTGTTTGGCTGGACTGTTTTCAAAACTAGCTTACTTCTGTCACTTAGTACTACAATCTAGTGATATTCCTCTTCACTTGTTAGTGAGACATCTTAGGTTCAATTCTCACCAAAGATGAATTTGACCCACATTATTGCTAACCAATTGTGATGCTAAGCCCGTCCTCCCCTTTAGTGTAGATAATACCGTTTGTTCAAAACAAAAAACAAAAAATTAGCCTACTAGAAAACATAATAAGTGAGTTTTTAGAGTTTTTAAACTCCAAACCACTATTTTCTCTCTCATCTCCTCTCACTTCTGATCTTTCTCTGCTAGCTCTTTATCATTGCCATGTCTTTCTCTCTCCTCTCCATATCCTCTCTCTCCTCCATTTTTTTATCTCCTCTCTCTCTTATTTCTCTCTCCTCTCTCTTATTTCTCTCTCATCTCCCTCTCCTCCGACCCTCTCTTTGGATCTCTTTATCTGTCCAATTGAATTTGGTAGTAGTTTTTTAATTAATGGGAAGTTGTTGTAGGTTATTTTTTTCTTTTATGTTTAATTATTAAAATAAAAGACAATTTTGAAGCTCATAACCAAACAAGTTTTTGGATCTTAAAGAAAAGGCTTTTTAGCCAAAATAGTTCATGAAATTCCATAAATTCTCACTTTGGTCCCTGAGATTTGAAATCAATAGAAGTAGTCCCTGAGATTGTCCACCATCAATCATTTTGGTCCTTCCGCGAAAAGTTATGTTAAATAAGGATCAAAATGACAAAAAATACCCTCAATTTAACAAACAATAGGCCAAAATGTTTTGACAAAAAATTGAGGGTATTTTTATCATTTATTCTTATTTAATGGATATTTTTCATGGAATAACCAAAATAATTGATGATGGACAATCTCAGGGGCCAATTCTATTGATTTCAAATCTCAGGGACCAAAATGAGGAGTTATGCAAATCTCAGGGACCAAAGTGAGGAGTTATGCAAATTTCAATGACCATTTTGGCTAAAAAGACTAAGGAAAATTGTTTTTAAAAAATGTTCTTAAGAAACGTTTTGAAAAATTCTGAATTTTTTTTTTTAATACGATGCCAAATAGACCCTAAGTAATTTTGTGAACCTCATTATCAAATGCAAACGGTAAGTCCCTTTATAAGATGTCAAGCATTCAAGTACCAAAGAAACTTTTAAGAGAGTGGATGAAAGAGTTCATGTCACTAGTTCACCGTGCATTATTATTTTCCTCGAAATGAATAAAAAGTTTACTTATATCTTCTCACTGGCCAATTAGCTACTAACCTGCAAAGGCCTGCATCAATTATTCATAAGGGATCAAGGTAATCTCCAACCGGAAAGAAAAAAGAAGATCGAGGTAATCAGTTAAGCAAGTCTACGACTTCTACGACTCTACTTGGCTCTCTTGTAAGCTTCAAATAAGTAGCCTATGCTCATAACAATAGCAGCAAGTGTGACTCCTACCGCTTCTTGTGCAAGTATGGTGTTGTACTTAGCAGTTGTCTTTAAGGAAGTGGAGTTTGGAGTAAACCTGAGCTCTGAAAGTTTCTTATGCGATTCAGCATAATCTCTAAAAAAATGCTTCTGCATCCTATCATACGCCAAATTTAGCAAAAGTAAGAAAAAAGAATGTCAAATAAAAATAGAGAGCTTTAATGGAAAAGGCTTGGACCGAGACTATTTTAACCAAAAACCACCCTATAGTTTTATTTAACCAAAAGCACCTCAAAATTAACCATAAGAACATGGCCCAAATTTTTACACTGGCTGGATTACGAAGCCCAAAACGCTCAAAAATAAGTTCTCAAAACTGCCCCTAACGGAAACAAAGCCCAGCCCGTTAACAATTTCAAACTAATTACACCCCTAACAACTGAATTTGATGAAACCTGCGATTGTAAAACTATAACCTCCCTTCCGATTTCTACAAACTCGACATCTTCCAAAACGCAAGAAATCTTCAATTTCAAATTCAATTTCTAGGAAGTAGACGAAAGTTCATTAATGGCAGAAGAATCGGTGATTAAAAATCTCTTAACAACACAAATTCCAGGCGAACATGAGGTACTAAACTCACATCCTTGTTAAATTCTCACTTCGAGAATATAGTAATATGCATGTTTGCATGTTTTTTACTCCGTAAACCTATCAATTCTTACTTCGAAAACATGATTAATTTTCTTTTTACTGCAGTTTGATAGCTACTCTATTTTTCCGATAAATAAATTCTATGTGTTTACTACTTTTCTTCAATTTCATATATAGTGTATAGCTTTGGGATAGTTCAAGCAATATTGTGCGTTATTTTTTTTTTGTTCAAATCCACAATTAGTGTGGGTTATATTGTTTTGGTTCCAAAAACCAGTGTTTATTTTGTTACCTCTCATAAATATTGGGGGTTATTTTGACATAATAGTGCGGGTTATTATGTTGTACTTCCAGAAATACTGTTGGTTTTTTGTTCTAGTTCGAGAAATAGTGTCTGTTATGTTAATTCATGATCATAAATACTGTGGAATCTTTTGTTGTAGTTCACGGACTAATGTTGATTTTGTTCCCTTTCATAACAGTGTGGGTTGTTTTAGTTTGGTTTCACAAATACTGTGAGTTTTTTTTGTTGTTGTGACAAAAATAGTGCAGGTGATTTTGGTTCACTTTCAGAAATATAGTGTTGGTTAGTTTGATGTAATTCTACAAATAATGTTTACTTTCTTACCTTCCAAACACATTGTGGGTTATTTTGATTCATTTCATAATAGTGTGAGTTTATTTAATGTAGTTCTTGAAATAACATGCGTTATTTTGTTACAGTTCAAGAAATAGTGTCCTAACCATTTTTATTGTTGCAGATGGAACAAACTAAAACACTTACAATGAAGAGTAAACTAAGAAAAAACAAGTTAAAAAGAAGAAGAAATACTTCCAGTATAGATGCAACATGACGGGGTTTGTAGACGCAATGCAAGTATACAAGCCTATGATGTTATAACGTCACGATATCTGTAACGAACTAGCGAAGACTCTATTTTGGAGTCTACTGAAGACATACATGGACAAGACCTGGATTACAACATAAAGAAAGAAGAAGCCCGACATGAACTTTATTAAAATCATTCAATGCTACAACCCCAAAAACCAAAAATTCAAATTTGGACATCATTAACCAAGGGATCCAATGATAACATTGTTCAAATATTTGGATTGGATAACCAAGGAGTTGATCTTCCAAATACTAACAAGTCCATCAAATTTGGCAACGACAACCACCTCATCACAAAATACTTCAAAGATGCAAAGATTTTCAAGAAGAAGCATATAACGGAAGCCTACAAAAATTCACTCCAAGACTAAACACCTAAGAGCGCAAAAGATACCACTACACTAATATGCGCACACCTCATTCAGTCACTCCTGTTTGTGAACTCTGGAACTTTCATGACATGGAGTTTTCTAAAAATAAACATATAAACATATTTATGAACTCAGGATCCTCCACTAAAGCTTGCATCTGTCAGAAGTTTCAACAACCCCTCTGATTCCTCGTTCAACAGTTCAATGTCAACAATGAGTAGCAACAAATGTTCATAACCACACGCAAGCATAATGACATAAAATGATAGATTTTCACCAATTTTTCAAGTCTTACACAAAGTATGAGTTACAAACTGCAGAGGTTCCTTAGTCCACGAACTATCAATACCAGATCTATCTGGATATGCCCTTCCCTATAAGACCAGAGCAAACGATGCAGAGTAAATGTGTATATCCAATACCAAAGAAGACCATATATAGATACAAACAAGGTGGAAGAATTACCAGTATAACCCCCAGATAGTGCAACAATATTCTTGTCAGACAACCCCATCCTACAAAACTTTTCCCTCAAATGTGGTGCACCTATTATCAAAACATAAAAGACACCGACAAGAAATTAAACTTCTTTTAATGAACAACAAAAAACTCATCTCCCAAACAA
Source organism: Malus fusca (assembly GCA_035220775.1). Taxonomy (NCBI): domain Eukaryota; kingdom Viridiplantae; phylum Streptophyta; class Magnoliopsida; order Rosales; family Rosaceae; genus Malus; species Malus fusca. The sequence continues at coordinate 24,112,288 of CM069063.1, forward strand.
TTTAACTGAAAATCATACACAAGAAAAGTATGCCAACTTCTCATCTCCAGCATTCTTAGGCCATCTTCAACCGAATGGTCCAGAGGGCCAGAGGGCCGAAAATAGCCCGAAAACTCATCTCCAACCGAGGGCTAGGCCAAAGGGCTTGTGGGCCCGACGAAATCTAAAAGGGCCAAAGGGCTGGCCCCTTCCAACCAGCCAGCCCCGGGCTGGCCAGAATTTTGTGTAAAAGTGTCAGATTTCCTGTCGGATATAACCGACAGGAATAGTAATTTGAATATAAATGGCATCGCAAGAATCAGTTTGACTCGGCGGAATCGTGTCGGTTAATTTGAATTGCAATCATGTCGGTTATAATCGACACAAATAGTTTAAAATTTTGAATACAACGGCTAGCTGACTGAAGCTAGTCGTTGCCTTACATTTTTTTTTTTGTTATGAATTTAAACCTTTTTTTTCTTCTATAAATACATAAGTCATTCCTACACCACTTCTCACATAATTTTCACCCTTGCATACTATCTCACTTCATTCTATTTCAAATTTAAGTTGTAGTTTTTAAATTTAAGTTGTTTTAAATTTAAGTTGTTGTTTTGAAATTTAAATAATAAATTATGTTTGGCCCTTTGGCCCTCGGTTGGAGACGGTTTTATGTGACAGGGCTAAAACGAGCCCTATGACCCTCGGTTGGAGAAGGAGGTAAATATGACCATTTACTGTTCATTAAAATATTAATATCTTTGAGGGCCAGATGGCTAAAACGAGCCTTCTGGCCAGCTCTCGGTTGGAGATGGCCTTAATACACTTATGTTTGTACCATACTTGACCAATCCCGAAACTACTTAGCACCGGTCAACGTTATACCGTCAAGGATCCAGAAGAGCTTCCCTTCAACCAGGAGGCCAATCACAATGCGACACGTGTCGACATCAGAAGCCAATCACAGCGCGACACGTGTCAACATCAGAAGCCAATCACAACATGACACGTGTCAATGTCAGAACAAAACTAGAAACTCTCTTCTATAAATAGGGATCATTCTCCCACAATAATCTCTAATGTCATTTTGTACTAAACTATTCACTAGAACTCACAAAAGGAGAGCTTGAACCAATGTATTTGTGTAAACCCTTCACAATTAATGAGAACTCCTCTACTCCGTGGACGTAGCCAATCTGGGTGAACCACGTATATCTTGTGTTTGCTTTTCTGTCTCTATTCATTTATATACCTATCCTCGCTAGTGACCGAAGCAACCAAGCGAAGGTCACAAAACCTGACACTTTCTGTTGTACCAAAGTCCTTGCTGATTTTGTGCATCAACATTTGGCGCCGTCTGTGGGAAAGACACTTACTCCCACTCTCTTCAGTTTTGTCAAGCTGGTTTCCACCGCTCGTACACTTTCTTTTGGCCAAGCATCTCTCTCCAACATGGGGAGCGAAAGAAGCCATAGCACACAGAATGATACCCCCATTGGACCTAGTATGAAGCAACGAAAGCAAGAAGGAAATAGAGTTACTCTTCAAGCTAAAGTCGATGAGCTAGAAGCTCAGAACAACAAGATAGTGATGAGGAACGAGGTCCTCCAAGAGCAATATGAAAAGCTTTTCGAGAGGCTTCACGAGGCTAGGCATGCTCAAACATACAAGTTCGTCGCCCCTGTCGAGGTCAACAATCATCTGAATGCCCCCCAACACGGAGGGTCACCGATATCCAACACGGACATCCCTGACAGGGATCGAGCTACCCATCAATGTGACGATCAACATGAGACTTCTCTCAACCCGGCCGCTTCAACCCGAAGCAGAAGAAGTAGATGAAAACACCTCTTCACAAAGGGAGTGGAAGGATCAAAAGCCGTCTATCGCGATTGTCGAGACTTCCTAAAGCAACGTCGAGATAATCTCATCCACATAAGCTCGAAGATTAATGACCCAAGAGTTTCTGAAAGACTCGGTCCTCTTCCACGACCCAGGTCAGCAGCCAATCTAGGGAATGGGCAACAGGCCCCAGAAGAACATGAAGGTACAGGGGACTCGAAAATATTCCGACATACTCACTCTAGGAGTCAGTATGGCGAGTCCAAGGAAAAATCACGCTATCTTGATCAAACTTTCCTACCCCCAAGAGGCGATGGGGACTTACGGAAGAAAACTTCAGTGGTGCACGACTCCACTCAGGACCCCCTTGTCCTACAGCTCCTGGATGAAGTAAACAAGTTGAAGGCTGAACGTCAAGCCGAGATACCTGATTGGAACCAACCCAGGCCTGGCCCCCTCACAAAAAGGATCCTCAACACCCCCTCCAAGCGAAAACAAAGCAGAAGCTTGACTTACAACTCTATACTGGAAGGGAAGACCTGATTGAACACCTTAACCTCTTTGAGTCCACCATGGTATACCGGAGACACACCGACGAAGAACGGTGCCTTCTCTTCCCCTCCACCCTCTCTGGCGGAGCTTTAAACTGGTATTGCCGTCTTCCACCCGAGACGGTAGACTCATTTGAAGAGTTGAGGAAGTTGTTTGTCTCTCAACACATCTTCCAGACCGATCGCTTTCATTCCGCAGATGACTTGTACACTATTCGCCAGAAGCCGGACGAGTCATTACGAAAGTATGCTGGCCGCTTCAGCCATGAGTATTCCCGCTGCGCTGAGGCAGATGACAAAACCGCCCTCAAGGCCTTCACGGCAGGCTTACGTGACTGTTTCTTCAAGTACATGATCAATGCCAACACTTGGAAGACTTACTCTGAGGTGATGGCACAAGCTTACAACCATGCCTCCGCCGAGGCAAGGACATATCAAGGGAAACCCCCTACAGTCACCCCTTATCAGCAAGTAGGGAGTGGAGGCCAGATCCAACCGAATGAGAAGACCTCAACCTTCCAAGAAGTAGCAGCACACCCCCCTGCCTCATTTAATGCTTCGCCAAGTCAGCAGACATATCAATCCCAGGGCAAAAGGAAAGATTTTCATCCTCACCAATCTCATTTTAATAAAAAGAATAAGGGGCACTATCGCGATAACTCAGGATATCGTCACAATAACACTTATCCCCAGGCAGTCAACGCAGTGGGTCAATCGCGTGTCAAGACAGGCCCTACCCCGAGGTATGAGACATACACACCTTTGAACGCTACATGCGCGGCCATCTACCCCAGTATAGCTCACCTGATACCAAAGCCAAAGCCAAGACAGCCGGATTACAAGTCCACGAAGAACACGGGCGTGTTTTGCTGCTACCACGAATATAATGGCCATGACGGCGAGAAGTGCATCATCCTCCGTGATCATATCGAGGCTTTGGCACGTGAAGGAAAAATTGATCAGTTCATCCTTCACCCTCCAAGGGATAACCGTAACCAACGTCAGGTGAATGTGATATACTCCATAAGCGGCGGCACACCCATGTCTGAATCTTCCAATAGGGCCATGAAAAACAGTGAACGAACTTTGAGACATGGCCATCAAGTGTTTCACGTGGAAGACATCAGGGGAGGCAAGTATCAAAAACCTAACTGGGATCCAATATGTTTCTACCCTGAGGAAGAAAGAGGTATCATCTACCCTCACAACGACCCGCTGATCGTGGAGGCTCACATAGCAAATTTTGATGTGAAACGAATCCTGATAGACACAGGTGCTTCAGTCAATATCATGTTTGCTGAAGCTTTCAAGGCACTTAATGTAGCTGAACACCTGCTCGATCGCTCGATTTCTCCTCTGATAAGCTTCTCTGGCGATATCGTACAACCTTTAGGGAGTATACACTTACCCCTCACCATTGGTACAGGCCCCTACACAGCTACTATTACCACTAACTTCCTAGTGGTCAATTGCCCGACAGCATACAATGTCATCTTCGGGCGCACAGGCATCAATGATCTCAAGGCCATGGTATCCACACATATGTTGTTGATGAAGTTTCCAACCCCTTTCGGCAATGGATACATCAGGGGAGATCAACTTAGTGCTCGATCATGTTACAACACTTCAGTTAAGCAACAACACCTGCCTGTCCCTAAGGAGACCCTCTCTATACATAACCAAGTAGTAAAGACCAGTCCAGATGAAGCTAACTCGGATCTTCATGATGGCAACAGTCAACCTGATGACCCTCGAGATGACTCCTTCACCCAGCAAGCACAACCCGCTGAAGAGTTAGAGAATGTCTCTATCTCCAAAGACCATCCAGATCGCATGGTGAAGATTGGCACCACTTTGTCACCACCCCTGCGGCTGTCGTTGATCTCATTTTTGCAAGAAAACGCCGAGGTCTTCGCTTGGTCATATAAAGATATGCCGGGCATCGCTCCCGATATCATCTGTCACCACTTGAGTATTGATCCCAAGACCAAACCAGTAAAACAGAAGCGAAGATCTTATGATGTTGAACGATACGAGGCGATGAAAGCAGAAGTTGAAAAACTCAAGGATATAGGTTTCGTCCGTGAAGTCAATTACCCAACATGGGTAGCAAATGTTGTCCTTGTTAAGAAAAATCCGACCAAGGAAAGTCTTCTGCTTCAAAATGTCTTGTGGAGAATGTGTGTCGACTACACCGACCTAAACAAAGGATGCCCGAAGGATAGTTTCCCCCTTCCTCTCATTGATAGACTTATAGACTCTACGGCAGGGTGTGAGCTCTTGAGCTTCATGGACGCTTATTCAGGATACAACCAAATCCTCATGAACCCCTCAGACCAAGAACACACAGCCTTCACTACTGACAGAGGACTATATTGCTACAAAGTCATGCCTTTCGGCCTAAAGAATGCAGGAGCAACTTATCAGAGACTGGTCAATTCAATGTTTGCCGAACAGATTGGGAAGAGCATGGAAGTTTACGTTGATGATATGTTAGTCCAGAGCAAACATGCTGACCAACACATCACCAACCTATCTGAAACTTTCACCATTCTAAAGAGGTTACGAATGAGGTTGAACCCCAACAAATGTGCCTTCGGCGTGGGCTCTGGCAAATTCTTAGGCTTCATGATTAGCCAACGAGGCATTGAAGCTAACCCTGAAAAGATCAAAGCAATCCTCAACATGAAAGAGCCAGTAACTTCAAAAGACATCCAAAGCCTTACTGGAAAGGTGGCAGCCTTAACCAGATTCATCTCTAAGGCCACAGACAGATGTGCTCCTTTCTTCAAAGCACTCAAGGGAAATAAGAAGTACATTACATGGACGGAGGAATGTGCCGAGGCATTCAGGAACCTCAAAGAGTACATGAGTAAGGCCCCTCTGCTCTCCAAACCAGAAGTTGGTGACACTCTCATTATCTATCTATCGGTTTCGGCTTCAGCAGTTAGTTCTGTTCTTATTCGAAATGACAGTGGTGTCGAACGGCCCGTCTACTACGCTAGCAAGGCCCTATAAGATGCGGAGACACGATACTCCAACATTGAGAAATTAGCTCTAGCATTGGTCATGTCTGCTCGAAAACTTCGCCCTTATTTCCAAGCACACGCCATCATCGTGCTTACCAATCACCCTCTTCGACAGATACTCCAGAGTCCTGACACGTCTGGGCGAATGATCAAATGGGCGATAGCATTGGGTGAGTTTGACATCTCCTACCAACCAAAACCAGCCGAAAAGGGTCAAGCAGTAGCAGATTTCATCGCCGACTTCACATATCCTGTTGACATTACTTCTACACCTGAAGCAGTAACTTTACTACCATCAGAAGCTCAGAAGATAGAATCAACAACCCCAGCATGGAGTCTGTATGTTGATGGCTCATCCAACCAACAGGGCTGCGGAGCAGGATTAGTCCTCACTACCCCTGACAAAGTGGCGATGGAATACGCTCTTCGTTTCAAATTCAAGGCATCGAATAACGAGGCCGAATACGAAGCCCTTCTAGCAGGCTTACGTTTGGCCAAGCACCTTGGGGTTAAACAAATTGATATCTTCAGTGACTCCCAATTAGTGGTCAACCAGGTCACGAACAACTTTGATGCTAAGGATAGCTCCATGGCGGCATATCTCGCGCAAACACGACTTTTGCTCAAACACTTCCACTACCAGATCACCCAAGTTCCTCGAGCGGCAAACAGTCATGCAGACGCTTTGGCTCGCCTCGCCTCGGCAGTGGAAGACAAGATTGGGAGAAAAATTCATGTCGAATTGTTGGCGGCACCGAGCACCATGGTCGCGGAAGTGTGCAATTTACAACAAGGAGATAGTTGGATCACCCCAATTTATAAATTCCTTGCTCATGGCACCCTCCCAAATGACAAAGTCCAAGCTAAGCAGATTCGATACAAGTATGCCCGCTACCTGATCATTAATGACCAACTCTACAAGCGCGGTTTTACCCTGCCATACCTAAGATGCCTTACACATGTGGAGGCGGAAATTGTCCTACGGGAAATACATGAAGGAGTCTGTGGAGATCATGCTGGGTCCCGATCCCTAGCACACAAGACTTTTCGCCAAGGATACTATTGGCCAACACTCCACCAAGATGCCATCAGATTATCTCGCTCATGTGATAAGTGTCAACGCTACGCAACTATCCCTCACTCCCCTCCCGAGCCGCTCACTCCTATGATCAGCCCTTGGCCCTTCGCCCTTGATTTGATCGGCCCGATGCCTGCAGGGAAGGGCAAAGTTCGCTATGCAATCGTTGCAGTTGACTACTTCACAAAATGGGCTGAAGTAGAACCCCTGGCAACCATTACTGAGGCAAAAATAGAAGACTTCGTATGGAAGAACATCCTCTGCAGATTCGGCATTCCCAATGCGATAGTCACGGACAATGGGCGGCAGTTCGACAACAAGAAGTTCAGGATGTTTTGCTCTAAGTTCAACATCAACTTATGTTTTGCCTCTCCAGTCCATCCTCAATCTAATGGACAAGTCGAGGCCGTTAACAAAATAATCAAGCGCACTCTGAAAACTAGCTTGGACAAAGCCAAAGGTTGTTGGCCAGAATTCATACCCCAAGTTCTTTGGTCATACCGCACTTCATATCGGACTTCCACAGGGGAAACCCCATTCTCACTTGCTTTTGGTACAGAAGCAGTTGTCCCGGTTGAGCTTGAGCAAGCAACATACCGAACCCAGAACTACATGCAGAGTGAGAACGACAAACAACTCACCCTCAACATGGATCTAGTTGAAGAACACAGAAATCAGGCTCACCTGAGGAATGTTGCTTACAAGCAGCGCATCTCCAACTACTACGACTCAAGGGTCAAACCTCGCTCTTTCAAAGTGGGAGACTGGGTACTGAAGAAGAGATTACTCTGTGATAGAGTCCCGAGTGAAAGAACACTTAGTCCTAACTGGGATGGACCGTTCGAGATCGTCGGCATCAGCCGCCCTGGCTCCTACAAGCTCAGAAGCTCCGACGGCAAGACCCTTGGCCATCCATGGAATGCTGACCACTTGAAGTACTATTACAAATAGACTCACATTGTACAAGTGTTAAGCTACAGCAGTTCGGCATCCTATGTAACAAAGACCATTTGGTATGAGTTCAATAAAGAGGTGATTTAGCCAACTCGGCCCTAAACTCTTTTACATTCTGAGCAATGAAACACTCAAGTGTTGAAGCTTCAACGCAAATGTTTCCAATACAAAACAAAATCTAAGTATGTGTCAACAAGACTATACAAAGGATCTACATCATACATTCCAACACATTCATACATAAACATCATATATTCTAACACATTCATACATAAACATCATACATTTCAACACATTCATACATAAACATCATACATTCCAACACATTCATACATAAACATCATACATTCCAATACATTCATACATAAACATCATACATTCCAACACATCCATACATAAGCCAACTGTGCTTCGAAAGGGTTCAACACACTTTGTGTCATTCGACATTTACCACAATGTGCCTCGACACCTTGCCCTTATTCTCACCAACTAGGTGATGAAGGAACTCACATTCGTGTCACCAACTAAGTGATGAAATGTACAACCCGTACTCTAATATTATTTGGAAACTTACCGCCCTTATCACCAATCAGGTGAAAAAGGAACTCATCTTCATGCCACCAACCAGGTGATGAAATGTACAACGCGTACTCTCCTTCATGCCACCAACCAGGTGATGAAATGTACATGTGAACTCCTAGCATTCACAAATAATCAAAAACCCTCAAGCTTTACAACTCAACTAGGGGAGCACTTATGCCTAACAAGAGCTATAGTCACCAACAAAGTCTTATTGCAAGCCAACAATGGCTTCAGTGCATGGTATACGAAGATCAAGCTCTTCAGCCCTCTTGCATCTGCTTCAGACATTTCTCCTTTGTAACAATGCAAACACTACAACTCATAGAAAGCTTCACACGCTCTTGATCAAGACTGTTCGAAGCAAATTCAATTTATATGGTTCATCCAAACCTTCGACTACTACAAGATGTGGCTTGCATCACAATCTCTTGCTCAACAGTGTGGAAGCAAAATTTGTATACGTTGTCTCTCCCACATTTTCAAATTTCTAGTTTTCCAAAAAAAAAAAAAAAAAAAAAAAAAAAAAAAAAAAAAAAAGGAAATTGGAAATTGGGAAATTCAACAAAGCTTCATCAATGGAGAAATTGGGAAATTCAACAAAGTTTCATCAATGGAACACAACTACAATCTCAAAAGCTTCACACTATCTTCATCAAGATAGTGTGAAGCAAAATCAATTTATGGTGCCACCAAAAGCTTCATCAATGGAGGACAAATATCAATCTCAAAAGCTTTGCACTATCTTCATCAAGATAGTGTGAAGCAAAATCAATTTATGGTGCCACCAAAAGCTTCATCAATGGAGGACAAATATCAATCTCAAAAGCTTTGCACTATCTTCATCAAGATAGTGTGAAGCAAAATCAATTTATGGTGTCACCAAAAGCTTCATCAATGGAGGACAAATATCAATCTCAAAAGCTTCGCACTATCTTCATCAAGATCGTGTGAAACAAAATCAATTTATGGTGCCACCAAAAGCTTCATCAATGGAGGACAAATATCAATCTCAAAAGCTTCGCAATATCTTCATCAAGATAGTGTGAGGCAAAATCAATTTATGGTGCCACCAAAGCTTCACCTATAAAGCTTCAACCCCAAAGTTTCAACTATAAAGCTTCAACCCCAAAACTTCACCTACAATACAAAATTTCAACACCAAAACATATAAAAGCTTCACACACTCTTCATCAAGATAGTGCGAAGGTAATTCCAGTGGAGCTGAATTTTGGACATCTTATAGTTCTTGAGCAGATGAACAACTTTCACGAAGGAAATTTTTCTATTTTGAGCGACGAAAGTTAGAGTGTTGAAGCTCCAAACATGACGGTCAGATTTCTCCAAGCTTCAAAGCTGCTGCGGTATTTCGAAGATCTGGAAATATTCAACCGTTAGTTTGTTCTGAATTTTTGATATGTTATGGAAGAGATGATGAGGAACAACTTCGATGAAGAAAGTATGTTGATCTGAACAAGAGAAAATGGAGTTTCGAAGCTCACAACAAGTCTGACGGGTTAACAGAAAATTGATGAACAGTTACTCATCATACTTGAATTTCTGAAGTTGTACTACTCCGATGGATCTCAAATTTGGATATGTTGTAGTTCACAAGATAAGGAACAACTTTCATGAAGACAACTTTGCAATCTGAGCTATAGAGAATGGTGTTATCTTGCATCCACTCAGGCTGATTAGTGGAAACGAAAAGCAATTCCACCAAAGAAAAGATGAAAAAGAGAGAAAAGCTACTAATTGCACTTGATATTGTCTAGTCAATAGCATGCAGCATCAAACACACAAAAGTTGGAAATATTTTTAGATAAGGCATATATGAAGGTGTGACATCAAAACAAGGCTTCGTTACTTTGACAAATTAGTAGCAAGCAAGACACCTCATTCGGCAACTCTCCTCGCCCGAAGACTTGGGGGACTCCCACCATATGCTACTGCACCTTGATACTCGGAAGTCTCACAACCACTCAGTGACTTGAATTTTTCAAGTCTCCAACCGAGAAGTTTTCCTCACTCGGGAAATTAAGGGAACACTACCTCAAACTACATGCTTCACTCACAAAGCTTCAACAATACAAGTTTCAACAAAAGAAAAAATTCAGAGAACTTTCTGAAGAAGGCTTTGGTGTATTTAACACAATACGTTGAAATGAAGCAAGCTTATTTATTAATATTTCCGATAAGCTACAAATATGTACATACACATGAGTCAAAATAAACAAACAAGAGGGAGCCTTCACAAAGGTTGCTCAGGGGAAGTCTCAGCAATCGGGAGAGCCCCAGAAAGACGAAGCACCAGAGATTGATTATCAAGAGCCTCAACACTTGGTGAAGCTCCAGAGGACGAAGGCAGAAGTTGCCTCTGGAGTAACGCCACAAACCTCTGATGATCACTCTAAATCCGCACTTCGGACTCCTGCAGCTGATCAAGCTTCCTCTTCATGCTTGTTGAGTAATTAGTTGCGAGCATGTGCAACTCCTTATTCTCATGCCTAAGCACTCTGACCTCTTGTCGAAGACTAGCCACTTCAGCCATCAACGACTCAACCTGACGAGATCGAGCAAGAAGGCGCTGGCCCATGTTTGATACTGAGCCTGCACATCGGACGCTGTAGGCCAGAGAGTCCTGAACAGCGAGTTCGTCGGACCGCCTGGAAAGTATTCTAGTGTCTCTAGGAGTGAGAAGATTTCTGGCCACCACCGAAGCGGTTGTATCATTCATCATCATGGAATCCCCAACTGTAAGAGGACCATTTGGGGATACGAATGACGGCTGCCAAATGTTGGTTGGAGAAGATAGGTCACTATCTTCCCCGACATTCAAGTTAAGGCGACGGTCAGAAGGGCAAGACATATTCGAAGGTGTGGAGAAAAAGAAGAGGTCGGACAAATCAAGTTCTTAGAAGTGCAAGTATGGAGCTTCTACTGGTGGAGATTCAAGTATGATGTGGAACTTAATGCCAGCCTCTATAAAAATCTACATTCGACGGAGCTTCAGAAATCGAAGAGGCGTTTGCTTTCTCAAAAGCTGGGCTGCTCAGAGACCACGAGGGCTGATCTAAAAAATCGAAGAGGCACTTCCTTTCTCAAAAGCTGGGCTGCTCATAGACCACGAGGGCCGATCTCAGAAATCGAAGAAGCACCTGCTTTTTCAGCCTCGTCAGCACCTGTCACATGCACACTCAGCTTTGCGGAAATTACGGGCAATCTGTCGAAGATTTCTGGTGAAGTAGAAAGCACGTGAATCTTACTGTTCAATCACCACTCTCCACATGCACCATCAACTCCTCGGGTACCACATATAACTTTGTCAAAAATCTATGACAAAGTTTAGGCACGAGAACTTCGAAGTTCCAGCTACCCTACTATTACCCACAGGGGTAAAGGAACAGCATCACTGCTTGACAACTGGAAAGTCCCTATGTGTGTCGACCTCCGTGTTTTGCGGCAAGACAGGTTGGCAAGAACGTCCAACCTTTACTCACTTTCGAGAAAAGACTCCCAACATAATTACTTTCTCAAAAACCGAAACGGCGCCACTCTCCGAATCTCGAGGGCCAGACTCCCAACGGGATTACTTTCTTGAAAACCGAATAGGCACAGCTCTCAGAACTTCGAGAACCAGATCTCCTTAGATAAAGCTTGTCTGTAATCTTCACACGCAACATCAGCTTTCCAGATACAACATACCACTTTTTCAAAGTGCTCTGACAAAGTTAAAGCACGTGAAGCTGGCAGCTCCCACTACATTGATGTGACCAAGAAGGGTAAAGGAATAGCATTACTACTTGCTATTGGGAAATCCCTATATACGTCGACCTCCCTCCTCTAAGGACAAGCAAACCTGCAAAAATGCTCAACTCTTTCTCGCATTCGAGAAGGCACCCTCAACATAACTTCTCGAAATACTCAGCTTTATTTCCCCCCGATAATACCTCAGCAAATAATCCACACCAAGAACAAGAGTATCTCATATCATCAGGGTCGAAAGCAAGAGTATCCCATATCATGCTTTCTCCCTGTCATTGTCCTTGTCCTTGTCCACACCTGCAGGACAAGGAGAAAGAGAGCAGTCAGTCGGAACCTGAAATCAAACCTCCAATCGGGAACTGACTGCCTGAGACCTTTGCCCGGTTACTTACTTAACATTGTTCTCGAGTACTCATCCGCAACTGCTGTCAAGGTCACGAATTCCACCGGTAAATACCTCATGACAGTTGATCAGATATTGGCTCTTTACACTGAAGCTGCCAAGCGTGGATGAGTCACTAGGAAGGAATGTTCTGAAGGACCATTTAAATGCAAAGGGTACACACCACTTCTGTCAGGCAAAAGATTGAAGCAGAAGGTTCAACGATGAGCTAAAACAGATCGCTACAACACGAGAAGCTTCAACAACCTTTCACTAGCACCGCCGCCGAAGAGCAAAACCTCGCCATACCACATTCATTACTTTGTCAACAGCAAGAGTATCCCATATCATCAAGGTCGATCATACTCTAGATTTGATGGACTTGTTTTGACCCTCAAATTCTTGAGTCGACTCACTAAGGCGTCGTGAACTGCACATGTTGATTCATCACCCTTGAATCAAATCCTTAAAGATTATGTCACCAACGACCCTTGAAGATATCACAAGCCCAATTCAAGATCAAGTGTCCGCCACCTTGAATCGGATTCAGTTCAAGATTAAGTCTGTGGAAAGTCCTTTGGAGGAGACTAGAAAACCCTCCAACACAGTTCAAGAATAAGCCTGTGGAAAGTTACTTCTTCAAAAGAAAAAGTATCTCATATCATCTCTTCTCCATCTGCTTCTCCTTATCCTGACAGCTGAATGAGAGACAAGGAGAAGGAGAACAATCAACCGGAAGCCGAAGTCGAACCTCCGATCCTGGGTTGCTTGCTTGGAAGCCTGACTGCTTACCTTGTCGGTTACCTCCTTCGACAGATCTCCTAGCTCGGCGACTTGAGGGACTCCTACTATAGGGTTTGTATCGCACTTGGCCAAGCCCGAAACTACAAGTAAGCTTCAGGTGAAATTGATACATTACCTTGTGCATCTCCACCGGTTGAAGACACCACCCCTGAATGGAGGAAGCGTACTTCCAGAGAAGATGTCACATCTACCTATGAGAAAGATAAGGCAAGTGAAGACGATACCACACCTCGGTACTTAGAAGTTTCGCGATTACTCAGCGGCTTGGATCTTGCAAGTCCCCAACCGAGGAGCTTCCCTCACTCGGGAACTTAGGGGAGCACTGTTTGTACCATACTTGACCAATCCCGAAACTACTTAGCACCGGTCAACGTTATACCGTCAAGGATCCAGAAGAGCTTCCCTTCAACCAGGAGGCCAATCACAATGCGACACGTGTCGACATCAGAAGCCAATCACAGCGCGACACGTGTCAACATCAGAAGCCAATCACAACATGACACGTGTCAATGTCAAAACAAAACTAGAAACTCTCTTCTATAAATAGGGATCATTCTCCCACAATAATCTCTAATGTCATTTTGTACTAAACTATTCACTAGAACTCACAAAAGGAGAGCTTGAACCAATGTATTTGTGTAAACCCTTCACAATTAATGAGAACTCCTCTACTCCGTGGACGTAGCCAATCTGGGTGAACCACGTATATCTTGTGTTTGCTTTTCTGTCTCTATTCATTTATATACCTATCCTCGCTAGTGACCGAAGCAACCAAGCGAAGGTCACAAAACCTGACACTTTCTGTTGTACCAAAGTCCTTGCTGATTTTGTGCATCAACAACTTACAAAGCTACGAGATGGGGAGAAGTGGGTTGAGTTTTAACATGGAGCAACTTATACCAATTCCATGGAAAAACAGAGGAATCCCACCATGCAAACCAATCTGAACTTAAGAGTATATTCAAAAAAAGAGTAATATTCAAAAAAAGAGGTGGAAGGCATCAGTCGCTTTCGTGGCTTGGTTGAGCTCATAGGAAACCTGTGCACACCAATGACTAGAACTATTTGCATGAAGAACTTGCAACCAACACCGAGAACGACATATTTAGGACATGTACCATGTTAGTATGTTACACATCCTGATATAGATACAAAGCTGCTTAACAAGTGTCTCTGACTCTTATACCTTACGAGTTTGCTACACATAAACCACTAAAAGCAACACATTTATAAGAGTAACAAATTTGAATTACAGAAAGCAAAAGGCAATGCCAAAATATAACAGAGATGTTATTAGAAAACTCTTCATCTAGTCTAACCAGAAAACTTCTTAGTCTCTGAAATGTAAACGATACAATTTATGAATTATAATCCAATTAAAATGCTAGCATACCAGAAATATAAAAATTGGGAAAATTAAATATTGAAGAAGATATCTAAGGTATTGGAATAAACCTCGTTTAGCATCTGGAAGTCGTCCTTCCATAGGAGAAATTTTAGAATCCTAAGAAAAAGTACAAAAAAGCAGATGAAAACTTGAAAGCAATGATAAGGAAACTTGCCATGTTTCTTAAAATAAGTGATCATTGACCACAACATACCTTCCTGCCTGAAGAAAAATCAATGACGGGGCCTCCAATAACCTCAACTGCAATAAACTCGTATAAACAACCAATGAACCAATAAAGCTTGCATGTTGTTTAAATGAATTACTGATTTTTTTACAGCTATAAGATCAACTGATCAAGTTTAGTAAATTGAATAACGATTGACGATACGAAACAGCAGAAACGAACATACCACAAAAATCAATAGCCTTCTTCAAGCCATTGTTGGAACCATGATAGTACTCTTCCTCTTTCCGAATCGACCCATTCGGCCCACCCGTCTTCGTCTTGGCATCGTAGGTCCCACCATTGTGCCACCTACAAATTCACACCTCCAAAAACAATGAATCGTAACTCCAACAAAATCTATACAAACAAGGACATGCAACGCAAATGCTGTGATAGTTATGATTGGCTACTGAGAAAATGCAAGAAACGGATTTGGATATTTCGTTTATCAAAAATTTCATCGGGAAATAAACAGGGAGAGAGAGCATACGCCCAGCGGAGCATGATCGGAGCGCAACTTCGGCTGTAAATGAGAGCGCGGAGATCGCGTCGAGCCTTGGAGCCATGTCGATTTCTTTGAGGTACTCTTTGTCAACGAGCGGCGACGTCATCGGAACCGGAAGTGGGTGCTCGATTGTGACTCGGAGCGAAGAGAGAGGGCGATGAGACTGATAGTGCAACTGTGCAAATGAGGTTTAGAGAGCGCGCGAGAACGAAAGACCCAGTAAATGAGGAGACTGCACTGAAACTGCTCACAAGGTCATAATGGTCATTTCGCCATTCCCAGAATAATTGTAGGATACCTTGATTCGGTTAAGAATAATGCTTTGGAGACCAAAGTTTTAAACAAAATTTGTAAAACAAATGACATATCATATCACAAATAGGAAATAAACACGTTGATAAATACTTAAGTAATATTTCATTCATCAACATCCACATTGTTTGGTAAACAAAGTTTAGTTTAAAAATTTTGTCTCCCTAATATTATCTGTTGGTTAAACTAATATATTAAAGTTCAATTAATTTTTCAAAATTCTAATTCTTCTATTTGCAATTTAGGGGTGTAGTGTATTGAGATTTATACGGACATTTTATTGAGTTTTTAATGTGATAGACTGTGATAGAATTACTCACTATTATAAATTATATAAATTCCATAGACTTCTGTCGAATTCTAGAGAGTTCAATGCTAGAATGTTTTTTTTTAAATAATGTGATTGTCAAGCAGTCTGAGCAAGATATGACTTATTTGAAATTAATTAAATGAACAATTTATAAAAAAAAAAATCTTTCTATGGTAGTTCATATATTCTCCAGTCCCTTACCAATTCTTGGTCATTGAGATGTATAGTCAATACAGATTAATATTTAAGGATAACTATTACCTCTCCCTTCTATGGTATAGAGAATGATTCTCATTTCAGTCAATTTTATTAAAAAAAAAAAATTGGTCAATCTGTAAATTGAATCGTGATTATCTGAATAGGACGAACCGCCCCGTGGATATCTTTGCTTCGGAACAAAACAATTCAAATTAGTCGGTTAACTGGAATGTGTATTATCCAGTGAAGCAGGGTTAGGAACAACAAAGCTCTTTATGATAAAGAGATTCATTTTGCAAGTTCGTTATTACGGCTAGTTCCTACAAAGGATCGGACTAATGACGTATACAATACTTGAATTCTTGATGTAGATGCTACATAGTTGGTTCTCATCCTTTAGATACTACGAGTGTAATAGGAGCATCCGTCGACAATTGTCCATGTACCAGTAGAAGATTCAGCAGCTACCGCGGCCCCTACTTCCTCAAGTGGAACTCCAGGTTGAGGAGTTACTCAAAATGCTGCCAAAAAGAACAAGTTAATAATAATTATTATTATTTTGAAGTTTTCATTATTGAAATGGTGATCATAACCATGATAAAGTGGTCTTAAAAGGTGATCGTGGAAACGATGGTAGTGGAAGTGTTGTGTGGTGATTGTCACCAAGATGATAGTAGTAAAGTTGCTGCCTTTGGTGGCAGTGATAATAGTAGGGTAATAATTGTGGTGGCTAGGTGGTTGGGGTAGGGATGGGGGCTTAGGTGATTGGGTGGAGGAGATGGTCATGGTAAGGTGGGTGGAAGTGATTAATGATAGTCATTGTAATATGGTGGATGGTAGAGCATAGCATTAGAGAATTGAGAAAAATGAAATTCATCAAAATCTTAGGTGAAAAGGTTGGGTTTTTTATGACAAAAAACTTACTATAAAAATACTAAAAAAATCCATGACCTTTTAAAATACTTTAAAATAAGTGAAAATTTTAATACTCCTAAGTTTTAAAGACTCACAAAAACTCATAATTAAATACCACAAGATTTTTATGACTTCTTAGAAGTCATAAAAGTTTATATGACGTTTGTTGACTCTTTAAAAATCTAAAGAAATGCTAAGAAAACTCTCTCAAAAGTATGACTCTCCATCAACTGTCTGTCTCCTAATGTTTTTGGTAAAAAATTATATTGAATACACTTGAATTTGAGAGTCGAATAAAATCCATCAAACTCTATGTACAATACGCGCCCCAACCCCACATCAGATTAAAGTAAAATATCACTATTTAAAGTCATAATCTTTATTCAGTTTTGATTTCCCTAATATTCTTTTTATCATACTGGAGTGCAGCGAACTTGTAATCATGTTAACTCTAACTAATTTTGATTTCTCTAATAATATATCATTATTATATTGGAATATAAATAACTTTAAAATCATGCTAATTTCAACCCAGTGTGAGCAATGCAAACCATTAAATGGATATTATCAAGGATTTCACTTTGTAACAAGATTCGTTGAAAGATCATTACAACGATCATGTACAAAAACACCAAACAAATCGATATCGTTTGACGAAAATTGAGTATAGAAATTCCATCTCACCGTCGTATGTATTATGCTATGGACTCAACCTGTATCAATTTAATCAATGGAACGGTTTCCGGGTGTAACAAAATTAAGAAGAAAAATGAACTTTTGAGCTCATTCAACAGTTCTCCATTGCAGCTCAATCTGCACTTGACCATTCTTCGAGTCTATAAGATGGTATTTCTGATTGATTCGCTTGTTTGAAACGACATCCGTAAGAGTGATTTGAACATATCCCAGAGATTCCTGATTCCACAAAATACGAATGATTTCGTCAGATAATATAAACAAAACAAGGATGCGGAAAGAATTTTTCATAGCATCCGAAAGGAAAACTGCAAGTTCTTTTGGATAGAAAGTTGAGTGCAGGACAGGATACTGTGTGTTTAAACGGAGTGCAGTTGCTTGACATAGAAGGTATACACAACAATATCCAGGATAGGTGTCAATTTGCATACTAAGCAATAATGAGACGTGATTCGCACCTTTCCATGCAGAAGGCCCATCCTCGACGAGGTGCTGACAACCTCCACATGTAGTTTGTCATTAGTAGGAGGTTCCTCACACATGAACTGAAAATCCTCTGCCCATCTTGGATCTCTGCTTTTCTTTAGTACCTGCACAGCTCAAAGGAAATTGATAAACATAACAAGAAACAATCTTAAAATTGCAGACTTCGGGCATTTTCTACGACTCCAAGATGCCTACATTCTCAAGTGTATGTGTCTGTGTATGATAACTGATAAACATAAAGATGGTGCTCTCGTACCTTGGTTCTCTTTTCCTCCCCTCTGAAAATAAGTCTTACAGACGGATTACAGTGGTGCTTTCCTTCAAGATCTTGACCTTCATGAACTACAACAACAAGCAAACCTCCACCAGGTGGCGTTCCCTCAGGAGCTTTCTGTACTGTCAGTGTTTCATCAAATCCTTTTTGCATGTCCTCCTCTTTGAAAGGTTTATAATGCAATTCCACTTCAAGCTGCCCCCGCTGCTTCTCATTTGTGGCATCATTCAAGTCCATGTTTTTAAGGAGGTCGAGAGTCATAACTTTTGGCTCATTGTGGGGTAGATCTTTCATAGGTACTACATTCATACCCATTTTATCATGTTTGCCCACCTACACAAGGTAAAATGCATCATATAGTGAAAGATTTTGTTGTTGATGCCCCATGGACGTAGGCAAATAGCCAAACCACATTAATTCTCGGTGTTATTTGTCTTGATTATTTTGTTTTCGATTTTCGAGTTTGTTTTGTTTTGCCCATTCTTTAGTGCGATACCATACAATATGACTTTCGATGGTAAACTGGTATACTATACCTTCTCCCAGTCGTAAACAAGAAGTTCTAAAGCCTGAGACTCTGGATCTTTAACAACCAAGTTAAATTCCTCATTCCATTCAGGATTCAGGTTCTTGTGCTTGACAGTGGTCTTCTTCGAAGGCATATTGTTCTCGGTGAGCTTTAATTTCACATAAGGGTCTGAAGCACCAAGAAGATCCTTCTTTTTCAACTTCATTGCCCTCAGAACCTTCACATGGAGCATTCCTACGGGCCGGTTAAAGGCTCTGCAACGTCGAATAACTTTGTCAGCCAAAACTTAAAGAAACAAAAAGTAATTAAGTCACAATAAATTTCAGACAAATATAGAGACGTACTTTGCTGGGTCCATTATTGGCACTTCGAGAGTTTTGGGCCACAGATACATGTTAGCAACCTGATCTTTGATTAGCTCCTGCGGAAAAACCGTTTCTAACACAGTTAAAACTACTATTATGAAACTGATAAGCATAACACCATGATTAAGAATAAGTTGATCACATATGTGCAAAGAACAGAAACAGAGAAAGACATTGACATTCTACCTGGACGAATCTATAAAGGCCAGGTATTGACATAAGATCAGCGCCCAAAAGCTTTAATCCGAAATCAACATAAGGCTGCAAAACCACAAGAAAATAATCACAGAAAAGATTGAAGAATTAGCACTGGAAAGCATAAGATCTACATAAGCTCTTAAGGAAAATTATAAGGAAAACACTAAACAGATTCAACAAAGAATATATTCTTGACGAAAGACAATCCTGAATATACATAATCAGGATTGATCTGGACTTCCAAAAAATGAACATTGTAATGTGTGTACCGTAAAACTTGTAAAATAAAGAGGAGCTTCGACATCATAATAGAATAGAACTATGTAGTTGCGGTTACAATACTGTAGCCATCACGAAGAAAACAATGGCAACTTCCTTGAAAACAAGATGTGTACATATATAGTTCTATGTTATTAAGACCCAAAGGGCCAGTACAACACCACAATTAAATTTTTACTTCACCAAAACACAAACCTTATCCATGAGAGACACGTTTATTTGTGCGAAACAAGGAAAGCTTGGAACCAACGGCTTCAAAGTGATACGTGGTGCAACAAAAACTTGTAAATCCAGTACCTGAAGTGAAGCAAACAGTACAACATTAATAGAAGCAATACTATCTCCCTGCCTCAATTCAAGGACACAAAAAAATTAACAGTAGAACATATTCCTAGCACAGAACAGAAAACCTGAACGGTTGCTTTCATTCCAAATGCTTTAGCAGCAACAAGGACATTAGGGTTTCCAGCCCATTTTATGGAGGGTTCCATAATCAACTCTTTCTCATCAGTGACATAAACTTTCATGCCTAAAACCAATCAGATGCAAAAAAAATGAATGTGATGTTTGGAAAACACTTTTTACATAATATGTGTGTGTATGTATAGTATACACACACACACACACACACACACATATAGAGTTCAAGAAGACAGTGAACTGCCAAAGCTGGAATGGAAGTTCCTAATAACTCTCTGATGAAGTGTTTGTGATAGAGAACCTTTAAAGTGGAATATCAAGTTAACGAACCTTGGAAAGTCGGTGGTAAGGAACCTAAAGTCAGTGTTTCAAACTCAACAGATTCAATCTTGTAATTTGGAATTTCCTTAGCAATTATGGGCTTTGCAATTTCTTTTGCAGTCTTGCAGATTGCCTATAGAAGAATAAAACAGAAAGCCATGAAGCATCAATAAAAAGTCAAGATTATATGAGAAAAGCAAAGGAGCTATATAAGTTTCAAGCACCTTGTCCAGATACGGCCACATATATTCAAGAAATCTGTTTAGCCAGTCAAGCTTCACATGGGAAAAAAGAAAATGTCAAAGAGAACGTAAATGCTATAACACCATGCTATTTAACATTATGAAAGAATAGTTACTGACACGATCGTAGTCTGGATTTTTCACCCACTGAGGTATCTCGGGAAGCATACGCTGCAATGTCTCCGTATCTTGATCAACCAAGGGACGAATTTCAGGATTCTGACAAACACAATTCAAACTATTAGAGTTACACAAACAGAAATAGACATGTCATATTTTTCCACAAATATGCAACAAACACTGTGCATCAACTTCTTTTCTCGTTTGTTCCAATCTTTTCTTTATCTACAGTTATAATCTAGTAAAAGTTACTTTAAACCAAACAAAAACAGTGAGTCGATAATTTAATAAATGGACACATTCATGTAGTACTGAGTTGATAATTTCGCAATGCTGAACACAGAGCACCTATTGACCAAAAAAAAAAAGAACACAGAGTACCTATTGACCAAAAAAAAAAGAACACAGAGCACCTATACTGCTTGTTTCATGAAAGTCAAGCTAAATTTAAAAATCTCTCCAACTACATCAGCATCTAAATCCAGAAGATATTTATTTTTTACCAAAATACTATAAAAAAAATGCAGATAGCAATGCTGCAACACACACTCACTGTATACACATACATATAATATAGTATCTATATATGTATGTATCGACATACACACACATATACACATATTATATTAGGATTTTACCAAAGGTGTCCTAGAAATTGACCTAACTCCCTCAATTTAAAAATCGATCAATGTCATCTCTGAATTTGACTACCGCACATCATGATTAAATGAAGAAATCCCACAGCATATTAATCAAAACCCATTTACACGGATGAAGAAAATAAGGAAACCCAGAGCAATCAAAGCAGATAAGAACAAATCACATTACATGTTGAGGAATAATCAAAACCCAAAAAAAAAAATTCCAAAAATATAAACAAATATAAACGAAAAATGTCGATATTATATATATATCAGAGAACAGGAATGGAAAGAGAGGACCACCTGAACATCAGAAGATTGGACATAGATGAACAGGAAATATCCAGCTACGAGGCCGATTGAAATCCCGAGTCCGAATCCGCAGAGCCCAAAAATCGTACTGAAGAACCCCATTTCCTCAATTAACCAAACGCAAATCACGATTTTCTTGCGCTAATCTCTATGTCTTCCAGCTTTTCAGATCAGTTAATCACTGTATTAACATCGCCTAATTACGTAATCTTTGAATATTGAAATTGTTTAGTTTGCATTCCATTTTGTAAAGCACGAGGGGAAGGACTTGGTCTTGATTCGTTAGATTAAAATTTGCGATTGAATAGAATAATCCACCGTTATTTGGGAAGCCGTGGACAAATTATAATCTAATTATATAATTATATATATAAGTGCCTAGCCTCACATGAGCACATGAGCCTACGTCCTACGTCGGACGGACGACTACCGGCCGGCTAATGCGCACATTTTTTTAATATGACCGGATATTTAAAAAAACAAAGGTTTAAAATAGGTTTTTTTATTAGCACCCCACAAAATGTTGAATACACCCCACATTAAAATTTAATATTAAATAACTTATTTACCCCACTATGCAATGACAATTTTGACCTTATTAGGTTTTTAAAAAATAAAATAAAAATCTCTAAATACACCCCAAATCACTAAACCCTATTATTTATCTTCTCAACTATCAAAACTCTCTCACCCTCCATTGTTGAACAAAACCCTAACTAATGAAACTACAAGCATGTTGATTGAGAAAAATTGCTTTTGACGAATGAAACACAAAATCAATGTTTCGGAACCTTCACATGAGGTAAGAATATGTTTCATCGATGGTTTGGTTAATTTCATATTCCTTTTTTTTTTTCTTCCATTGGTTATTCATTTTCTTCTTTGCAGGTTACAAATCCAGCCAGTGATCCTCTTAGAGAAGGTTTGGTTATGTCCCTTGAAATGAACATTGGAAAGCGACAAAATATTTTGGAGGTTGGACCTGAAAATGCATCGCAGGTTTGTTGGCATGTACCACTCTGCCTATTGATATTGAGTTGTATGGTTCTTAACAAATAATTGAGGTGTATGATTCTTAGTAAATAAATGAGGATTTGATAATAATTTTTGGTGTATTTAAATAGGATAGCATACAAGGCAATACCTCTATAGGGGACAGTGAGGTTGCAACAACGAGTATCGTTGATTACACAAACGCATTTAAAACTGACGAGGTAACTATTTTTAGTATATTGAATGTGCATCTGTGAATTTCATGGAAACTCTTGCATTGTTTTATGCAGCATAGTGCATTAGGTTCATAATAGGGAATAACATATGGGTTGGAATCTTAGCATGTCTACAAACATTTTGTTAGTGGCAAATGGCAATGATCTTGTATGTACAGGTGTTCAAAAGTAAAAATGATTTGCTTGATTGGACTCGCGCACAAGGAAAAAAGAATAATATGGTTATTGTCATTAAGAGGTCTGATGCGGGAGGGGTTGACCGAAGGTGGAAGAGAGCTCGAATAACATTTGCTTGTGAGAGACATGGTGAGTATCGATCCATATTGAGGAAGTATGATATTAATGACCAAATGCCTTTTAAAACTATACTCGAGCTCCACCTTATCTGCAATCTCAAATGCCTTCTCAATCTGATTTCATCATAAACCGAAACTTGCATTGCGAATCACAACTTTTCAACCCTGTACAGCAAGCACAATCTCTGAGACCGAGCCAAAAAAACACTTCTTGTGGAGGAATATAAGGAGTATATTGAGAAATGTGGGGTGTATAGAAGATGTGGGGTGTATGTACAAAATATAAGGTATATATTGAGAATGTGGGGTGTGGGGGTATTATGGGAAAGGAAGTGGGGTGTATTAAGATAATTTGTAAGTGAAAAAGAAACTACGCTTTTTTTTAATATCTCCAATAAAAAAGAATGAGTCCTTGTATGACAGCGATAGATTAATAATCAACAGCCAAAACCAAAAATCCCTAAAATATAACAAATATAAACGAAAAGTGGTGATATTTTGTCAGAATACAAGAATGTGAGGACCACCTCCACCTGAACATCGAAAGATTGGACATAAATGAACAGGAAATATCCAACGAAGTGGCGTGTCCTCTCCGAATCCTCTTTGCGAGAATTCTAGGATCAATTCATCATAATCATTCATCGTCCATCGTGCGGTAAGTTTTCGTTAGAAATTCATGTTCTCTGATATTTGCAAAAGCAACAGCAAAAGAAACTTTTAAGAGAGTATATGAAAGAGAGGTAGTAAATGTTCATGTCACTATGTTCGCCGTGCATTATATTATATTCCTCGAAATGGATAAAAAGTTTACTTATATCTTCCCACTGGCCAATTAGCTACTAAGCTGCCTGTGGCAATTATTCATAAGGGATCAAGGTAATCTCCAGCCGGAAAGAAAAAAGAAGATCGAGGTAAACAGTTCAGCAAGTCGACGACTTCTAGGACTCTACTTGGCTCTTTTGTGAGCTTCATACAAGTAGCCTAGGCTCACAACAACAGCAGCAACCGCGACTCCTACCGCTCCTTGTGCCAGTATGGTGCTGTCCTTAGCAATTGTCTTTGAGGAAGTGGGGTTTGGAGTAAACCCGAGCTCTGAAAGTTTCTTATGCGATTCAGCATAATCTCTAAAAAATGCTTCCGCATCCTGTCATACGCCAAATTTAGCAAAAGTAAGAAAAAGAATGTCAAATAAAAAAAGCATAAATAAACCCACAACGATGGCTAATTTTATAAAGTTCAATCACTCCAACCAAACACAAAATTGGGGTTCGGTATCCGCTGCAAAATGTAAAACTTAACCATATTAGCCTCAGCTTTTAAGTGGCCATGATGCCAGAAGAGGTGTTCTGTTACTGCTTAATAATGAGCCTGGTTTAACCCAATATCGGTTAATATCAATTCAGAGAAAAGGCTAGCCCAAATTGAAGAAGAAAAGGGGAGATGGTTTACTTGAGTAAGCTCCATTTTCAATCCCGACGAAACCTGTTTTTATTGGATTGCTTACAATTTACAAGGGCTTATAAGAAATTAAGAGCTAATAAAGTAAACCATCTTATAAACAACTCAACCTAAATCTAGCATTTTTCCAAGTGGTTGGCAGGTCAGGGGTGATCAAATTACGCACCACCAGAACATGGGTGAGCCACATTTGATTATTTTTTAAATTAGAGTCAATCGACAATATTAAAGTAGCTCTAAACAAACAGTGTAAGTATGTAAATATAATCAAGCAGTGATAAATAACCCAACACTATTTATCAGAAAAATAGGACTGAAACAAGCCCAAACCCAAATTACCTTTGCATACAGATCAACATATTTACGGAACTCAGGATCCTCCACTAAAGCTGCATCTGTCGGAAGTTTCAACAACCCCTCTGACTCCTCGTTCAACAGTTCACTGTCAACAATGAGTAGCAACAAATGTTCATATCCACGTGCAAGCATAATGACATAAAATGATAAATTTTCACCAATTTTTCAAGTCTTACACAAAGTATGAGTTATCAAACTGCAGAGGTTCCTTAGTCCAAGGACCATCAAAACCAGATCTGTCTGGATGTGCCCTTCCCTACAAGACCAGAGCAAATGAAGCAGAGTAAACATGTCTATATAATACCAAAGAAGACCGTATATAGATGCATTAAGGAGGAAGAATTACCAGTGTATGACCCCCAGATAGTGCAACAATATCCTTGTCAGACAGCCCCATTCTATAAAACTTTTCCCTCAAATGTGGTGCACCTATTATCAAAACATAAAAGACACCGACAAGAAATTAAACTTCTTTTAATGAACAACAAAAAATTCATCTCCCAAACAAGCAAAGTATGCCAACTTCTTATACATCTCCAGCATTCTTAACACATTAACAAAGCTAGGAGATGGGAAGCAGTGGGTTGAGTTTTAACATGGAGCAAGTTATAGAAATTCCACGGAATAACAGAGGAATCCCACCATGCAAACCAATCTGAACTTAAAAGAATATATTAGTGGTGTGACAACAAAAATGAGTCATATTAAAAAAAAAAAGCTGGAAAGCCTCAGTTGTTTCCGTGGCCTTGTTGAGCTCTACGGGAAATCTGTGCACGCTAATGACTACAACTATTTGCATTAAGAGCTTGCAACCAACATCGAGAACGACATATTGAGGACATGTACCATGTTAGTATGTTACACATCCTGACATGGATACAAAGCTGCTCAACAAGTATTTCTGACTCTTATAAACTTAGAAGTTTGCTACACATAAACCATTAATGCCAAAATATAACAGAGATGTTATTAGAAAACTGTTCATCTACTCTAACCAGAAACTTCTTAGTCTCTGCTATGTAAATGCATACAATTTATGAATTATAATCCAATTAAAATGCAACCATATAAGAAATATAAAAATTGGGAAAATTAAATATTGAAGAAGATATCTAAGGTATTGGAATAAACCTCGTTTAGCATCTGGAAGTCGTCCTTCCTTAGGAGAAATTTTAGAATCCTACGAAAAAGTACAAAAAAGCAGATGAAAACTTGAAAGTAATGATAAGGAAACTCGCTATGTTTCTTGAAATAAGTGATCACTGACCAAACATACCTTCCTGCCTAAAGAAAAATCAATGACAGGGCCTCCAGTGACCTCAACTGCAACAACACCCGCAAGCTGAAAATACAAGTAATCATGCCCCTTAATCGCTACTTTCGTTGAAGAATCCATGCTATCTTCGACACATTAAGGAAAAACTGTGGTGATCTTTGTAAAACCTCTTCATTTGCAAATAATTTGATGAACTACAATTATATTACAGGCTGAGTAAATCTTTCAGAACTATAATCACCTGGTATAGGTCTGCATATGTAATCCTTGGATGCTTCGACTTCACTTCCTCTGACATAAAAGAGAAGCACCAGTCAAAAATACCCCGCATTGTATATCTATTTAAAAGCATGACTCTCAACTGCATTATTTGTATGTACTCTTTGTAAATTGGGTAAATTGCGGTTTGACCCACTGAACTATCACCCCAGTTGATATTGACCCCCTAAACTGTTTTTTTGGTAAATTAACCCCTTGAACTAATTAAAATCAGTCAATCAACCCCTTGCCGTTAGATTGCGGAATCAATTCCGTCAAATTCAATGGCAAATTAGTCATTTTGTCATCAATTATTACTTGTCAGCTATAACCACCAATAAAATTTTGACACAAGGACATAGAATAATTCAAAAACATATAGAATAATGAGAAAACATTTACATAACGGACCATATCAAATTGTCATTACAAATTATTTTGTTTTCAAATGTCATAAGTTCATTGGTGGTTATAGTTGACAAGTAAGAATTGATGAAGAAAAGACTAATCTTCCTTTGAATTTGACGAAATAGTGGATTGAATCTACTGATAAGGGGTCAATTGGCTGATTTCAAATAGTTCAAGGGTTAATTTACCAAAAAAATAGTTCAGGGGGTCAATTTCAACTGGAGTAATAGTTCAAGGGATCAAATGGCAGTTTACCCTTGTAGAGTTAATGATCATACAATTTTTGTATAATGGACAAGCGAATGACACTGTAGTTACATATATATTGAAACATGTAAGGCACCTTGGAGACAACCTAATATGCTACATAATGACAACTTTAATACACGGTTGCTTACTATGATTTCATTACAGTTTTCTTATCAGTTTCATTTAGAAATGAGAAACCGAAGCAAACCCAAGTATGCAGTATGCACATTGCCTTTAGTTGCATATACAAGACCGTAAAACCATCTAAATTCGTTAAATGCTTGGCATTAAGGACTTCCGCTATCTGAATTGCAAACAAAGACCAATTGTAGCACCGATAAACTCATATAAACAGCCAACGAACCATTAAAGCTTGCATAGCATGTCATATGACAAAAAAAATTACAATCATCTTGATTCTCGCTTCTCATATACAGAATTGCATGTTGTTTAAATGAATTACTGATTTTTTTTTTTACAGCTACAAGATCAACTGATCAAGTTTAGAAAATTGAATACCGATTGACGATACGAAACAGCAGAAATGAACATACCACAAAAATCAATAGCCTTCTTCAAGCCATTATTGGAACCATGAGAGTACTCCTCCTCGTTCCGAATCGAACCATTCGGCCCACCCGTCTTCGTCTTGGCATCGTAGGTCCCAGCATCGTGCCACCTACAAATTCACACCTCCAAAAACAATCAATCATAACTCCAATAGATTCGATACAAACAATGACATGCAATGCAAATGCTGCGATAGCTATGTTTGGCTACTGAGAAAATGCAAGAAACGGATTCAGATTTTTCATTTATCGAAAATTTTATCGATCGGGAAACAAACAGAAAAAGAGAGAGAGAGAGAGCATACGCCAAGCGGAGCATGATCGGAGCGCAGCTTCGGCTGTAAATGAGAGCGCGGAGATCGCGGCGAGCCTTGTCGATTTCTTTGAGGTACTCTTTGTCAACGAGCGGCGACGTCATCGGAACCGGAAGTGAGTGCTCGACTGTGACTCGGGGCGAAGAGAGAGAACGATGCTTGTGATAGTGCGACTGGACAAATGCGGTTTTGAGAGAGAGAGAGAGAGAGAGGGGGTAGAGAGCGAGAGCGGTAGGCCCAGCAAATGCGGAGCAGCACCGACCGTGCTCACAAGGTCATAATTGTCATTTCACCATTCTCAGGATTAGAAAATTCGAGTTCAATTAATTAACCATTTGTTGGATAACTCCCGTCACGGGTCTACACACTAACCCGTGTTTTGCACCAGTACTTCTCATTTCGAAGTTAGTTTATTTCAAAAAGATTGACGGATTAAACTATAATTTGGGATAAAGAAGCAAATGATGAAAAGTTTCAAGTGTTTTACTCTAACAGGTTTATTGACTTAAGTAAAATAAACTTAGCAAAATATTTCTTAAGGTATCTATGTCCTTCTAAGAATATAGAAGCGCGTTCCTCCTCGCATCCAGCTTTTCAGTTATGCATCTGGAACTCCGACCAGAGGTTCACAATATGGGTCGAAATCCGAAATATCATATCTTTGAGAAACAAGCAAGCAGCACTTGCAGAAGTTGGCTAGCTCCGAATCAAGCAAATAGTTTGAAGGTTGTTTCGTTACGCATTACACAAAAGTTATTCTGGGATGATTCACTCATGATCCGTTGGTAACTATTCATCTTCAAAGTGGAGCCCTCTCTCAGAACCATAGTTAGGAGAAATTATGAGACTATTATTGTCTGAGACCATGACATGTGGCACCTTGGGTGGCAAGAAGGACCGGAAGACCCATAGCCCTAAAGCGTAGTCCAATAACCTTAGTCTAGTAGGCTAGGCTTAAGCCCATTGAAGATATGACTTGTCTCTCAAGTAATGAAACTCTAATTCAAGTCAAATTAGGATATCTTGGGGTTAGGCAGCGTAATCATAATCCTAGGATAATTGGATATATGTCCTAGGTTCTCTCTTATATAGACTCCCGATTTAATTGGGATTCCTTTCTCTACAAGAATTCTCAATATCTTTATAAATAATCTAGCCTGGTATTTATCAGAGGACATTTCTCTCAACCTTTCTATGTTCATCTCTCTCAAGTTTGATATTCTCTATAAGACTACGACACACATATTCTCTCTACGCCTATGTAGGCTCATCATGCATACACGTTGCCGTCTCTGCAAAGACACGTCCATGTAGAACTCATCTCCTTAACGGCTAGTGATAGGCTTTTAGTCAAGGATGGTACATGATGTCTTGCATATCAAACCATTCTTTCTTAGAATTATACATGTGGTTTGATTCTCCTTTCCCAGAGATATGTAGGCAGTCCAATTTGGATTCAACAATACCCCAAATCAACTTCATTCTCCTCTCGCCGGAGATCATTGGCAATTTCGACTAGATTTCACCCGCCAAAAAACTTACATAACATAAAACATCATTGTAATAGTGCACTCGTGTCATATAAATCACTAAAAGACATCAAGGTGTTCTCCAAGGGAAATGTCATATATGACACGCCCGACCCCGATATCCTCCAAACACCAGGGTAGGCACGTGCTGGCTAACACCCGAAGGTGACGAAGCCATACTTACATGCATGAGAACTATGAAGAAAGAACGAACATAAATAAAACTCGTAAATTTAATTATAATGAATATGCAATTGTGGAACGTGTTCAGAGTATACAACTAAACCAGAACATTGAAGAAGGAATATCATAAAATTTTACGAACACATAAATGGGTCCTACATTGAGAGGACTCGAAGATACTGATGCGGGAGTGCCTTGACGCCGGGATTGTATGCCTCGATTCTAAGTCCTGAGGGGGGCGCAAAACAAAACATGAGTGGACCAAGTTTATATATAAGTAATACTAAAACAGTTATTCTTCAACGTACTAACCCCCAGTTTAGAAAACTCATATAGCATAATAAGTAATAGGTTTTCCGAAAACCCCAGCATGCCATAAAACCTTCATAAAACATATATCATATATAGTGTGCTTAATAGCATCATGAAGACATATATATATATGTCTTCATGAGCCCGAAGGTACTTCATCACCCGCCTGTAGGCATATATAAATATCTTTCAGCCGAAGCCATATATAAGTATATTCCGCCCGTAGGCACTACATCCCCCGGTTGAAGCCATATATAAGTATCTTCCGAACGAAGCCATCTACAAACGCCTGGCCGAAGCCATATATAAGTATCTTCCGCCCGTAGGCACATATAAGCACATAAAATCATAAACATAATATTTCCAAAATATATCTCATCGGAGCTCAATAGCTCAAACATCATATCATAAATCATGTTCATAGTATATAATCATAAATCTTTCAAAGAAAGTAAATCCAATAAAGCATGATATTCCATAAAGCGTAAATCCGATTTACTCAAAAACGTTTCATAAGACGTAGTCATAAAATCATGCTTTCATATATGCATTTCTAATAATAAATCATGCATTTTAGAATGGGTCAACTCACCTTACTCTGTTATCAAAGAGCCATGCAAACTAGGTAGGACAGAAACGCCACTAACAAACGCACATAAGCACATAAAGTGACCAATTAATAAAACTCTACTAACAGGATTGAATTTGGGAAAACGGACGTTGAAAATGGATTCAGGACGTTGAAATAACCTAAGAGGGGTCCCAGGCAAATTTCGTAAAAGTCAACTAGAATATTCCATAAATATTTCAGAGAATATTTCCTGACAGAATATTCCCTAACTCGCCATGGTTTGGCCGGAAAACACCTCGAAAGTGGCGAAGGTCACCGAAAACTGGGTAAGCTTTAAAAGGTTATAACTTTCTCATTTCTTAGCCAAATCGGACTCATAATATGTCAAAACGAAACTTCAAACGAGAGGAATAAGATTATGCCTATTCGGAAGCCAAAAGGTGACTGAAGATGGTCGAAAAATACCTGTATACACACTGGTCTCGTCGGTAAACTGGGGAAAAGTCCCCTCACCGTTTCTAGGTTCGTGGGGTTCACACAGAGGGTGTGGGATGGTGGTGTGTAGCAGTTGTTGTTGTTGTTGTTGTGTTTGTGTGCTTTCCTAAAGATGGGAGGTTAGAGAGTGATGAGAGAAATGAGATAAGAGAAAGTGAGAGAGCCTTAAGGGGGAGAAGAGAGGGAAAAAGAAAGAGAGAACCGGGGACCAAAAACAGAGGTGGGCCCTACATGGCACACCAAATAAGACCAAAAAGCAAACATTTAAAATAAATGCCCCAACTAAAGTGAAATTACAAAATTGCCTTCGACGTTCCGTAAAATCCGGGACAGGTCATTACAATCTACCCCCGTTAAGAAAATTTCGTACTCGAAATTTGAAATAACTTGTTATACATAAATCCTCGAAGATAGGAAGAAGATAATATATATATATATATATATATATATAAAGAAGAAATCAAGTCAGAGCGGTTGCATCAAAGAAAATATGTCACACCATTGCAATTAGGTTGCAATGATTCCTCTTTCATGCCTCCAAGCTCATACCTTCTTCCCCCATCAATATAAAAGTAGAATCATACTTTATAAAGATATAAAGTCGAAAATATATAATAACGTAAGGTCAAAAATATGTACGCACATTAAGATAACGTCAAAATAGATATGTATAAACAAAGAAGCTGAGAACTCGTACTGAACTTAAAACTGAAAGTGGAAAAGACTCACCCAAACGTTTGTAATGTCAAACATACAAATATATAACTATAATAAGGTAAGCTATAATACTTGTATTGAAAATAAAAACCGACATTGAAAAGTGGGTCTCGCCCAAGCATTCATAATGTCACGTACTCCGAGAATAAGTGTGTGTCTTTGGGTCGAGCCCCAACAATAACTACTCAATCATAACTACCGTAGACGGGTCTACCTGCACACTTACTAACAAACCCAACGAATAAGCCATCGATATTATAGTCTACAGCCCGCAACATCGACAACATATTGTTGTCTCAATAAGCAAGCAGTAATTACCTAAGGGTGCAACATTACCATTTTATCCAACTCCAAGGCTACATTATCAGAAACACACAATTTCCCGTATCGTAGATTCGATCCTCTGAATACCAGTTTGCAATACTCCTCTGTCTAACCAGTGTTGCCTATAAAATGTAGCATACCATGTCCCAAATAGTGTCATACCCAAACGAAAATAAAAATTGTCGTCGTAAACAACTCCGAAAGAGATCGGTGCAAAATCTAATCATGTTGAAATCATAGAATGATCAAACACAACACGTCCTCCAAGGTCTAGATAATTCGTTCAAACTGTCTAATAGTCCTAGAATGAAATGCAGTATTGGACAACATCTTAGTACCCATAGCCTTTAAGAAAACTTCACGAGACTTAGAAGTGAAACGCACATCACGATGAGGTACAATAGTGATGGCACACCCTAAAACCAAACAATGTGATTCACAAAGCCTAAGCGAGCTGATTCATTGAAATTTTTTCTCGGATTTAGCGAACAGCTATGCCGAGAAAGCTAAAAGAACACTTAAGAATTTAGGGTCAAACAAGTCCATAAATCTAAAGTACGAGATAACTGGAGTGAATGCTTAACTTTGATGCGAGAACATGTGCGAGTACAAAACTTGATTCGATGATAAGTCGAGATGGTTGAGTGCGGGCTCAACTCGATTGGTAATCAAAAGTAATCTGATAGGCAGAAACTCAGACTTTTTCCCCTTCTAATAATCACAATAACTTGTTACAATGATAACCTCAGAGGTATTCAATCTCCAGTGGTAATGATTCGCTCGATAGGGTGATAATGGGTGATTGAATGACTGGTGGTCTCATCAAAAACTTTTGAACCGGAGTGGTTTTCCTGAATAGTCTATCTACTTTAGAAATCATACGAAGTGTCGAAGGGTACGCACGAACCCAAAGTTGACTAGAGCGTCATCCAGCATCAGGAGGTGAATTTAGGGTTTCGGTCGAAACTGATGTCGAACGAGATGTCAGTCAAACAAAGTCTAGAATGAAGAATTATGACAAGTGGTCGAAAGTATAGTCCTCATGGACTGGTAGATGAAATGACAAGTGAGTTGATTAACAAATATTGAAACGTCATCATAGTCTCCACTTGTACAAGGTGGTTTGTACAGGAAATCTATGGTACCCATTTCCATTTGCATCCTCAGTGGGTCTTCAACAACCTAAAAAGGATAACCATGGAAATTCCTTCCCACATCCAAACAGGAATAGAAAGAAATTGAGACAAGCCCGATGGCTTCCACTTACCAGTAACTCAGACATTTACTCACATATTCAGCGATATCCCATTCATACAATACCAGTAATAAAATGGACGACAATAGTGGTACAATTTATTACTGCCATCATGCATGGCATACGCTGAGACGTGAGCCTCATCAAGAATTTTCCTTTTTACAACTTCAATACCCTTAGGCAAAACAATTTGTTTCTTAACAACAAAGTTCCAACTCCCTAGACTTTCAAATCTCATCTCGTGTTATCCGACACTTGCTCCTTTAAACTCGCACATTACTGATCAAACTCCTCGGGCTTTCTACCCGAAAACTATCAATACATGCTTGACTAGGAAGTGAGCCTACAATACTCATCAGGGATCGGACACCAAAGTAAGGCCAATTCCTCGAAGAGAAAACGATAGTGGGAAATGGATAGCTCGAATGAAGGTAAGTTGTCCATAGGATTCCTGACTAAGGACATGAGCTACGAAATTTATCCGACCAAGATGATACTCAAAAGTGCAATCTGAATCACCGATGAGTTCCATCCACCTCTTCCGTTTAAAACTCAACTATTTCTATGTCAGAACACACTACAATGTAACATTCCATATTGACCAACGGAGAGGGGGTGATGTGCCTTATATGTACATGCCCACCTCATATAGCACGAGGCATTTTGGAAACTCACTGGCTTCAGATTCCATCAGAACTCTGAAGTTAAACGAGTTCGGGCCAGAGCAATCTTAGGATAGGTGACCCACTAGGACGTTTTCGTCTGATTTCCTAGAAACAAAACCTTGAGGGCGTGGTCGGTGTTGGAAATGTGCCCTAAAGCCAATCATATGATGATACTTTACGGACATTTCACATGTTAAACTAATCTAGTTTACATATAAAGGGCAAACATTATTGTTTGAGCCGTCTCATATAAACGTTATATGCTTAAACGATAAAGTCCAAGGAATATGTGATTGGGAGAATGCAATCTAATGAAGTTAGATTAATGAGACCATTCTTTCGTAGACACATCCTAAACGTTCCTGATCATAGGATTGCCAATTGGGCATTGACAGTCCGATAAGATCAGTACGTACTGTGCCTTCTCTCAGGGAGAGTGACTAGCCTCGAGTCATTGGTGTGTGTGACATCAAGACAAGTACGTAGGTGCTCAATAGAGAATGAGTTCACTGAACACGATCAACGAGGAGTTCTCATACTCATGTCACATGAGACTCATGGTTGGGATAATGCAAATTAGTCTTTTGACCTGAGGCATCACAGTTGTCTTGTGGTTAAGTCCTTGATCTTTGATTATGTCAAAGTCACCCCATCGGGGTGTCCACGACATCATTGGGGTTAAGCCACTTAGTTATGGAGACAAGTGAATGTGCAACAAGGGATCTCTAACCTTCAAATGGTTTGAGGGAGAATACTCTATGATATGATTAAAATCTCTGGCCAGAGTATGAATGAGATTTGGGAATGCGTTCCAAATCACATTCAAGGTAATCATATAAGCAAACGAATCACATTGGATAGTAGACATGAATAAATAAACTATCAAACCAAACAATGTGGTCAAGAGTATTAGATTAGAGAAAGACCGTATTGCATTTGTAATCCTAAACTGAATAGGTTCTCTACCTCTTCTGATTAGCTTGGGTAGCCATGATATGCTGCTAGGTGTCACTCATGGTTTGTGGAAGCCCTAAACGTGTGTAATCACTAAAGGGAGAATTGAAAGTAAGTTTCAATTCACAATCGATGTAAAATGGTTTTAATCGCCCACTGCCTCGCTAAAAGGAACCTAATGTATCGTACACCGTGTAAGGTGGAGATTGAAGAAACAAAGGAGATGAGTAAGAATAATTAAATGGTTTAATTATTTATGGCAATGATTAATTAATATGTTAATTAATCAAACGAATAAGTTCGTTAAAGACCTCGGGATAGTTTTGGACCTTAAGGCCCAATGGGCTTCGAACGTCAAAGCCCATTGACTTAAGTTGTATGACAACTTAATGAATAATGATTCACAAAGGCCCAATTAGCCCAATTAGCCCATAATTAAGGAGGGTAGTGAACTTGGCTTAATTGCAAGTTTGCCACTCCATTGTGAGGTGGTATAAAAGCAACTTTATAGCCATTTCATCCTTAGGGTTTTTGTGGAGAAAAGATGAGAACAAAAGCTCTCTTTGCTCTCAAAAATTCAGCCACCCTAGAGGAAATTATCTAGCAATTTTACTTCCTCTAGGTCACTCATTTCTTCTTCAATTTAACCTTGGTGTAGAATCTTTAGAGGTTCTCAATTTTGGGAACTTGGAGAACCTTTTCTTCTAACCAAATCCATGGAGCTAAGAAGCAAGGAATGAAGGCCCTATCTCTTGGGTGATTATCCTTTGCATATGCAAAGAGGAATCTACAAAGGTAAATATTTCTCAACTAACAAATTATTGTTTTAAAGTTAAGTCAAGGTACACCAATCTACTAGGCTTTGAATTTCATGGTTGATGTTTTGTTTTTGAGTGCATGTAAGCATGATTCCGCCTTTAATTTGTTAATTGCATGCTATTGATGTTGCTCAAATGAACATGTTTTTCACAAAATTTCCTTCAGTCGGGGCCCAAAACAGACAGTATCGTGCTACGACGGAGCCGGTCTGGGATGTGACATAATGATATCAGAGCCACTCTACCGTATTGTGCGAGTGTGCCGACGAGGACGTCGGTACCCTAATGGGGTGGATTGTAACATCCCACATCGACCAACAGAGAAAGGATGATGTGTCTTATATGTATATGCCCACCTCATATAGCACGAGGCCTTTTGGGAACTCAATGATTTCAGATTCCATTGGAACTCCGAAGTTAAGCGAGTTCGGGTGAGAGCAATCCTAGGATGGGTGACCCACTGAGAAGTTCTTGTTTGAGTTCCCAGAAACAAAACCATGAGGGCGTGATCGAGGCCCAAAGCGGACAATATCGTGCTATAGCAGAGCCAGTCTGGGATGTGACAACAACTTCTTTGGTCAGAAATGATGCAACACTTCTCACGGTAGAGAAAACGTCACTAGATTTTACAGCAAGGGAAAACGGTTACCAGCTCTAGGTCAAGAATAGGATGATTCACTTCATATGGTTTCAACCGTCAAAAGGCACACGCGTTACACAGTCATGCTGCATCAGCTTGCAGCCAAACATTCAATAACACATCACTGAAGAATTTGAAATTTATCGATATCATCGAAAAGTGTAAAAACGATGATCAACAGATTCAATACTTCCTTTGTTAGAAACTTCGTTCACCTTCAATGTCTCAAACAAAATTGACTAGTTTCTTAGCCGAAAAGGAAATAGGGCTATGCTCAAAGAATTGTTAAGGACATCTGATAGAAAGTGACGAAACCAAGGACATTTCGCATTTCACAACACCTTGTGAGGTTTTCAATTTCCAACAGTCGTAACCTTTTTTGGAAATTGATGAGAGTAGTGTCTGCTACAAAAGAGTCTCTTAAGAAAGTATCTAATCTAAACAAAATCAATGTTCGAAGAATTTGGTGTAAAGCTGACTGTCGATGTTTAGTGAACTTGACCTCATTGTTGGAGTAAGCAAGAAGGTTATTGGTAAGACAATCATCGAGAAATCTTTTAAGGGTCCACATAATTTCCTTCAGTGGAAACAACAAGTCCGAAAACATGATTTGATCTCACCAAACTAACACTTGCTACACTACGCATATAACTGATGTTTCCTCACTTTCTCTAACATGAACATCGGATGTTTCGAGCAATCTCCATATAAACATGAATCTGCTCGTCATTCCTAGGGAACACATGTCGCAGAGTAACATCATCGTTTCAGAACACTCCAACTGGTCTGGTCCAAACCTTAACCACCACTAAGATTTTTCTATTTCACAACACTCCTATGTAGATCTGACTATGCCCGCCATTCCTAGGGAACGGATGTCGCAGAGTAACATCCTCGTTTCGGATCTTCAGCTGGTCTTAACCAGACTTCCTCTTACTGAGATTTTCTATTTCACATCACCTAATGTAAATCAGACTCTGCCCGCCATTCCTAGGGAACGCATGTCGTAGAGTATCGGTCTGTTGTTGAAAGTCGTCCATCATTC
This sequence comes from Malus fusca, assembly GCA_035220775.1. Taxonomy (NCBI): domain Eukaryota; kingdom Viridiplantae; phylum Streptophyta; class Magnoliopsida; order Rosales; family Rosaceae; genus Malus; species Malus fusca. The sequence continues at coordinate 24,149,915 of CM069063.1, forward strand.
CATTTCGTCACCGATGAGGCACAATCCCGACACGAATTCTTGTATTTCAAATAAAATATGACAATTCAGACAGAAAAAGGTTTGCACAACTACGCCGAATGGCACAAAAATCTGGAAACCATGACATCCAAATGATGTCAAGGCCAACACACTACTACAGTAATAGAATATCTTAAGTATGCTCTGAACAAATCATGCTTTGATACCAAATTGACACGACCGACCCCGATATCCTCCAAACACCAGGGTAGGCACGTGTTGGCCGACACCCGCATGTGACGAAACCATACTTACATGCATGAGAACTATAAAGAAAGAACGAACATAAATAAAACTCGTAAATTTAATTATAATGAATATGCAATTGTGGAACGTGTTCAGAGCATACAACTAAACCAAAACATTGAAGAATGAATATTATAAAAATGTACGAACACAGAAATGGGTTTTATATCGAGAGGACTCGAAGATACTAATGTGGAAGTGCTTTGAAGCCGGGATTGTAGGTCTCGATTCTAAGTCTTGAGGGGGCGCAAAACAAAACATGAGTGGACCAAGTTTATAAATAAGTAATACTAAAACAGTTATTTTTCAATGTACTAACCCCCAATTTAGAAAACTCATATAGCATAATAAGTAATAGGTTTTCCGAAAACCTTAGCATGCAATAAAACATTTGCAAAACATATATCATATATAGTGTGCTTAATAGCATCATAAAGGCATATATATATATAAATCTTCATTCGCCCAAAGGCATTTCATCACCCGCCCTTAGGCATATATAAATATCTTCCGACCGAAGCCATCTATAAACGTCCGGCCGAAGCCATATATAAGTATCTTCCACCTGTAAACACTACATCCTCCGGCCAAAGCCATATCTAAGTAGCCAAAGCCATATATAAGTATCTCCCGGCCGAAGCCATATATAAGTATCTTCCGCCCGTAGGCACATATAAGCACAAAAAATCATAAACATAATATTTCCAAAATATATCTCATCGGAGCTCAATCATCATATCATAAATCATGTTCATAGTTTATAATCATAAATCATGTTCGTAGTATATAATCATAAATCATGTTCGTAGTATATAATCATAAATCTTTCAAAGAACGTAAATCCAATAAAGCATGATATTCTATAAAGCGTATATCTGATTTACTCAAAAACATTTCATAAGACGTAGTCACAAAATCATGCTTTCATGTATGCATTTCTAATAATAAAATCATGCATTTTAGAAAGAGTCCACTCACTTTACTCCGTAGTTGAATAGCCGTGCAAACTAGGTAGGACGGAAACGCCACTAACAAAAGCAGCTAAGCACATAAAGGGCCAATTAATAAAACACTACTAAGAGGGGTCCCGGGCAAATTTTGTAAAAGTCAACAAGAATATTCTGGAGAATATTCCAAGAATATTCCGAAGAATTTCTAGAAATATTCCAGAGAATATTCTTTGACGTAATATTTCATCCGGGTCTGGGTTGGGTCGGAATAGGGTTTTGGGTCTGGTCGAATTCGGATCGGGTGAACGGGTCAACATGTCAGGTTGACCTAGTTCGCTGGAAACCTATCGGAAACTGGGTTTTGGCCGAATTTTGGGGTAATATTCAAAGCTTCATAACTTATTCAATACTTAACAAAATCGAGTGATTCAAAAACGAAAATCATACTTCTCGACAAGACGAATAGAATGGTACCTTTCTTGATGGCTAACTCACCATGATTTGGCCAAAAAAATGTCTTGAAAGTGGCGGAGGTCGCTGGAAATTGGGTAAACTTTAAAAGGTTATAACTTCCTCATTTCTTAGCCAAATCAGACCCATAATATGTCAAAACGAAGCTTAAGACAAGAGGAATAAGATTATACCTATTCAAAAGCCAAAATGTGACTGAATATGGCTAGAAAATGCCTGCAAACACACGGGTCTCGCCGGTAAACTAGGGAAGAGTCCCCTCGCCGTTTCTAGGTTCATGGGGTTCACATAGAGGGTGGGGGATGATGGTGTGCAACATTTGTTGTTGTTGTGTTTGTGTGCATAAGAGAGGGAAAAAGAGAGAGGGAACCGAGGACCAAAAACAGAGGTGGGCCTCACGTGGCACACCAAATAAGACCAAAAAGCAAACATTTAAAATAAATACCCCAACCAAAGTGAAATTACAAAATTGCCCTCGACGCTCCGTAAAATTCAGGGCGGGTCGTTACAATATATGACGTGATAGCTGAGTCATTTGACCGTTTGCTATCTAGCTGTCTTTTTTTACAACAAACAAAGATGGTGTCTAATGCCTTTAATCTAAACTACCTATTAATAGAACCCTCTTGGTCAACCAAAAGAGGGTGAAAAATCTATTTGTCTTCTATCACACAAAAAAAAATGATGGCAATAATGTAATTTGACATATCCAAATTTTACTGTTTTTTATTCAAGCCTCACATGGAACTGATGTTAAGATATATCTAATATTAAAAAAATAAAAAATAAACCAAAAACCTCCTACTCCCACTCCCACCCACTCTCTCTCTCACCCTCTCTCATTCTTATTTAAAAATAAATAAATAAATAGTTCATACAAAGTGTGTAGCCATATGCTAGCTTAGTTTTTAATGCCTAATTCCCATTGACAACTAATAAGATGGAAACTAAGATCAAACTTTAATTATTTTTTAATAGTTAATGTAACTATGGACCCAATATACAAGCCCTCTAAGGAAAGCTATCCTTATTTTTCTTTTCAGAAAATGGAATTAGTTGTGGGATCCACCCTACATCGAACTTCAATGATTTGAACCATCTATTCTGTAAGTATCGATTCATAAATCATCTTCGCAAAAATTTAATTTAATCCAAGACTATTTACGTATTTAATTACCACGGTGAAATTTCCATGTTTCTTAGAATATAGTGTTTGTTACTTTCTTTGAACTCAATATTTTGCTAATATTTTGGAACGATGATTATGATGTACAACTTTAACAATAGACGGTTCAGATCATTTGTGAAGTCTAGACTTTTAGGTTTGGCTTTCCTTGTCAACATTGTAAGTGTACCACATGCTCAATCTACCTTTAGGCTGTTTTTTGTTTATGGGCTGTGTCAACTGTGAAGAAATGTACAAGGATGGGACGCATCTCACTTCAAAAGGTTTGTTCATGCATGTGCATTTCACTTGTACATTTGTGCTTCATTTTGACTAGCCTAGTTGTCTAGTCAGGCTTGCGCGCAGATTTCCAACAAGCTAGGCACGCAAATTAAGACCTATCCACATAGGCTTTCTGATAGCTTTCTGTTGATAGTCAGATCTTAACACTTAATCTTTTCTGATCAGTTTGTAGGATGACAAGTGTCCTTGGTAGGTGAAAAACAAACTGAAGATTTTGGGTTAAGATCCCTAGCTTGGGTTCTTCGTTTTTGGGGGTTTTCATATTATATTTCTAGAGAGAGAAAGAGAGAAAAATGCATTAAGGCCTCACCTTCCTCTTTGTTCTTCATTTATGAAACCCTCATTGCAAAACCTTATTTCATGCATTAAACACCCAATCATTAAATAATAGGGTTGCATTGTCTTTGCTTTGCATTAAATTTGTGATCAAGTGTTTCTAGTTTCAAATCTTTAAAACTAACCCATCTTAGGATTCTTGTCAATTTCTTCCTTTAACTGTTTGACTAGAGAAACTGACCAGATATTTGAATTCATATCTGCATATCATAGTCATATCATCATATGCATATTTTGTGTGCTGATCTCAGTGCCACAAGGTGAAGAGCTCAGGAAGAGCTGCCACTTCGTGAAGATTGAAGGAGTTCATCTTGTGAGGCAAGGTTGCACAAAGGTAAAGCTGCTCCATAGATAGGGATCTAAGAATTGAGCTTTGCGTGATACTTTTTATGAACCTTGATTATGCTAGTGGATTGGACTTAGTGGAGAGTCCCCATTTTTTTTAACCTAGAGGTGAGTTTTTCTGGTAAAAAACATCTTGTGTTCAAAGTTATCTATATTGTGTCACATACATATACATGTTACATGTATCACTTGAGTGTTTAATAAGTATGTGCTCACAATCATGCTCGTTTGACAGTTGATAACTTGGAACAAACTGAGTGCTTGCTGACTAGGATAACTTTTGGTAACTGAAATTGGTCTTTTAATCTTTGATTTATTGACTAATATATCTGTCTTAGTTGACCAGCGGGCTTGACTAGTTAGTCCAACAGATTATTATTTTTATATACAGGTTATTCCACCTGGTACCAATTTCATCATTAAAGTTCGATATGGTGTAGATCCACAACTAACTACCATTTTTGAAAAAAGATGGAGATTCCTTTCCTTGTCTGACCCAAAATATTAATAAAATAAAATTTTACACATCTATTGAAAAGAAAGAAAATTTAACATATATATTCAATTAAGTGAGAGGTATTAGGTTCAATTCTCGCCAAATGTGAATTTGAACCACATAATTGCTAATCCATTGTGAGGCTTAACCTGTTCCCCCATCCCCTTAATGTAGATAATATCGTTTGTTCAACCAAAAAAAAAAAAATTAACCACGTCAATTAATATCTATATTCAATTAAATGGTCGCCACTTAGTACTACGGTTTAGAGGTATTCCTCTTCACTTGTAAGTGAGAAGTCTTATGTTCGATTCTTGTCAAATGTGAATTTGAACCACATTATTGCTAGCCTATTGTGAGGCAAAGCCCATCCCCTTCTTCTTTAGTGTAGATAATATCGTTTGTTAAAAAAAAAAAATTAAATACGTCAATAATCAAATAAAATTTTGACATCTCCAATGGAGTCCTAAAGGGACAACCACCATATAAAATGAGTTTAAAACAAATATAGAGACAAAATGAATCTTCAATGGATCAGAAAGTGAGTCCCTAAAGTATAGGGACTCGTCGGATACTTGGTGTATGTATCCATATATAGAGTCTCGATAGACTACATGGACTCAAATGGTGGACCTAATATGACAATTTAAGTGGAAAAGCAGACGTGTGTCTCAGATCCCATCATCTAGTCTTCCATGCATGCTTCTTTTCTCCTTAATTTATGTCTCCCTGATTTGCTTTTTGCATCTGGGTCAAACACGTTGTGAGAAGTTTTAAATGTGCAAGCGTCGGAGAAGGTAGTAGCTCAGCTGACAGCATCGTCGATCTTGGCCAGAAGTTTGGCTTCCTTTTAGGTTGGGTATTAAACTTAGGGCACGCCATCCTTCTTTAGACACCCATGGTGGCAGATTGAACAATAATTGGGAGAGATTACATCTGGGTTTCTGCTTTTTTTTTTTGGGTTTTTTTTTTAGCTTTTTTGTTTGTTCTTCAGGGATTTGTTTGCTGCCTTCATGTCTTCAAAATTGAAAAATCGAAATCCCAAAACAATTTCGAAATCCTGAAAAAATTTCGATTCGGTTTTGAACTTTGGTATTGGTTTTCAGAATTTCATACCGAAAATGATTGGTTCGAGATTCGAGTGACCATTTTCAGGTTAGGATCATGTCCCATCCACTCCTAAAGACGGACCTTCTGCATAGTAAGTACTCGATATTCACCGTCAATGAGAAATTTTATTTGAACCCTTATAACCTTTTTCTACACCCAACTTACTCTCTACACCCATATTACTTTTAATTAAACTATCAATATCTCTTTAAACACAAATTTACTACCTAAACTACCTTCACAAATACAATTCCATAAATAAACACACCCATTTAAAAAATAGAAACCCAAAATCAGTGTCATGCAACACATTCAATGCATAAATAGAGCTGTATCTCTCACATATTTGTTTCGTGCTTAATTCTTATTTTTGCTGATTTTACTTAATACGTTTTAATTAATCCTTCGTATGCTGATTTTGCTTAGATGATTAAAAAAATTAAAAAAATTTAAATCCCATATATGCATCTACTAGTATGCTTTGGAAAAGGCGTTAATTTTGTTTCTAAACCTTAAAAAAAATTGAAATCAAATGGAAAAACTTGCATAAATCATTTCAAATTTTAGTTAGAGGATTCAAAACTTCAAAATCATCATCCATCGGTAAAAAATAGCTTCTTTTTTTTTTAGAGTGTCTTAGAGTTTTAGTTAGAATGAACGTAAGATAAAAATTACATGATGATAGGATTTGATGAGAAGCAACTCCATCGTTGCTTATTGCCTTGTGAATAGGCAACCCAATCCGCTCTCATTCCTCCCCAAAGCACTCCAGCCCACTCGGGCAATTTGGACTCAAGGTGTGAAACGCCCAAATCTCAGTGTCTGAATGACAACGAGATGGCCACGTGCTAGTTGACACCCAAGGGTGACGCAAGCCATTTTATGAATGCATATGCCAAGAACATGTGAAACATGCATAATAATTTCGCACGTAACTATGCAATATAAAATTCAAGTACAAACCTTAACAAAAATATAATAATATTCAACTGCTAACAATTTAAAAGCGATGATGCATGACATGTTCAGAGCATACTACTAATTTGAAATATAAGTGGAATGAATATTAGAAAGTGCGATTACAAAAATGTCCTACACAGAGGGGAGGACACAAATTCACTGATATGGGAATGCCTCGTAGCTCAGGTCGTATGCCTCGTTCCTAGGTCCTGAGGGGCGCAAAACAAAACATGAGTGCACCAATTTTTTATATAAGTAATACTAAAACAATTATTCTCCAACGTACTAACCCCCAGTTTAAAAAAACTCATATAGCATAATAAGTAATAGGTTTTCCGAAAACCCTATCATGCCATAAAATCTTCATAAAACATATATCATATATAGTGTGCTTAGTAGTGGCATCACAATCGCTCAAAGGCCCTACATCGCCTGCCCGAAGGCATATATAAATATTTCTCTTGTAGGCCCTACATCGCCTGTCTGAAGGCATATATAAATATCATTCGCCCGAAGGCACTACATCACCCACCCGAAGGCATATATAAATCTTCCGTCTGTATGCCCTACATTGCCCACCCGAAGGCATATATATAGATATCATTCGCCCGAAGGCCCTACATCACCCGCCCGAAGGCATATATAAATCTTCAGCCCGTAGGCCCCATATCACTCGCCCAAAGGCGTATATAAATCTTCTGCCCGAAGACCTTACATATCTCCCCTGAAGGCATATATATATCTTTCGCCCGTAGGCCCTACATTACCCGCCCGAAGGCGTATATACATCTTCCACCTGAATACCCTACATTGCCTGCTCGAAGGCATATATAAAACTTCCGCCGAAGGCACTTCATTACCCGCTTGAAGGTATATATAAATCTTTCGCTTGAAGGCCCTACATCGCCCGCTCGAAGTCATATATAAATCTTCCGCCCAAAGGCCCTACATCGCCCGCCCGAATGCATATATAAATCTTCCACCCAAATGCCTTACATCGCCCGCCCAAAGGCATATATAAATGTTCCACCCGAAGGCCCTACATCGCCCGCCCCGAAGGCATATATAAATGAATATCCACTAAGTAAGCACATAAAATCATAAACATAATCTTTCCAAAATATATCTCATCGGAGCTCAATAGCTCAAATATCATATCATAAATCATATTCATAAATATCTCTGTAACGTAAATTCGATAAAGCATGATATTTCATAAAGCGTTAATCCGATAACTCAATAAACATAGTCATAAAATCATGCTTTTCATGTATGCATTTCTAATAATAAAATCATGCATTTTAGAAGGGGTCCACTTGCAGATACTCAGTCATTGAAGAGCCGTTCAAACTAGGGAGGACGGAAACGCACCTAAGCACATAAATGGACCAATTAATAAAACTCTACTAAAACGATTGAATTTGGGAAAATGGACGTTGAAAAACTTGCATGACATGTTCCGAGCATACGCATTCATAAAGTGGCTTGCGTCACCCTCGGGTGTTGGCCAGCACGTGGTCATTCTGTTGTCCTTCGAACACCAGGATCGGGGCGTGTCAAGGTGAGCCCAATGGAGAAGTCAACCAATAATCGCCTAACCCAGTGCCATGCCTATATGACTCAAGCCTGACATCATCATGACACCAAGCACTGTTTAAATGATAAAAAAACTAATTTTTTTAAACATTTGATATTAGCTACATTAAGGGATAGGGGCTTTAGCTAATTAGTTTCATAATGAGCTAGCAATAATGTTGTTCAAATTCACTTTTGGTGAGAATCGAACCCAAGACTTCTCACTTACAAGTGGAAATGAATTAAAAATATAATAAATTATAATTTTTTCCTATAAATATCTAACCATGTTCCTTCACTTTACACTACATTTCAATATTTTGAAATACTTTCAACCAATCTTTTATTATTTTATAAACTAAAAATACTAATATTTTAATATGGAAATTGAGTTTCCACCATAAAACCAATTGACAATATGGGGAGTAGCCCAAGATTATATAAGCACATAGCAAACCTTGTTCTTCACCGATGTGAGACAACTCTTAACACGCCCCCGCACGTGTGGCGGATTTTCAAGCCTACACGTGGACAACAACTAGGTAACGTGGAGCGCGTGTGGCCGTTTGGCTTCACACGAGGACAACCCGCTCTGATATCATGATGAAATTGAGGTTCCACCATAAAACCAATTATGAGCTATTTAATTTAGAGTGGAGATGCACTTGGGTAATTATTGTTCATTTAAAGGGATTGAGTTACCTATTGCTCATGAGGCTTTACTACACTTGAAGTTCTCCGATAGTAAAGTTGGATTATTTTATTATTATTTTTTTTTTTGAAAGGGAGTCGGATTATTAAGTGTGAGTTTATTGATAAATTTTAGTTTTATTTATAATTTCATCTTGCACTTGATTATAATTATATAATATAAACAATTAACATTTAAAGTTTAAATTGGGTATAAAATTATGATTTTAAATAAAATTTTAGTTTCTAAGTTTTCCAATTGAAAATAAACAACAAAAATTTTATTAAGTAAAAAATTTGTTCAAAAAAAAAAAAATTATAAATGAATATTTGTATAAACTATAAAGGTCTCCTCTCTTTCTTTTTTAATTCTCCAGTCACTCTTTTAGGTTTCATACCTCCATTTCCCCTTTCACACTCTCGTCCTCAGTCCGTCTCTCTAATCCAAAAATCGAACTGGAATTTCAATTTTCAATCCGAATCGCTGTATAATCCAATCAATTTTGTCCTCGAATAATACAGGTTCCCTTTGAATTGGGCATTTTTAGGATTTTTTTTTTTGTTTCAAATATATACAGAGTGAACAATCTAGGGTTTCAGATTGGGGGTTTTGCTCCTGCTGAGCTGAATTCACAAAGGTTCGATCTTTTCATCTTCCTAAGGCTTTCGGATTTGACGCAGGCGACAATCGGATCGACTATGGTGTGATCGCCGCTCGGTGGCGAGCGAGTGAAACGAATTTCCGGGGGTTGGGGTTCTTGTATGGAAACTCGGAGCCGGAAGCGGGCGGAGGCCACCTCAGCAGCCCCTTCTTCTTCGTCTGGTCGTACTACTCGTTCTTCCAAGCGCGCTCGTCTTTCTGCTTCTACATTGTCTTCTGTTGGCCCCGCTTCGATTACGACCCGGTCCCGCGCTTCTCGGACCCAAAACGAACCCTCACCTGCCGCACCCATGGACCCCACGAACGAATCGTCCGGCTCGCGCGGCCGCCGCAACAAGAGTTCCGATAAAGATGGCTCGGATAAAGGTAAGGAGAAGGAGCATGAGGTTAGGATTAGGGATAGGGAGAGGGAGAGGGAGAGGGAGAGGGAAAGAGAGAGGGAAGCTGAGAGGAACCTAGGGTTGAATATGGATGGTGGAGGAACTGGCGATGACGATGACAATGATAGCGAAGGCGGTGTTGGGATTTTGCACCAGAACTTGACTTCAGCGAGTAGTGCCCTTCAGGGGCTTCTTAGGAAGATCGGCGCCGGATTGGACGACCTGCTTCCTTCTTCGGCTATGGGTTCGGCTTCTTCATCGCACCAGAGCGGGAGGCTGAAGAAGATATTATCTGGGTTAAGAGCTGATGGGGAAGAAGGGAAACAGGTGGAAGCTCTGACGCAGCTCTGTGAAATGCTTTCAATTGGAACTGAGGAGTCGTTGAGCACGTTTTCGGTTGATTCATTCGTGCCTGTACTTGTGGGGTTGCTTAATCATGAGAGCAATCCAGATATTATGCTCCTTGCAGCTAGAGCACTCACTCATCTTTGTGATGTGCTTCCATCATCTTGTGCCGCTGTGGTGCATTATGGTGCTGTTTCTTGCTTTTGTGCAAGGTTGTTGACGATTGAGTACATGGACTTGGCAGAGCAGGTTTGCCTTTGTTATGCATTTATTATTTTGATGGCTGTTTAAAGAACATAAGTATTGGTATTTCCTGTGAATTTTTTCATATGTTTTTTGTGCATTTTTAAGATGTACTTTTGGAGTACTCTGTTCTGATTTCTATGGTTGTTATGATGTAAACAGTCACTGCAAGCTCTCAAGAAAATATCACAGGAACACCCAACTGCCTGTCTTCGAGCCGGTGCTCTTATGGCAGTGCTTTCTTATCTGGATTTTTTCTCCACAGGAGTCCAGGTAATCAAGCTAGTTAACTTTTTACATTGTAACCTGATTAGGTATGCTGAGTAAGGTTTAATTATTTACTTTGGATTTTCGTTAACTGTTTGTATTACAGCGTGTGGCATTATCAACTGCTGCGAATATGTGCAAGAAACTTCCTTTAGATGCAGCTGACTTTGTGATGGAAGCTGTCCCATTGCTGACAAACCTTCTGCAGTATCATGATGCAAAGGTAAGTTCATCTTTTCAGAGTTTCTAAGTTAAAACAGTAGGTCTGTTTAGTTTTTGTTTCCATTGCATAATGTTCCCCTTTTGTTATTATGTAGGTTTTGGAGCATGCTTCTGTATGTCTGACACGAATTGCTGAAGCTTTTGCATCATCTCCTGACAAACTTGACGAATTATGCAACCATGGGCTAGTTACTCAAGCTGCGTCTCTTATTTCCACCAGCAATTCTGGAGGTGCCCAGTCAACTCTCAGTACACCTACTTATACTGTGAGTCCAATTTTGTTTTTGTTTTTATTTTTATTTTGATACTTGAACGTTTAGCACATATGCCCGTGGTTCCCCATCAGGATCTAAAACTTTGACTTAAAAACCATCCAGGGTTTAATTCGGCTACTATCAACCTGTGCAAGTGGTTCCCCATTAGGGTCTAAAACTTTACTTCTTCTTGGGATCAGTGGAATTCTTAAAGATGTACTTTCAGGTTCTGGAATTTCTTCTAGCACGACAGTTTCTCCTGCTTTAAGTAAGCCACCAGAGCAGGTAATTTTTTTTGTTGGTTACATTCTAGCTTCACCATTTAATTATCTCTGCTGTTTGGGTAAATCGTAGAGTTCTTTATTCTGAGTATCTTCCTACCTTATATTTGTAAGCTATTGATTAGTTCTGAAAGTTAAATATGTTCTGTGCGCGTTTATAAACTTATGACATAGAATCAGTTTGTTTTGAGTTGGGGTTGAAAATTGTACTGATGGTGCTGTTATCAAGCCCCTTTTTTTAGTTGGGTTGAAAATCACGTCGATGTTCTTGTCATATAGGTATTTTTTAGTAGGGTTGAGTTGGAAAATTGCATGTTTTTCATGGGAGTACATCCATGAGAGAGCATCGGTACAGGGTTTGTAACCGAATAGTGTGTAATATGGAGATCACATGGAACTTCATGGGGCCTTTTATAATCACTTCGAGATAACAATGAAAGTTTGTCTGGACAGCTAAAAAGCAGCAAACTTGGTTGGGTTTGAATTGTTAAGTGGGTTTTGAATTGTTAGTGTAAAGTTTTTTATTTGGTGGTTACCAATTTTAAATCTTGCAATTTATTCTTATTGTTGATATTTAAATTCTTTTGATTCTTTATACTCGGGCTAGATCTTTGAGATTGTCAATCTGGCAAATGAGCTACTTCCTCCTTTACCACAAGGAACCATTTCCATTCCGTCCAGCTTCAATGTATTTATGAAAGGTCCTGTTGTGAAAAAGTCATCTGCTAGCGCTTCTGGGAAACAAGAAGACACCAACGGAAATGGTTCTGAGGTTTCAGCTCGCGAGAAATTATTGAATGAACAACCTTCCCTTCTCCAGCAATTTGGAATGGATCTCCTTCCTGTTCTAATACAGGTCAGTATTTGGCATTCAGCAGATTTTGTTAATTTGTTATGTTTGATAATTGATATTTTGTGTACCTGCCAAACAGATATATGGTTCTAGTGTTAATGGCCCTGTTCGCCACAAATGTCTTTCAGTAATTGGGAAATTAATGTACTTCAGCAATGCAGAGATGATACAGTCATTATTAAGTTCGACAAATATTTCAAGGTATCCTATATTTATTAATCAGATCTCTTGATATGATGACAGCATGCCACTACAGTTACTAACTAGTACTATTAAACCATTCGGTAGTTTCGTAGCTGGTGTCTTAGCATGGAAAGATCCGCACGTCTTGGTTCCTGCTCTCCAAGTTGCTGAGATACTCATGGAGAAGCTTCCCAATACTTTCTCCAAGGTGTTTGTGAGAGAAGGTGTTGTTCATGCTGTGGACCAACTTATCTTACCTAGTACTCCAAATTCAGTTCCTGCCCCAGTATCTTCTGCTGAAAAGGATAGTGATCCTGTTTCTGGAACATCATCACGGTCTAGGCGTTATAGACGACGCAACAGTAACCCAATTCCAGATGGAAATTCATTGGAAGAAACTAAGAGTCCTGCTTCAGCAAATATTGGTTCACCTCCAAGTTCAGTGGAGATTCCTACTTTGAGCTCCAGCCTTCGAATCACTGTCAGTGCATGTGCTAAAGCTTTTAAAGACAAGTACTTCCCCTCAGATCCTGGGGCTGTTGAAATTGGAGTTACAGATGATCTATTACATTTAAAGAATCTATGCATGAAGTTGAATGCCGGTGTTGATGACCAAAAAACGAAAGCAAAGGGAAAGTCGAAAGCATCTGGGTCTCGCTTGATTGATAGTTCTGCAAGCAAGGAGGAGTACTTGACTGGTGTCGTATATGAGATGCTAGCCGAACTAAGCAAAGGGGACGGTGTATCCACTTTTGAGTTCATTGGTAGTGGTGTTGTTGCAGCGTTGCTTAACTATTTTTCTTGTGGGTACTTTTCCAAGGAGAGGATTTCAGAAGCTAATTTGCCCAAGCTTCGTGAGCAAGCCCTTAAAAGATTTAAGTCATTTGTTGCTGTTGCTCTTCCTTTGAGTATTGACGAAGGAAGTGTAGCACTGATGACTGTACTTGTTCAGAAGCTCCAAAATGCTTTGTCCTCCTTAGAGCGTTTTCCTGTCGTGCTGAGTCATTCATCTAGGTCATCCACTGGGAGTGCACGCCTCTCCTCTGGACTTAGTGCATTATCTCAGCCCTTTAAGTTGCGTCTTTGTCGTGCACAAGGAGAAAAGACCCTCCGAGACTATTCATCAAACGTCGTTCTGATTGATCCATTAGCAAGTTTAGCTGCTGTAGAAGAGTTTCTTTGGTCTCGAGTTCAGCGAGGTGAATCTGGTCAGAAGCCTGCTGCATCTGCTGGAAACTCGGAATCTGGAACTACACCTACAGGTGCTGGTGCTTCATCTCTGCCTACTTCAAATCCTGCTTCCTCCACTCGTCGCCATTCAACGCGGTCAAGAACATCTGTGAATATAGGAGATACAGGTAGGAGGGAACCATCACAAGAGAAGAACACAAGCTCATCAAAAGGGAAGGGTAAAGCTGTTTTGAAGCCTTCTCAGGAGGAAGCAAGAGGAACTCAAACGAGAAATGCAGCTCGTAGACAAGCAGCTCTTGATAAAGAAGTTCAAATGAAGCCTGCAAATGGGGACACTACTTCTGAGGTTTGTTATTGATACTGAAATGACATCCATAATCATTATTGAGATAAGTGTTGAATTATACAGTTTTGGGTTATTTTTGTTCACGCTGACGGACACTTCTAGTAGTACTTTTTAACTAATGCAATCTCTTTCTTTGCTTATCTGATGGGTCTGATATGGCATTGGGGTTCTGATATGGATTCAGTTTGCATCCAACCTTAGTGTGTTGATTATCAAATTAAAGATGTAAATTCTAATGGTCATGGAATTATGGGAAGGTCTTGTTCTTTTTCTGCTAGTTTATTCAAACAAAGGGTTTATTGGGTATTTAATGAAACCGAATCCTTGTAAGGGAATTTAGAATGGTATGCGGGGTAAGGCAGTGCATTAACTTTGGCGTCCCTATAATATAGCCTCCCCTTCTCTCTTTTAGCACTTTTCTCTTAATGCCTTAGATATCTCATTTATACGAGTTTTGGTTAATACACTGGGGATATATCCTATTTCTAGTGTGTTTTTTTTTTTTTTTCCCATTTGGTTTGGAGGTAATTGCTGGCATAGTTCACCCATTTATTCCTTTTACATATTTCTGTCTGAACAGTCGTTGATTATCTTTTTCTGTAGGATGAGGAATTGGATATATCGCCTGTTGAGATGGATGAATTGGTCATTGAAGATGATGATATCTCAGATGACGAAGATGATGACCACGATGTATGTTATTTGAGTCTTTATTTTATTGTCCAGGATAGGAGATATTGGATACTTACTTTGTATTATACTCTTTTGCTATTGTTGTTATTTTTGCAGGTTCTAAGAGATGACTCTCTTCCTGTTTGCATACCGGATAAAGTACATGATGTGAAATTGGGAGACTCAACTGAGGATGCTACTGTAGCTTCCGCCATGAGTGACACCCACACTATCCCAGCTCCTGGCTCTAGTAGCAGAGCTGCTACAGTTAGAGGCTCAGATTCTGCTGATCATAGGAGTAGTAATTCTTATGGTTCAAAGGGTGCAATGTCATTTGCTGCTGCCGCCATGGCTGGGCTTGGATCTGCCAGCAGGGGCATCAGGGGAGGCAGAGATCGACAAGGACATCCCATTTTTGGCAGTTCTAGTGATCCTCCTAAGTTGATTTTTACTTCTGGAGGGAAGCAGCTTAATAGGCATCTGACTATCTATCAGGCTATTCAGAGACAGCTTGTGCAAGATGAGGGTGATGATGAAAGGTATGCTGGCAGTGATTTCATATCCAGTGATGGTAGCAGGCTGTGGAGTGATATTTACACTATCACATACCAGAGGCCAGACAATCAAGCTGACAGGGCATCTGTTGGAGGTGCAAGTTCTACGACTTCAACAAAATCTTTCAAATCTGGATCTGCTTCCAATTCCAACTCCGACTCCCAATTGCTTCAAATGTCACTTTTGGATAGCATTTTGCAGGGAGAGGTTCCTTGTGATTTAGAAAAATCTAATCCTACTTACAATATTGTGGCACTACTCCGTGTACTAGAGGGCTTGAATCAGCTTGCACCTCGCCTAAGAGCTGAGATAGTTTCCGACAGTTTTGCTGAGGGTAAAGTTTTGAATATGGATGA
Source organism: Malus fusca (assembly GCA_035220775.1). Lineage (NCBI taxonomy): Eukaryota > Viridiplantae > Streptophyta > Magnoliopsida > Rosales > Rosaceae > Malus > Malus fusca. The sequence goes on from CM069063.1 coordinate 24,165,410, forward strand.
CTTGAGCACAACTGGTGCTAAGGTTTTTCCTGAAGAATTTGTTAACAGCAAACTCACTCCCAAATTAGCCCGACAAATTCAAGATGCCCTTGCATTGTGCAGTGGGAGTCTTCCTTCTTGGTGTTACCAGTTGACAAAAGCATGTCCATTTTTGTTTCCTTTTGAGACTCGGAGACAGTATTTCTATTCAACGGCTTTTGGATTGTCCCGCGCTTTGCACCGTCTTCAGCAGCAGCAGGGTGCTGATGGTCATGGTGCAAATGAACGAGAGGTGAGAGTTGGGAGATTGCAACGACAGAAAGTTCGTGTGTCCCGATACCGGATTTTGGATTCTGCTGCAAAAGTAATGGAGATGTATTCCAGCCAAAAATCTGTGCTTGAAGTAGAATATTTCGGTGAAGTGGGCACTGGCTTGGGTCCTACACTTGAGTTTTACACACTTTTAAGTCATGACCTACAAAGAGTTAGACTGGGCATGTGGAGATCGAATTCTTCCATGGAGAAAACATCAATGGATATTGATGGAGATGAACATAAAGATGGAAAAAGCAATGGTGACATTGTCCAAGCTCCTCTTGGGTTGTTCCCACGTCCCTGGCCTCCAAATGCTGTTGCTTCTGATGGTAGCCAATTTTCAAAAGTCATAGAATACTTTAGGTTGGTTGGGCGTGTGATGGCTAAGGCTCTTCAAGATGGGCGGCTATTGGACTTGCCACTATCAACAGCATTTTATAAGCTTTTGCTTGGTCAAGTAAGCTAGTGGAAGAATATAACCTTTTTTATTTTGAAGTGGTTTAGATTTATATTTTTATCATAACGGTTTTGATGTAGAAATTAAACCTATTTTCTTTCCTTTCTTCCCAATCCTTCAGGAGCTTGATTTACATGATGTTCTTTCCTTTGATGCTGAGCTTGGAAAGACTCTGCAGGAATTACATAACCTTGTCTGCCGGAAACTGTATTTAGAATCAAATGGTGATAATTGTGATGCCATTGCTGAATTGCGTTTCCGTGGAGCATCAGTTGATGACCTCTGTTTAGATTTTACACTTCCTGGCTATCCAGATTTTGTGTTGAAACCGGGAGATGAAAATGTAAACAAAATTATCTTGGTTTATTTATATTTTTGAGCCTTCATTTACTTTTTTTGGTTGCTGTTGTGCTTGTAATGACATTTTTAACATACTTTTAACTTCCAGGTTGATATCAATAACTTGGAGGAGTATATATCTTTTGTTGTTGACGCGACAGTGAAGACTGGGATAATGAGGCAAATTGAAGCGTTTAGAGCCGGGTTTAATCAGGTTCAGTTTTTTCTTTTTCTGATTATTATTGAGTTCGTAATAAACTCATTGCATCTTTGATGTTGCATTTTTTGTGCCAAGATGCTTTTAAATATCATTGTTTAATTCAATGTCCTGCTGCAATTATAATTAATTTGCATTATTTTATTATATATTTCAACTGCAAGTGAACTCAAACGTTGGGAAGGTTTTGGGGGAGGGGGATGGTGGTGGAGGGGAGAAGGCATTTGAAATTTATTTTAAGAAGGGTACTCTTCTGTAACAGTGAATAACCTCACCCAGCGTTGAGTAGGTTGCTGGACCAGGCCTATCACTGTAGTTTAATAACTTTTTGGTCTGGTACTCACTGTAGTTTTATTTTTGTTAATTATTTTATAAGCACCTCTCTCAAGCTTAAAACCTGGTAGTTCTTCGATCGTGATAGTTAATTGTATGTTTCTCTGTGCACTTTGTGAGAATAATAACTAATTCCTTTCTTGTTTACTACGTGACTATCAGGTCTTTGACTTATCGTCTTTACAAATATTTACTCCACATGAGTTGGACTATCTGCTTTGTGGCCGTAGAGAGTTGTGGGAGGTAATTTGTCTACTTATCCCTTATCTAAATCACTGTTTTAATTGGAACATTGCTAACTTATTTCATTTTTTTTTTCTTCTGATTTTGCAGGCAGATACCCTTGCTGATCATATAAAGTTTGATCATGGATACAATGCCAAGAGCCCTGCAATACTTAATGTAAGTTCTTGTTCTATATTGATGGGAGGGCTTTGGGGATGAAGGGTTCTATTTTGGTCTTATATGGGTCTTGTTTATAAATTTGTAGTTGCTCGAGATTATGGGTGAGTTCACCCCAGAGCAGCAGCGCGCTTTCTGCCAGTTTGTTACTGGTGCACCTCGGCTTCCACCTGGTGGTTTGGCGGTGCTGAATCCAAAACTGACCATTGTGAGAAAGGTATGTTACAATTGATATACATACAGGTGGTCTGTTGCAATTTGTTCCTTACACGAATGCAGTATAAAAGATGGGTGTTTCGAGTGATATATCCTATAAAGTGGAGGATCTATTTTTGGGCATCAATGGGAGTCATTGAATGATAACTTGTGTTTAGAATGGTCATGCATAACTGGGATTGTGCTAATGATTCAATTTCTGGTGCAGCATTCTTCGACCGCAAATAATGCTGCAATCAACGGGACCGGGGTTTCAGAGTTGGCAGATGATGACCTGCCCAGTGTCATGACATGCGCTAATTACCTGAAGCTTCCTCCATATTCAACCAAGGTATTACCATATTCGGTTTATTAATGCAGGAGTGCTTGAAATTATTGATTGCAACATATAATTTCCGTCATACTGGCATTATTACTGATATTGTGGGCTGTGACCGATGCTTCAAACAGGAAATTATGTTCAAGAAACTATTGTATGCAATCAGTGAAGGGCAAGGATCCTTTGATTTGTCATGAGATTTTGGGATTAGCCGTATCGATCTGTGTATATTAGTTACATTAAAACAATTAGGACTGTTCCGTCTTTCGCCTGCAATTAATTAGCCTTAGGCTTGGATGACTTTTGATGTTGGAAGTGGCATTTCTACTTATCCACTCAAATAACGGCTCGTCATTGGTGCGGTTCTAAACTTATCAACCTTGTCGAGGTCAGTTTCTTTACATATTCACATTCGTTCTCCGCTGGCCTGGTTCCAAAGTCGCAAATATTTTGATTCTTCACGCATTATTATTCATTATGCTTGTGCTTTCTTTTTCTGAATTTACTTGGTTTGGTTCAGAAGTTGCTCATGTTCGTTTCAGGTTGGATCGACGCAATTTGAAACTGTAGCAAGTTTTCCGAGAGGGCCGTCTGAGCCGCCAAGGACTGTAAATGAATAGGAAATCTTGTGAAAGAAATTTTTGTTCACCTTTTTGTTTTCCATTCATATAGGGTGGTAGAGTATACATGTACGGTGGTAAAATGTATGAAAGGGAAACAAAACATCTGAAACGTTTATATGCCTTCTAATTTCATTCCGATTCTGATTACAAATAAATTTGTTCCAGTTCGTGTCCATTATTCATCAGTCCTTCAAGTAATGTAACGTTGCATGTTGTGAAATATGTGTTTTCCGTTTCGCACACTATCGAGTGGCTGGTGTGTCGAATCCGAAACTAACTGGTGCCACTGGTGACTTGTTTGGTTCGTCGAATCAACGTTTACATATTATTCCTTTGGGGTAATGTGTAAGGCCAAATTTCTCGTACTGCCCTTGTCGAAGTGATGACTAAGGGCTTGTTTGACGTTAGGATTGGATTGGATTGGAATGCACCTCTTATAAACTTCAAGTATGTTGAAGGTTGGAGGTTGAAGGTGGAGGTAAATGGTTAGGTAATCTTTAACTACCTTCAATGAGTGAGTAATCTTTTGCTACCTTCAAGTTCTTTTATTCAGCTATTGAATATTGAATATAGTGGGTTAATAGATCTAATTCAATTCTAGTTACCAGACGAGCTCAAAATAAATTGGTTTGAAACCTTAGTTATCAAACGAGCTCAAAATGAACTGGTTCGATTCAGTTAGTTTACCCTTTCGTGGCAAAATATATTTCACTTTTAATCCCAACATTAGAAAGAAAACAAGTCATATACGTAATTGGTTGCCAGTTTCGTACCCAACTAGCCTTTTGTCTAACAATATTTTTCTACACATTGTTCGAAGATGTCTCAAGTTTGATTCCTCATGATTCAAAAAAGTTATTGGTTTTGCTCATCAAATGTTTTTGTACAAGATTTGGATCCTCTTCATGTTCCTTGTTCCATGATCCTTCATTTTCCTTTTCTTCAAATCCTTGATGTCCAAGTTGAGTAAGCAAGACCTATGAATAAAAATGGATAAGTTGTTTCAATAGTTTATTGTTGACTGAGGCAAGAAAGAGAGATGACCCATCCATATTTAATCATTTTTTTTTAAGTTGGACATAAAAGACAACTTCTTCTAACATACAAATTACAAGCTGACACGTACTAAAGTGGTTCATAAAATAAATGAAAATAAAAATTTCTTATACATGAATCACATGTCAAACTATGATTTGTGTAAAAAGGAAATTCTCCTAACATGTCAGCAACTAAGTATTTTCCGATGCTAAGGGGAAAATGAGGGATGAAGGATGAAGGGTGAAGGAAAGATGATGGAAGAGACGTAGAAAAAATGTATATTGAACGAAATTATACATTGAATTAAAAACTAAAAACAATTTTTTCACTTTCAAGTTTTTGTTTCATACATTCTCCTTTATGTTTCCATCTTCCTTCACCCTCCTCATCCGTATTTTCTTCCACATACTATCTTTCTATCTTTACCCGGAAAATAATTTAAAGTGCAATCTTAAAAAGTGAATGATTATCAAATGGGTCCTAAGTACGTGCTTGTCCAGTGAATAGCTTTGTCATTGTGTTTATTTGTTGAAAAGTTTGAATGGTTTTCTCTTTCTGTTGGTGATAATACATTGGGCACAAAGAAGCATGTATAAGTATTCCTCCTTGTCTGCAACTTTGCATTTTACTAAGAAGAACATAATGTTGAGCTTCTATAGTCCCAGATTCTACTTGGCCATCTCAAACCACCGCAAACTAGCTGCAGGGTCTTCAGTTCTCCTGTTCGCGCCCTAAATTTGTCATTGGCCTTGCCAGTAGGCTGGGAATTCACACGAGCATGAATTTAGAGATTGCAAGCGTGTCACTACTAGTTACTGCTAGTATACGGGATTTGAGTGATGGAGATTGTGCTTAATTGACTTCTAACTGAAAGATTGTGTCGTTGAGTGTGAGAGGCTCAACTTAGGTTATTTATTTGCCTTATACGATAAGGACTTTTCTTATGTAGATATCTCTATCACAATATATAAATAGTGAAGAGAGATTCTGTATATATTGAAATGACAATAATGATTCGAAGAGAGATCTTGTATTGAAATGCTACCAGCTATTACAAGACAGAGATTGAAAGAGGAATACTTGTAAAGACAACAAAACTAGGATGAATTGAAAGAGGGCTTTGACTTTAATTGAAAGACATGAAAGAGCTTGCAATATTGAATAAAGCTTTGAAATAAAAGGTTTCCGACGTTGGTTTTCTAGAGAGATTTGTTTGGTTGTTTGAGTGTCCTTTTTCCTTTGCCTTTGCATCCTTTTACATAAGGAACTAAAAAGCCACTTGTTGGAAATGGATTGCAAACATATACATAAAATGATAGAGTTTGGCATAAAGGCACCGCCCTAAACGTGTGCTACCTGATGCAACTCAAAATATCTCAATACCATAATTTAGCTTTAGACCCAAATAAGTGAAATTTGGACAAATTTAAGAACAAACATCTCCCAGAAAACTTTTCTATCAAAACTCTCTGACCCCTTAGTGGGAACACAATACTTGGATCGCAAGTCTCTTGATCTTGACAGTTGGGCAAGGATCAACTTTGAAGAAAAGCCCGGGGTCACTGGGGACTGTACATGCAGTCTTTCCTAAGCACTTCTGAAAAAAGCCAAAACAAAAACATCGGTTAGAACTTCAGAATTCATAATTTAGCAGATTGGTTGAGAAACCTGCATCATGACCAGGGAAATTTTTACCTCTTCAACGATCTTTTTGGTTCCCGGAGCATCACAGCTGCCAATGGCGTAAGTTCCACATACGCCTTCAGGAGTACCGAAGCTTGCGAACTCCACAGCAACAATCTTTTTGTAGTTGGGACACTTGAGTTGAGCAGTTGCGGCAGAGATGCCTGCGACAATTTGGAACTTGCCTCCCTTTCTTTCGAATGCATTAACGTGTGGAGGATGCATCTGTGAACTCATGGAACAGATTGTGTCTCTGTTGACCGTTAGGATCTCAATGTCTTTAGGGTCAGCATCCTGTTCCTCCAATACAACAAGGAAATTTTTGCCCGGCTTGATGAAAGATCTCGGAATATGGTACCTGATCACAAGGGTTGCAAATGAAACTTAAATTTGCTGTTTTTGTGGAGATTTATATTGATATATTGCATCATACTATTACATTGTACGCTTTTTTCGTGTGTGATTTCACTTACTCGGCTTGAGTAGGTTGTCCAAGCGGAGAGAGGAAGGACATCCAGTGCCGCCCGATGCTTAAACCATTCACCCAAACCATTCCCTTTCCCATTCCAGTCATCCGGATAGCAACGGGGTCTTTCCCTTCAGGAGCATCAAAATATGTCTGCAACAAAAGCATTGGATATAAAATACTGCAATTTACAATTCAGTAAAATGCATCAGAGTTTAGAATGTTGGCTTCAGAAACTTTACCTTGTACCATGTGAGAGCCCTTCCTTTGCCTGTAGCTTTAGTCCATTGGACTTTCTGCGCTCCCTTCTCAGTGAACACTTGTAAGTTTTCGCCATTCAAGCCAACCTGAATAATGGGAGCCAACAAAATTGGATATCATCTCCATTTCAATATTCCAAGGGAAATGATTTTGCACTCATGTTTTTTCCTGCGCTCCTCCCTAAGGAAAATGGGAGTGCGGAAATCATTTCCCAGTTATAATGGAAATTTAAGAGTACACACCCTATGTCCCCAGCCATTTTGTGAGAGATCAATTGTTCCCGTGTTCAATCCCAGGACTGTTATGGTTCGGGGTCCGGCGTATCTGTGCTCCATGTATGCTCCACTATCCTTCATTGATGAAAAATAAATTAGTTAGCACCTGTTTTAAATCCTAAACCCTACTCAAACAGTGCTAATAAGTTATGAGCTGACTTACTGGGAGTCCCACTGTCATGCAAAGCAATGAGATGTAGTTGAGCCCTTGCTTGAATGTGACAGGTTTCTCGAAGACAAATCCCTTCTCCGCGTGGCTTCCGTGTTCGGTTCCTGGAAACATCTTCGAATCGCTTAGTCATCATGTCAACAGAAAGTACAAGGGATGCCTTGTCACTGACATTGACAAAGTACGGAAACTAGTATGTATGTCTGCAGGACTGTTTCTGTGCTCTTACCGATATATTCACCATTGACGAATACGCCCATTGCGTGACCAAGACTTGGGATTCGGATAACCGGGCGAATAGAATCCTTCATCGGCAAGTCATATGGACCTAGGTCAAGGCTGCAGTCATAAAACATATCATGTCAGCAGTAATATCAAATTGTTTACATCCTAAAATATGCATACATGAACTTACCTAGTGGTGAACCATCCATAGTCTGTGGCATCTTTGAGCAAGTGGTAAAGTTCCTGTGGTTTCTTTTGATTCACTGGCACCTGCACAACGGTTGGAATTGGTTCTGGAGACATTTCCCAGTTGAGTTTTTTAGCAGCCTTTGATCGAACAAAGTTCCTCGTATTATGCTGTGACACAATCTGCTGAGAATTAAAGACCACGGTCTTGCAGTCTGGGAGGATGCTAATGGAATGTGGTGGCAGGAAATACTCCTGCCCACGCCAAGTGACACTTGTTTCGAGTTTTGAGTGGTTGTTTGCCAGGAAAGCAACACATATGTCTGTTCCAGGCTTCTCATAGAAACGAGCCTACAAAGCAGAATGGAGCCTATTAGTGACACTTTCTTTTCCTTCTCTTCCTGCATAATTTTCGATTTATGGGGATGTACGATACTTGCCTCGGTTTCTTTGCCCAACTTTAGGACTCCAGGAGCTCCTGCTAACAAAGACTTCTTGCATAGATTCAAAGCCTTGTGCAAGTCCTTGAGGTGACCCCATTTCGGCTCCCTTTGCAAACCTGCATCGAATATAAAATAATTCCCGATTTGAATGCGTATATGATGAGAAACCATCTTGAATTATCATCATATATAAAGAAATTCAAGATCTTTTACCATATTCATCAAGAGGTGCTTCATCATAGTATCGAGTTGTTGTGAAAATAGAACTTGTTCTTCCAAAGTTTGTTCCACCATGGTACTGCAAGTGTCAAATAGGGTTGCTTTATACATTCTGCTGGTGATAATTTTATAAAGAATTTGAAGGTGGCCGGTTACCATATAGTAGTTGGTTAGGGTTCCATCCTTGGAGAAAAATCGAGCAACTGAAAACGCAATGTCTTCTGCCGATCTCTGTGAAGGAGGATCACCAAATACTCTGTACCTGTAATCATGAAAAAGAAGAAATGTGGTTAGAAAACCACCTTTTTTTTATATATACTCACTAGATATTCTATATATCTACTTACTGAGCAGTCCAGTTCTCAGTCCATAGAGAAGGCTTGTGAGGCTTATTAGGGCCTGGAAAAGTGTCTCCACAGTGCCTTCCATTGCAAGTATTAATCTGAACACACACAAAAACAATAAAACTTTGTTCTACCGATAAATTTTAATGCTTAATTTATCTTAGAGTCAACAGAGATTAAGTTCGTAAACTTACGACTGGATCAGGAGCATCCTTCTGTTTGCACATGATCCATGGCACACCGATGTTCTGCGCAAGTGCCATTTTTGCTGCCCACTGCACATAACTGTCCCCCAACTCTCTATATGCACGCTGGACATGAGTGTACTCATTTTCAACCTGTGTCATGAAACATTATAAGTTAGCCAGATCAGATGAATAATGCTTCCCCAGAAGTAACAATTTTCGGAGAGGAACCAAGTACCAACCTGAGCTAAGATGATTGGACCTCCCTGTGGAGCAAATAGCTTCTCATCTTTCATCATCTTCATTATCTTAGCCACGAATGCCTCCATGTGTTGCTGCAAAAGGAATTTAAGGTCTTATAATATCAGTTACTATGGCTCCTCAAATCATATTAGTTTTTCACATTGAGGTGTGATGTACCTTGTATGTTGGATTATCCGAACGGAAAACTATGTTCGGTTCCTCCCTCAGCCAATATGGAAGCCCTCTAAATCGAAATTTGTTAGAAATAATTCATCATAGGAAGGGAATTAAGATGAACATCAACATTACCAAATTATATATTTACCCGTGGTTCCATTCGGCTTGGATGAATGGCCCTACCCTGAGGGTGACATACATATTGTTCTCCTGAATCAGCCTGATGAACTTCACCAAATCGGCATTTCCCTCGAAATTCCACTGCAAAATCAATACAAGATTCAATGCAAGCCATAATTTTTCACAATTTAATCACATTCTTCATGTAATCCAAGCAACAATCTGTATAAATTTCCTAGTACCTTGCCTTTCACAGGCTCATGAAGGTTCCAAAAGACATAAGTTTGAATCACATTCAAACCTCCCTGTTTAGCCTTCCTGAGAAGATCAGGCCACATCTGAAAAAACCCAATTGAGCACAAATATTAACAATCAAATTTCATCACCAAACACCAAAATAAATTTCAAGATAAACGCGGGAGCTAGTAGCTCCATTTCTTCAGAGCATTCACTCTTGCACCCGACTGAGGGTAACATTCATCCGCCGTGCTTTCAATTTAACTGATCTCCTTTGTGCAAAAATAAATATAGAAGATAGAATTTAAAAAACTTACATCCACTGTGCTCCGTGGATAATGAATTGAACCAGAAAAGAAAATCTCGCGTTTTCCGTTGATCATGATGGACCTGCCATCATATGTCACCTCCCCGACTTCAAGTTTCTTCTTGTCTCTCTTTTCAACAACTGGATCTTCCCCTTCCACCAAGTCCACCAATGCTACCCCATCTGCAGCAGCAGCCGGCTTCTTAACGTTGGCATAAACTAGACTGTCCGAGACCACCAAAAGAACAAAAGAAATCCACAGAAAAGTCCTTGACACCACCATTGTTACAACTTCAACACTCGAAATTTGACAATTAACACTGGTTCAGAAATTCCATCAAACACAAAGATATAAGGAGATAGATGGTTGATATACACCTACTGATCGAAAACTTGGGTTTATAGCAATTTTTTTCATGAGTGCGTTAGAACATCTTATATGCTATTGTTAGAAGAGAGAACATCCGATTATTTGGGGGTTGAATGTGGACTATGGCAAGGAGGGAAATATTTGTGGATGTGAAAGTGAAAGTTGATCCGAGACAGAAGGGTAGACCAGGTTTGTGTATTGATTTGCATGTTTATATGGCAACTTTGTCTATTTATTTGGTTATATATTTTTGACTAATTTCATATCCCACATAAAATTGCTTCCACTTGGCACTTTCCATTTTTTCCTTTCTTTCTTTCCCATTTTAATTACATCATTTCCGTGTCAAAGGTTTTGTTTGGGATTTAGGATGATCCATAGTGTGTATCTTGGCTTACAAGTAAGGGGATCAAAAGAAAAAAAAATTAAAGGGATTGAATTGGGATCACATTGATTGAAAAAAGATTGTGTATATAATCTAACATTTTTAATAATATGCACCATTTATTTGGCAGTTTGATATCTAGATTTCGGTTCCTTTCCAAAACCATTCACATATCTACAACTCATGCACCATTCGTTTTATGAGAGGGTCTTTTTGATTGTGTACAACTCATACACCATCCGTGGTTTAGAACATCTCTGTACTCATAGGTTATGCTCCATTTTAGAACATCTCTGTACTCATAGGTTAAACTCCCTTAGAGCTTAGTGATCACTTTTGAGACATTCGTTTTGTTCGGTTATCCACCATGAAGTAATTTTCTTGCTTTGCACTATCATTGTTTAGGCATTGTGTGATTAGATAGCTGGAAATGCATCCTTTCTTTTAGAAACCAAATGGATTTGCTTTTAAAGTTGTATCCCCATGATGGTTGAATTGGGTTGTGATACTTTACATACAATTTTTCTTGGAATTTGCTGCGTGGAGATACACTTACAGGATGCTGGGCAACTGCGGGAGTGTTGACCGAGAAGGGGATTCCAAGAACCAGTTTAAACGGGAAGTGGTTTGTATATGGAAACTCGGGTGTCTGGATGAAGATACCATTTCTGTTTTCTTGTTTGGTGATGCTTATGAGTCTTACTGCAAAGAGCAGTCTGGAATGGTTTTTGCGCTGTTTAATTGCACCATACGCAAGGATGCGCTGGTATTAAATTGTCAGGCTGTTCCTTTATTTATGACCATTTCCTTCTTATATCGTCATGACTCTTTTGATGTGTTTATGCAGGGTGGAGGTTTTTCGTTGGGCGTGTATTTGTAGGAGGAAGAGCGATGGAGAAACGCTTTAATAGGTTTCTATGGAAGATGGCTCAAGCCAATATTTTAGGAGAGGGGAGAGGTTTTTAAACTTGAAATGACTCTTCTGATTTCTTTCACACATCAAACTCGTAACACTACTTGGCTTTTATAATCACTACAATACATCATCATTTATTTAGCTAATTATAAGCTTCTTAATAATTGAAACATCTAGAGAAATCATGATTAACTCTAGAAATTCCAAACATCACAACTCTAGAACTTCTATCTTTCTTAACCCTGATTTATAACTCTTTCTTGGTAACTTAAATTTGGTTTAACCTCCCAACATTGCCTGACACGCCCCGACCCTGATATTCCCCGAATACCAGGATAGACACGTGCTGGCCGACAGTTGGCCGGAAATGTAAGGTATCAATCTCTTCCTCTCGTCGAGTACTATAACTTTCCTTTTTGTTTCACTCAATTTCGTTGAGTATTGAAGAAGTTATACTCATTTGAATCTTACCCAGTTTCCGGCGAGTCCGACGACTTTCGAGGCATTTTCCGGCCAAACTACGGCGAGTTAGACGTCGTGTGAGGTATCATTATCTTCGTCTCTTCTAGGGATACAACTTTCATTTTTGTTTTGCTTGATTTCGTTGAGTAGTGACAAAGTTATAGTCGTTTAAAGTTAGGTGGTTTTCCGGCCGAATTTCAGGCCTTCTTCTTCGGTAAAACCAGGCCTTTCAGGCCATTAGAACCCCTCGGGCCTTAGCCAATTGGGCTAGCCCAGTAACCCAGCCCCTTTAGTTTTTTTTAAATTTTGTCATTGTTGGTTTTAAAACCCATAAGGGCTCGGGCCTTGGGCCGGTTTTGTTTTAAAAAGGGCTTAAAGCCCTGTTTTCCTTTATTTTATATTTCTTTTTATTAAGGCCTTAAGGCCTTTGTGGCTTTGGCCTTTGTGACCTTTGTCCCGTGTGTGTGTGTTTACCCTAGGCATGTGTGTGTGTGTTTAAGTGCATGTGTACATGTGTGTATATGCATGCTATGCATGCATGTGCATGCCGTGCATGTGTGTGTGTGTGTTTAATGTGTGTATGTTTGGGCTTAAGCCCAAACCTCATTTCTCACCCTAAAGCCATTTTAACCCAAAACCTTAGAAATCCTAAAACCCATTAAAACCCTAAACCCATCCAATCCCAAATCCCTTATTTTATTTAAACCTAAATCATAATCCGAGTTCAAGCCTAAAACCCGTTAGACCTAAATTGACCGTTGACCTCCGGTCAACGTTGACTTTAGGGTTGACTTTTCGGGTTTTCGTTCGGGACCCTTCTTAGGGTAATTCGACGTTCTAAATCCGTTTCTAATGTCCGTTTTCCCAAATTCAATTTCTATTATATAGTTTTATTTATTTGACTCTTTATGTGCTTAGGGGCAATTATTGTGACGTTTCCGTCTTCGCTAGTGGCGTAGCTTTTGGCAACTAAGTACTGTGAGTGGACCCCTTCTAAAATTACATGATTTGATAATTTAATTGCATAAATGATTAGCATGCCTACGGATTTATAATTTGATTTATGTGAAGCCTGTTGATTAAATATATTGATTTTCGTCTCGTGTTTTTTGTGAGGAATTAATTATGGCCTATATTGAGCTATATTTTGATATACACGGTATTTTCTATAAAAACCATGAACTGGTAGACTATCTGATAGATGACGATAGGATGCTAGAACATGTTTTTGAACCCCTCTTTATAGTGTAGACGATGATCGGTAACCTATGCTATGAAGTGGTTATTTAAGAGAGACGTAACTATTTGTGCGTACCTAGTGGACACTATGCCGCCTGGGGCGAGGATCTGGTGTTGGCATGTAGGCCGGGAGAAATAATCCCTAGCGAAAGGCTGAGGGACACGGAGCCAGGCACTGGGCCGGGAGGGAGTTATCTCTGGCTACGGGCACAGAGACTGAGGTGCAGGCATTGGGCCGGGGGATATATTTATTCAGTGATCTTTCTAGCAGCACACCGCGTTATACGAGACGATTTATGATGCGTTTACTGTTTTGATTTCTGCGATGAGATTCCGCAATATGGCTTTTGAGATATTTTTGGCATGCTAGGATTTTTATTAAATCCATCACTTATTATGCTAGTAGGTTTCATTATATAAACTTTGGGGGTTAGTACGTTGATAACTGTTTTATTATTATTATATATATAAACTTGGTCCACTCACCTTTGTTTTGCGCCCTCATTCAGGACTTATAATCAAGGCACATAATCCCGGCGTCAAGATACTTCCGCAGCAGCATATTTGAGTCCTCTCGATGTAGGACCCACTTCTCTATTCATTCAATTTTATCTCAATTCTTTTTAGTGATTAGGTTTAGTTGTATGTTCTGAACACGTTCCTAAATTATTAACTCATTATTTTTAAATTCATAAACTTTATTTATTTCTTATTCTTAGCTTTTGTATCAATTAATGGCTTTCGTCACCCTCGGGTGTCGGCCAGCACGTGTCTATCCTGGTATTCGGGGAATATCAGGGTCGGGGCGTGTCATTGCCTCCCTTAAACCAAATTTGCTTTTGATTCCTAGTCTTGCAACATCTCGCTTGAACACTTGTTCATCAAGCGGCTTTGTGAACACGTCTGCCATATGTTAATATGTTTTGCAATACTTTAGCTGTATAACTCCCTCACTAACAAGCTCCCTTAGGAAATGAAAGCGGATGCAGATGTGCTTTGTTCTCCCATGTAGAACATGATCTTTTGATACTGAAATTGTTGAGCTATTGTCACAAACCAAAGTGGTTGGACCTTTTTGTTTATGCAACATACTCTCCAAAATGACAAGTAGTCAAACTGTGTGACATCAAGAGAGGCAACTATGTACTCCGCTTCTGTTGTAGAGAGGGCAACAATCGATTGCTTCCTCGGAATCCATGAAATCACGCCACTTCCCAGACTAAAAACATAACCTGAAGTGCTTTTGCAATCATCAATACTTCCAGCTAAATCACTGTCAGTATAGCCAATAAGTTTCACTGGAACATTTTCTTCATAAAAAATGTCATAATCGACGGTTCCTTTGATGTATCGCAGAATTCTTTTTGCAGCTTCCCAATGATTTGAATATGGCTTTTCCATAAACCTGCTCACCAAACTTACTGCATACATAATGTCTGGTCTCATGGCCGTTAAGTACATCAAATTACCCACCAAACTGCGAAACTTGGTGGAATCGACAAGTCTCCATTCACCATCTTTGCTTAGCTTTAGGTCTGTAATGCATGGTGTCACTATTGGGTTTGCATTCTCCATCCCAAATTTCTTCAAAACTTTTTTTGCATAACTCTCTTAAGAAATGAAAATGTCTTTCTTAGATTGAGAAACTTCAATACCAAGAAAGTGATGTAGCTTGCCCAAATCTGTCATCTCAAATTCTTTCATCATAGAGAGCTTAAAACCATTCAATAGCTCTAAATCATTTCCGATAAAGATAAGATCATCCACATAAAGACTTACAACCATGAAACTTCCTTGTGAGGTGCTTTTGACATAGAGGGTATGTTCATACGAGCACTTCTGAAAATCATGCTTCTTGAAGTATGAATTAATACGGTTGTACCATGCACGTGGTGATTGCTTGAGCCTATATAACGCCTTCTTAAGCTTGTAAACTTTGTTTTCCTCTCCTTTCTTCACATATTCAGGTGGCTGCTCCAAATAAACTTTTTCTTGAAGGACACCATTCAAGAACACAGACTTTACATCCATTTGAAAATTTTCCCAATTGTTTTGTGCAGCAAGATAGATGATCAGTCGAATAGTGTCAAGTCGAAAACAGGAGCAAAAACTTCAGTATAGTATTCACCTTCCTTTTGCGTATAACCCTTTGCAACGAGTCTCGCCTTGTACTTGTTAATGGACCCATCTGCATTTTTCTGTCTTATATACCCATTTCACACCAATAGGATTTTTGTGTGCTGGCAAATTTGTGAGCTCCCAAGTCCTATTCTTCTCAATAGCCTTTATTTCTTCATCCATGACTTACTTCCTTTTTTCCTCCTCACATGCTTCATTAAATGAAACTGGATCCTCTCCAGCAAAGAAGGAAAATAATATAATATTATCCTCCAAATCTACTTGCTCTGAGAAGTCATAAAGATCTTGTATACTTCTTAACTTTCTTGGAGGCGAGTCGTCATCACTTGATGTAGCTCATGGAGATTAAGGAGCAATTTTTGATTGATAAGTATCATATTCTTCTTGCATAATAGGCAATTTTGATGTACCATTTTCTTCTTCAAAGAAAGCATTTTCATCAAAGTGGACATCACAGCTGATCAAGAACTTTTTGGTTTTCAGATTGTACAGCTCGTAGGCCTTGCTCCTTTCATTATATCCAATGAAAATGCACTTTTCTGCCTTATGGTCGAGCTTGTTTCTCAATTCCTTTGGAACATGGGAATATGCAACACAACCAAAAATCTTCAAATGTTGCACTCTCGGTTTCACTCAATACCATGCTTCGTGAGGTGTGCAATCCTTCAAACTCTTTGTTGGTGATCTATTGATTAAATATGCAACACAAGAAACAACTTCTGCCCAAAGTTCTTGTTGCAATCTTTTCTTCGTGAGCATGCATCTCACCATCACCATGATTGTTCGGTTCTTTCTTTCGCTCACACCATTTTGTTGAGGTGTATATCGGGTTGTCAACTGGTGCTTTAATCCGTGATTTCTGCAATATTTTTGAAACTCATTGGAGAGATACTCTCCACCACGACCTGTCCTCGAACTCGTGATTGGAAGGCTAACAAACTTTTCAACTTCGGCCTTGAAATGCTTCATATTTTTCTTGGAGGAAGTAAACCCAAACTTTTCTTGAGAAATCATCAATAAATGTAATGAAATATAGATTACTTCCAAAAGATGCTACTGGTATTGGACCACACAAGTCAAAATGAAAAGGACTTTGAAGGAAATGAACTTCTATGTTGCTTACCAAATTGACAATATTTACAAACGCCATCTACCATATCAATTTGAGGCCGCCCATGTACCATTCTTTTGTTTTACAACAACTTCAAACTTCCATAATTTAAATGGCCATATTTGTCATGCCATAACTTAGAGACTTCTTTTTTAGTACTCACAAAGCAAGATAGTTTTGTTGTCTAGAGCTTCAAAGGAAACAAGTTATTTGCGGCAAGTCCAACCTTGGCAACAAATTTATCCTTCCTTTTAATAACACAAAAATCACCATGGAGGCGAATATCATAACCCTTCCTCAACATATGACCCATACTCAATAAATTACTATTCAAACCAGGAACATAATATACTTCAGAAACCTTCTCAATTGTTCCATATTTTGGTTTGAAAGACACCTCACCAATTCCCTCAATTTTATAGGCTTTATCATCTCCAATTCTTACTTGACCACGATCGAACTTATAGATGGCAAATAAAAGGTTTTTGTTACCTATCATATGTTTGCTAGCTCTGCTATCCAAATACCACACATTGTTCATTTGATCTCCATGACATGCAAGCAATAAAATTTCTTTATAATCACCATCTCCAGAATTGGCTTGATGCATACAACTTGCTCCATATTGTTTTTCATCATCAGCCTTTTTGAATCGACATTCTCTTATCTTGTGCCTAGGTTTGTTGCAATAGTAGGATTCCGGAGTGCCATGTCCTCTTCCTCTTCAAAAAACACGTCATCTTCCTCCGTACGAATTGAAATTTCTTTCACCTTCATTATTGGAATTGCTTGATAAGCCTCGTTCATTGCCATAAGAATTAGTGCCTCTGCTATTCAAATTTCTTCCTCTACCTTGTCCGCCTCTTTCACATCCAAAGCTTGATTGCCATTGCATCCCGTAGTTGTAACTTGAGACTTGAGTGCTTGATCAGGTTGAGTAGCGGGAGGATTCCTCAAATAAATTTTGATTTCATGTGCCTCCAATTTCCCTTGTACTTCTTCCATAGAAAAAGTTGAAATATCATTTGACTCTTTGATTGCAACCACAACATAATGAATTTCGCCGATAAGCTGGGGAGAATTTTTTTCAACAATTCTTACATCTTCAAGAATCTCCCCATTTGAAGCCATTTGATTAAAAACAGAGGTAACTCTGATAAAGTAGTCTTTGATTGTCTCATCTTCTTTCATCTCCAACTTTTCAAATTCTTTCCTTAAAGATTGCAGACAAACCTTCTTTACCTTCTCCTTACCCTTGTAGGCATTCTCGATCATATCCCATGCTTGCTTTGCATTTTCAGCTTTCGCAACTCTTTCATATGTTAGCATCTCAATGGTTTGATAGATGTGGAAAAGTGTCTTGCTATCCTTCTTTCGGTTCTCCCTCAAACTATTCATATGCGCTTGAGTTAACACAACTTCGTTGTCCGTCTCTTCATAGCCTACTTCAACAATATTCCATAGCTCCAAAGCCTTCAACAACACCTTCATATTATTGCTTCAATAGTCGTAATTATAACCACCAAATCGAGGAATTAGTGAAGCCAAGTTGTGACCATTTGCATTTGCAATCGCCATATTGACAAAAACTTCAACAGGGCTCTGGTACCAATTTTTAGGAGGAAGAGCAATAGAGAAACGCTTCAATAGGTTTCTATGAAAGATGGCTCAAGCCAATATTTTAGGAGAGGGGAGAGGTTTTAAAACTTGAAAAGACTCTTCTGATTTCTATCACACATCAAACTTGTAACACGACATGGCTTTTATAACCACTACAATACATCATCATTTATTTAGCTAATTATAAGCTTTTTAATAATTGAAACATCTAGAGAAATCATGATTAACTCTAGAACTTCTATCTTTCTTAACCCTGATTTATGACTCTTTCTTGGTAACTTAAATTTGGTGTAACCTTCCAACAGTATTCAGCTAACCAAATGTAGATGGGCCCTTCAGTCGATTATGGAGTTTGCAAAGGGAAAAGGAAGGATGGAATGGCGTGTACTGTAGACATAACCAAGTACGTTACATGCTGTTCTTTGATCATCTTTATTCGATCACAGATGGTTATAATGAGTAATTACTGCCAGCTGACTGTTATCTTCAGTAAGATATTGAGCTATATAAATCATCTTGAATCTTGAGCAAGGGCACGTAAATGCTGACGTATAGAACTTCATCGTAGATGATAAATGCATAATAAGTTGCATCAGATAGATGTTATATATATAGACACACACACCAGAAATCAGATATGTAACCATGTAAAAATGTTATATTTTTCTGAACCACGAGCAATTCTACAGTGACTTCAAACACTCTCCATGCCTCTATGTTTTTTCCAACCAATTGAGTTTTGAGATGCTCAATTTGTATCTATACTCCAGTAGTTTCTGTTCCATTATTTCTTGATGTTTTTAATATTGATTCCTCTTTTTATCTCAGACGTCGTTGTAAATTTCACAAATCGGTAAGCAATTTTATGCCTTAATCTTTGTTTGCCTGATCTGATCCATTTTCAAGGAAAACTTGCTAATTGATATTTATTGTTTCTCTAATTTCTCAGAAAGAATCGCAGAAATATTCCTCAATGCGAACTGAGCTCAACGGGGGGTAGGTTTCAGAATATCTATTTCTCTTTAATCTAGACTTCACAGTTCACATTTGTGTTTTACTATGAACGCATTCTGTATAATATGTTTTAGTTTCTTCAAATTGGTCCTATAAATTGTTTGCTTATATACATTCTAATACTACCAGGAACTTGAGAACAGCATTACGAAGTCCCTCGAATTCAGAAGGAATTTATTTGGTTGATCCTCTAACATAACAAACTCAGGCAAGACTAAGCAGCCATTGAAGCTATTGTCCGTGGAGGGGCTAAAAAAGGCGCTAAGGTTTGTCATAGACAGCATAGGCTTTATATATAATTATATATGTGTGTGTGTTTATATATATATACACACATATATACCGTTGAACCAATGCACCCAATGCTCTTTACTTGCCAATGGTAGAATGCCTTATCATTGTATAAATTTTATGGTATAATTGTTTATTAGTGTAAACAATAATTGGAGAATTGTTCTATTTTTATTTATTTTGCCAATCAGGAACAATTTTTGTCTTAATTTATAGGTAGAAGTGGTCAAAGAATTTGCTGCTTTCAAGTTTTCTTCTATTTTTCATCATGTGCTGCACTTTGTGATTGCCTTGAAAATTTTGAGAAAGATTGAAAAATTGTACATGCTTCCGTAGTACATTTATCTATTTGATTAAGAATTTAAAGAAAGAAGACAAAGAAGTGGTAAAATCCATCATATTCTAAACTATTTTAAGTTACTAAAAGAGATTCAAACTTGTATGTAAATAGATATTCAAGTTGTCCTGACAATTGATTTAACCGACGTTTGTATTGAAATATCATAATGTAAATGTCATTAAGGATCACAATTCCAAGCACAAGCACGTAGGTCGACATTGCTCTAGGTTTTCACATGCTTGCAAATTACAAATTTATCGTATGTAATTTTCTAGGACTAAACGAATCGTATGCAATTAGCAATTGATTAGGGTCTTAATTAAAGGTGGAAGGGACCAAGGTATCTTGACAAGGAGCCAGATGTAAAGATGTTGATTGGAGACTAGGAGCAGCAAGAGGGCGGGTTATTCATGCACATGCACTCATGAGTGGGTCCCATGTGCTACTCAAATTTGTATTGATTTGCATTGTAAGTGTATTAAGGTTAATTAAATAATCAGATAATTGGGATTTTTCCACAAAGTTTACTATTTATTAAATAACATTTAGTGAAGAATCTTCCTCCTCCTTCTTTCTTTTATTTTTTTTTAATTTTTTTTTTTAAATAAGAGCAACATCTTCCTTCACTTAAATTGATAGGGACTAAAGCCTAAGGGTTTGGTCACCCAAACAATTGGTAGAACCTTGTCACTACATTTGTCTTGATAGGCAAGGGGTTTTTTTTTCAATCTTGTGTTTGATTAAGAACAAATGTCGATAAGATTTAAACTCAAAATATTTAGCGAAGTAAAATTTGTATACCATTATACAAAATCGACATTTGATACCAATAAGCATGCTTGAATGTATCATAATATTTTTTATCAAAATGAAAATTTTATTCATCGATGATGCAAAAGGCTTGTAGTGGTAATGTTTAAGAGCATTTAGGCCATCTCTAACCAAATGCTGGCTAGAGAGCTTGTTTTAGCCCTCTGGTCATCCAAGAAATTAATATTTTAATGAACAGTACATGACCATATTTCTTACCATCTCCAACCAAGAACCAAAGGACCATAGGGCCAAACATATTATTTAAATTAAAAATATATATAATAACTTAAATTAAATGCACATTTACCATCTCTAATAGGAAGCTTATATTTGGGGCACCCATTATATTTGTCCCACATCGGGAGAATTGAGCAAGCAAAAGCTTGCATGTGTGGCACCCATTATATTTGTCCCACATCGGCTGTAGGAGAGGTTTGAGCAATCAAACATGCTTATAAAAGCAACATCCCTACATAGAACCAATCACCTTTTTGGGTCTTAATTAAATATTCTTTTTAAATTTTTGACCTTAAAAAAATTTCAAAAATAACGGCTAGCTGGCGTCAACTAGCTATTGAGATTCAAATTTTTAGCCCGACCCGGGGCTGGCTGGCTGGCTCATTTGGGCTGGCCGGTTGGCCCTTTGGCCATTTTTTGTCCAGTGAGGCCCACGAGCCATTTGGCCTGACCCTCGGGTAGAGACGGTTTTAGGGCTATTTTTGACCCTCTAGCCCTCTGAACTCTTCGGTTAGAGATGATCTTACTTCTGCGACCGAAATCCTAAGTTTTTAATTAACAAAATCAAAACTACAATATCTCACAAGAAGAGAAGTTCGTGCGTACAAATACTGCAGCTTATTCCGACTCAAAACCAATAAACTGAAAACGACTTTGAAAAAACCGTTTGCTCCTTATTTCGATTCAAATGGAGCCTCGGTTTGTTTTTTATTTTCTTGACTTGAAGGCAGGAATCACAACAAACAGAAAAACATAGAAAAAGGAGAGACATAACCACCTAACTACAAATTACAAAACAAAACTTTGAATCAAAGCAAATTAGCACTTATTGTGGAGCTGGTGATCAGTCCTTCTCCCAATTCAAAATTCAAATCATTAAAACCGACCACCTAAAGTATGTACTTAACTAATTACTTAAATTATGATTTAGATAAAGAATGCTCATTTACTTCTTTACCTTCCCCACATTGTCTCTCACTAATTTACCTTTGATCCTTTTTCAAAAAAAAAATAATTGTTATCTCAAACATTGGTTCATTTAGCATAATCTATGAAGTGCCATGACAGGGCCTGCAACAAAACTTTATGCTAATATATATCAATATATTCTATAAAATGTGTGTGGATATCTGTCAACAAGTATGATGAGGTGGGTGGATTGGCTATTAACCGTTCAACCACCAGGAATTTAATAGAAGGAATTGCTAGGTTGCAGAGCCAGTGAGTATGATAAGATCAAATCTTCTGCATTCAAAATGGATGTGGTCTTTCTGTGACCTTAACTAATAACTAACACATATTTATATACTTAATTTTTCTTAATTTTATTATTATAAATTTAATATGTGTCAAACAACAATTGGGGCCACAGAGAGGCCACAGTCCACACCAATTTTAGATGCTAAAGATTTGATCTCGAGCATGATGAGGTCAATAAACTGAAACAACGACCATTCTCACTCCTTTTTTCAATCTAGAAATGATTTCCGCACTTTCCTATATATTTCTGCATTCTTCTTTTATTTTCTAG
This sequence comes from Malus fusca, assembly GCA_035220775.1. Lineage (NCBI taxonomy): Eukaryota > Viridiplantae > Streptophyta > Magnoliopsida > Rosales > Rosaceae > Malus > Malus fusca. The sequence continues at coordinate 24,187,656 of CM069063.1, forward strand.
TCTTACAATTAAATAAATCAAAAGAAAATCAGTCGCCAAAAACAAGAGAAATAGTGCAGAAGAACAAAACCGAGAGTGTGATCACTACCCTCCCTCTTAATTTTCTAGCTACTTTGCTTTTTTTCCCTCATAATTAGTGCACATTATATTTGGTCACCTTGAAAGCCAAGGATCCCTACAACATTAACCATACACCCCCACCTAATTAAGTATTTTCCATATCTTTGCTTCAGAAGAAAGCATGGATGGTACATTGAAAATCTTCACATGAAAATTCAAATTAGCATTGCAAAGTCCACTATAAAACTTGTCAACATCCATCCTTAATGCCATTTGAACACATGCATTCAGATCTCAAGACATTCATACCCATCTTATTCATCTTCTTTAATTATGTAACCAACATATCCGCAATTGGACACTTTTATCGTTGTCATTGTAAGATGTTGTAAGAGCATTTTCAATGGGAGAAGCTAAAGCTAGTTTTAGCTCTTCTTTTACCTTACTGTATTGAAAAAACGAGATGTAAAAGAATTTTCGGTTCGCTTAGTTAAATGGAGATTCGTCACTAAAAAAAGTAATTAAATCGTGGTAGATCTCCATTTACACCCAATACTATAGATGCTCTAAAGCATGGGTTGGCTATGCTCTTTTGCCTAAATATATGCATTACTGAAGGCTGTCAGGTCAACTGCCTAGTTCAAGTTTGAAAATAAACACAACCAACATATTTTATAGGGAACTTTAAGGAAAAGTTTCTGGTACTATTTATTTTAACGAAAAGTTTCCGGTATTATTTATTTTAACGGAAAAATCACATTTTTACACTAAAATGTCACTATTCACTTTACCCTTTATTTTGTCATTTTCGTTAAAATTCAAAGTTTTCAAACCTTTTTAATTAGTTTTCCCTATTTTATAACTAGATATGTAAACTACAAACCTAAAAAATACTTTAATTGTTTAATATTCTGCCCAAAGAAATGGAAAAGATATTGTTACTTGTCTCTCATCTTTGCAGAGAGTGATATTATCATTCTCTTAAATTTGCATATGAAGTTGATAGACTACGAACGAATAGTAGATAATTAAGTCAAATTTACAGTTTAACAACATAAGTTATCGATAAATATTTTGGGGTATGTATCCTTAGAACGAAACAAAATTACTTCTTTTGTTTGGATTTGGACACTGAAATAATATCCATCAAACATATTTGTTAACAGGAAAAAGAAAAGAAAAGAGGAAGATGGAAGAGACAGAATTGCCATGCACGAAGCACAGCTTTTTAGGGTTTACAACTCCACATGCAAATTCTGGTACCAAGTTGGATGGTATAACCCCACACAGAATAAATGGATCAAACCTCGAAATTCAAATTAATAGCCTAGTTATATTCTTTTGTTTCCCCAATAGGTACAACGTCTCGCAAGTGACCCTCTACCAGTGGAAAGTAGTATTACTCTTGCACCACGATGTGGATTCAAACTTTGATGACTTTTTAATCTAGCAAATCTATCGTTTGACAAAAAAAAAAAATAATAATAATAAATAAGTACAACTAACTAATTCATTTAATCTTGTGATTTTCTTTTGAATCTCTTGAATTAGAAGGTACTCAAGAAGGCATAAGAGGTGTTTTGTTGGTGGAGTTTTACTGAGTTACAAAGAAATGTTGGAAACTTGAATTGGGGAACATTTAGTGCGTAACAGTGACACTGACACGTAATTCTACTAATTTACGTGTTATAATATAAGCAAAAACTGAATACATAGGTCTTAATTCTATATATAATATTGTACGTGTGTTATACGACAGTGTGAAAGTTACACACAACTTCACGTGACAGTGACAGTGACAGTGAGACGGACACAACAGAATTTACTGAATTGGGATATCGAGTCATTGAGGTACACAGTAATACATTAATATCATACTCTTTTATTATAGCTGGCAAGAGCTGGCTCTTTTAGGCCCAGCCCCCTTCGTCTTTCCCTTCCCACCCGTCTCTCTGGGTCTCAAAACTTGTCTGGATTCTGGGGATTAAAGAAATCAGAAACCTCTGCTGAATTTTGGATTAGGGTTTTTGTGGAAGCACAAGTAAAGAAGGAAGAGGCAGAGTTGGGTGGAGAATGAGTGCCTCCAGGTTCATAAAGTGTGTCACAGTTGGGGATGGAGCTGTGGGAAAAACCTGTATGCTCATCTCCTACACCAGCAACACTTTCCCCACGGTAAACTTCTCTTCTTTTCTTCCTTTTCCGTTTGATTGCTGAGAAAGTGAAGGAAAAAATGTGAAAAGTTTGAGTCTTTGAGGTTTGTCTTTAGTTGGGTTTGCTTAGCTGAGCCCAGTAGGGTTTTCTGGTCACTCAATGTGGGTTTGCTGCAAGTTTCTTTGTCTTTGTTTGGTTTCCAAGAAAATGTGGGAGAAAGAAAGAAAAGCTTTGTTTTGTGTATTGTGTTTCATCATTTGTGTTTTCACACAAAATCATGAAATGAGAAGAAACTTGATTCTCATGATTTGATTGGGGGTAGTTGGTGTATTGTGGTAATTCATGCTAAATTCAACTTCAATTTTAACACGAACAATTTCCGGCTTTTAATTTATTAAACTATTATTTTCAACATTTTTCAGTTTACCCTCTATTTGGTATGTAAAGTATTACAAAGAAATCTTGTATTTCACATCAAGTTTGAGCACTTGTGCTTGAATTGAAATGATCAAAATGCTTATGTGAAGTGCAGAATTTAGTAAGAGTTCTTGGTTTTGTCCATTTGACTTTGATCATTTCTTTGATTTGCCATTCCTTAACCTGTATCTAGTCTTATCTCACAATTAAGCCAAGTAACCGAGTTGAATATTGAGCTTCGATAAATTTCATGTCTACAGATTTCTCTGCTTGCACAATTCCTTGATTGATCATAAATGGTGAATAGACACCTTTCTGCGTTATACCTGTTTAATAGACTATACGATTGCTCGGCGTAAGGTGCTTTTTGTGATTCAAAAAGTATGGCATGCATGTAACTTTGAGAGTTTTCTCATATAGATTTGCATTGGTGTGATTGTTAAAAATTTCAATACTTTTGTTTTCATATGTTTATTTATTTATTTCTGTATGAGATTGACTTTTCAAGAGATTGATTACGATTTACTGTCTTCCATTGTTCTGGGGAACAGGATTATGTGCCAACTGTGTTTGACAATTTCAGTGCAAATGTTGTTGTCGATGGGAACACCGTTAATTTGGGGTTGTGGGATACTGCTGGTAAGTCCAAAACAAACATTCCTTCCTTTTGTCTTCTTCTAAAGCTTGGATCTGATGTTTTAAATTTGTGAAACAGGGCAGGAAGATTACAATAGATTAAGACCATTGAGCTACCGTGGGGCAGATGTATTCCTACTTGCATTCTCTCTCATAAGCAAGGCCAGCTATGAAAATGTTGCCAAGAAGGTAAGACAAACTATCCACAGTTAATTCTTTCGTTTCCACCACCCTCTTCTTTCATCTACTATTGTTTGATCATTGATGTCTAAGTTCGCTGATGAAGCTTTCTTTCTTTCCTGTTTTAATGTTTAGTGGGTTCCTGAGTTGAGGCATTATGCACCTGGTGTTCCAATTATTCTTGTTGGAACTAAGCTCGGTTAGATCTCTACAATCTCTACCCCCTTGCTTTCCTTTGTTTCCTATTACGCTACTCCTGAGTTGTGATTACTATCAGTTTTGACTTCAATTGCTCTATTATTCTGTAGTTTTCTTTTCCCTATGAATTTTTTTCCAAGGGTTGTTGCTTACCTAAGAATTCTTGGTTGGATCCGATAGGGTTCATTGCATACTTCAAGATCGAAAGGGATGGTCAACTACATCTTTTGTGTAGATTGTTTCTGTTTTTTGTTACACTCTCTGGGTTGCTTTCTCATGCAATCTATACTTATTTATTGGCCTCTTTTTAGAATGTCAATGGATTCTTATGATAAAAGCTTAGCAAAGGTTACAAGTTTAATTTTGAAGAACTCTTGTGACAGCTTTCTCTTTGTAATGGCACTAAATTGTTTATCAGCAGGTGCTCTTTGTAAACCCCCTTTCAAATCAGCATTTAAATATGTACATGTGTTGGATTTACATGTGCATTTTGAAATACAAAGATTTGTCTGATATCGTCAGGATTGCCTCATCCAATCATGTCTTGGTTATGCTGCCGTAGTGTCCACATGTACTCTAGTTCACATCATGTTATATTGCAGTAGCATACTGGATGTACTCTTTATCTTTTCTGTCACTCATCCTTTGCTTTTCATGACTGCTATATTTTATTGTTGTAGATCTTCGAGATGACAAGCAGTTCTTTGTAGATCACCCTGGTGCAGTGCCAATTACCACAGCGCAGGTATTTTCTGGTGCAACATGAATTTACAGTCGCATATTTCTTTGCTTAACTATTTATCTTGACATCAATCTTTTCTTCTTTTTTTTCTCACAAAGTCTGGCAACTAATAGGATAAAGACCTGATTTTCTACATTTTTTTTGGTTTCTCATTTGGGTTCCTTTTGAAGGGTGAGGAACTAAAGAAGCTGATTGGGGCTCCGGTTTACATAGAATGCAGTTCAAAAACACAGCAGGTTTGTAACTGCAAGTCAGATTAGTTTAGCCCGGCGGGGAAAGTATGCATTGGTCTAACATTGTTTGCGGTAAATACTCCTTTTTGAATGCAGAATGTGAAAGCAGTCTTTGATGCAGCCATTAAAGTGGTTCTCCAGCCACCAAAGCAGAAGAGAAAGAAGAGAAAGGCACAGAAGGCCTGCTCTATATTGTGATTTGTGATTGTCAGAAGAAAGTGCGACCAATTAGCCATTTATCCATTTATCTCTCTCAGCACCTGTGCTATCTTTTTCCGCCTGGAGGAAGCCACAGGCTGGGAATTGTAGTTGCGACTGACAGTTGTAGGAGCGCTCTTTACGTATGCATCAAGTTCTTTGTTTGTGCTGTCCTTGCAGTGTTCTGATTTGTATATTAGTGCTTTGCATTACGATGTTAGTAACATGCAGAAACCTCTTCTCTTCGGGTTTGATTTCCCTAATGTATTGTCTCTATATAGTACTGAAATTCTACTTTTTAAGCGACGATAATATCCACATCGTGTAATCTGATTTAGTACACTTCAAGATTATGTATATGTATTATATGAATCATGATAATTTTTTTTGCAGCCTTGAATGTTAGTGTGACAATGCTCTCTCTCTCTCTCTCTCTCTCTCTCTCTCTCTCTCTCTCTCTCTCTCTGTGTAATGTATATATGCGTCCGTATGAACATATACAAAAATCTCTGTTTGTAATGTATGTGTGTCTGTATGAACATATACAAAAATGTTCAAGTGTGGTCCGTGAGAGGCTGGGCAAATGACCATTTTGTCATTTGTTCGGCCTCCCACAATTTTCAACGCGAATGTCCGCACCTAAATTGATCTACAGCCCATCAACTTTGGAATTGTCCCAGAAACTCAAGACGTGAACTATTTGAGGCTAAGCACGAATATATCTTTTAATTCTTTTGGGTGGTAGGAAGCATCTGCAGAAATTTTTTAAGAGCTACATGATGTTATTAGGACGACGTAGCAATCACACCGAAAAGTTCTTCCAACTTATGCACAAGTAATCAAATTTGCAGCAAATTACATGTGACATAAAGTTAGAATTCTGTAAACAGAACAATGGCTAGAGATTTGTGACAGCAAATAATATCTTTGATTTTTTTGTGCTACGTTTCACATTGATGCGACTCTCTTGATTCTTTTGCTTTTCAACTTTTGTTTCTGGAACTGATTCTGTTTCCCACTTTCATCAGCCCGCAGTATGAATTCATGAACCTCTCCTCCAGGTCCACCACCAGCAGCAGGTCCACCACCACCGCCACCCCTCTCATTAAATACACCACCACCTCCTCCCAACATAAACCAACAAGCTTCAGTTTTGGAAGTGGTTGAATTGAATGGCTTCAAAGAGAATATTGAAGGAGCTCAAGGACTTGCAAAGAGATCCACCAACTTCATGTAGTGCAGGTAAAAGAAAAGAAGAAATTTTTCTTAATTTTTCTATTCGAGCGGTATTCTAGTCAATCTAATCTGAACTACGGGTAAGGAGTTCGAACTTTGGTGAATAAGAAGGAGTACACTGTTCTAACCAACTTGCATACACCCAAGTATGAAGAAGAGAAGAGATTAGAAGTATTTGTAATTTTTATGGTGTTGTTTTCTTCTTTGTTCAGGTCCTGTGGCTGAGGACATGTTTCATTGGCAAGCAACAATAATTGGTCCAAATGATAGCCCTTATTCTGGGGGTGTCTTCCTTGTGACTATCCATTTTCCACCTGATTATCCTTTCAAACCTCCAAAGGTATGCAACAAGAAAATTCCACAAAACTCTTGTTCTTGCATAATTTTGTCACCTTTAGGTGAAATGTTTTCTTGTCAGACTTTCTAGTAACATAAGGCATTTATGTTTCAAAATGTATGTTAAGCTCAGACGTTTATATTGTCATCGTCAGATTGTCTAGCAACATAAGACGTTTATGTTTCAAACTGTATAGTGTATGCTAAGCTAAGATGTTTATATTGTCAAGCTGTGGATATGAAAGATTGATCATATTGTTGTTACTGCTTAAACGTCTGTCTTGGATTTGCAATATGACAATATAAGACCGGCAACAGAAAATACCCAAGATCTTAGTCTTTCTACCAGCTAATTCATTGAGAATCTGCAGGTTGCCTTCAGAACTAAAGTGTTCCATCCAAATATAAACAGCAACGGCAGTATCTGCTTGGACATTCTCAAGGAGCAGTGGAGTCCAGCACTCACCATTTCCAAGGTAACACACACAATTTGAGTTTTCTGTTGATTCATATTTAAGCTAACTTAGAATCTTAATTTTTTGAGACAAGTTGAAAACTTTCGTGTCAAGTGTCACACATAAGTTAGACGATAGTCGGTGGCGCTCGTCTTAAATTATTGTTTTGATTGAAATCTAATTACTGATAATTACTTGATTAATGCAGGTTTTACTGTCCATATGTTCATTGCTGACCGATCCAAACCCTGATGACCCTCTTGTGCCTGAGATTGCTCGCATGTGCAAGAGTGACAAAGTCAAATATGAGTCAACGGCTCGGAGTTGGACCCAGAAGTATGCCACTTGTTAATTAAAACCCTAATCTTGTTTAAGTGATTTACCTCCTCTTTTTACTGTCAATAATTACTGCTTCTGTTATGAATGTTGAGGTCCCAACTTGTAATCTGAGCTTCTTTGCTGGAAAAGAATATATATATAGCTGCCAACTTTTTGTACTCTTCGTCACAATCAATAAATCCAATTAATGAAATAATCAAGGTCATTTTTATTAGTAACTCTTGCTCGAAATTTAATGATGACACGTGTATATTTAAATGTTTGTGTGGAGTTGTGAGTTACATCAATAATAATGTGTTGAAAATTGAAATCAGCACACAAACAAATAATATCGATTGTAAAAAAAAGAAAAAAATTACCAGAAAATAAGGATATGAAGATTGTGGGATCATGATTTTTTAGGACCGAAGTAAGGCGATTGGAAAACGTATGCTTTAGAAGTCCGATCATGGACTCAACAACTCTAATTGGATTGACCTACTCAAATGGATGCGACGATGCCATCACATCCAGCTATGCTCCGAAAAGGTAGGCGAAGTCCACTGACTTTGCTGAGATTGACCATTCTTGTTCCGCAAGACACGAAAACCTAATCCAATTAGGATCAAATGATCGTAATGGTTTTCTTTTGATGAAAAGCATACAAAAACTTCATGCACTGACTATTTCACCAGATATACATCTTACAATCTATCACTCGGATATCGATTACCTTTGCTTGTTTCGGTATTGAAAAAATTCTTAACATGAGGTAACTGTATGATTTTCCAAGGTAAAAGAGCCCCTAACTAATTCGAAACAAAAATAAATAGAAACATAGTTCCAATAAGGGGAACCCATAGACCATATTCTTCTGCAATCTGAGTTTTGCTCACGCCCCGAATGAATTCAAGGACATATTCAAAGAAATTCTAACCGTCAGTAGGAATGGATGATACCTTATAGCTTCACAGTTACAAGTCATTTTCTCATTACTTTGGGTCTCTCATTTTCTATTTTTATTGGCATTACTATAGTGGGATTTCAAAGAAATGGGCTTCATTTTTTAAGCTTCTCATTACCCGCAAGAGTTCCATTGCCGTTAGCATAAGATTAGATGACTAATTAGATTACTAGTTTGTTTAACTGAGGTTTCCCGCCTAAGTCCAAGACTATAACTCAACAGCAAGCTGCCTTTACTTGGCTTCAAGTCCAACTAAACTAAGAGCGCTTTATTATCACAATAAATATTTTGTAACCCCAATTTATCTTGTAACTAATCCCTACCCCTCCCTTCTTTTTTTCTTTGTTTTTTTTCTTTTTTTCTTTTTTTATTTATTCTTTCTACGAAAGCTTTAGAATATTATTTTCGGGCACTAGAGCGAAACTCATTCCTACCACAGGCTTTTAATAATATGGTCGTGATCTGTCATTACGTGCGACTATCTCCACTATAAAAATAAACCTATTACCCGGATCTTACCATTTGCCTTCCTGTTGAGGTTAGGGAAAAAAAAGGATTGAACTAAAAATATTTTCTGGAGATATCCATTTTCCTGGAGAGATGGATAAGATATTCCGACACAGCGGCATCTTGATACCATCGGGAACGGTAAAAAAAAAAATTCTAAGGAATCAAAAAAATTGAAAAATTGGATTTATGTCCAATGGATCACACCCACCAAGAAAAGTATTTTGTTTTGGTTTGACATGTAATCATATCTAAAATGGCGTACAAAATAAATTTAGCAACACTTTTCCCCCATGATCCATTGCAGGAAAGGGATAATCTAGAACTTAGAGTTGTGAATTATATACTTTATGGAAATGGTAAACCAATTCAGGGAATTTCCAGCACAAGTATTCAATTAGTTTGGACCTGTTTACTATTGAACTGGGACCAAGATAAAAATAAATAAATTCTTCTATCGAGGAGGCTCGCTCGTCCTTTATTGAAGTAAGTGCAAATGGTCTGATTCAAGATTTCCTAAGAATCAACTTAGTTTGGTCACTCAACACTTGTACCATTTACCTGCTTAAGTGTTCATAGCACAAGACTTTACTACTCAAGCTGCGTTATATACTCATCACCAATACATCGCAGGATTCATCATGATAGGGGCTTTTGGTCGTATATTGCCCAGACCGATAAATAGAGTTGAGGTTATAGTTTACCGGATAAATTGATAAGTCGGGCATTCCCGGCCCACCAAGTGAAACCGATGGTTTCTTGGTCACGACCAGCTAAAGCTAAAGTTCTTTTCTATATCGTCAATTCAATATAGATCGCATAACATATATATTTATAATATAATATATATTTATAATACTTGTATATGCCCCTATTTCTACTGTTTTTAGCGTGCAATTTAAAATACTTGAACGGTCGATTCCAACCCAATACATTTCATGAATAAAATGTGACAAATTAACCATAAGGCAGCAAAGACCAATGCACCAATTGTAGTATAATAGAGTTGTAATTCACTAGTTATTCAACTCGATGAATTTAGTAGATCTTTTTAGGAGGCCCAAATTACTATAGATAGAACCTATCCAATTTTTACAGTGCGATGGTTAGGTGTTCACGGACTAGATGTACCTACTGTTTCCTTTTTAAGGTCAATATCAGCAATAGGGGCGAGACATGACCGCAACTTAAGAATCAAGTACCATTGAAAGGACTAAAGGACGGGAGAGTTTACAATCTATCACAGACAAAATGTGTTAAGTTATGCTACCCATAGGAAAGGGATCCTCTCCGGATCCTTTCCACCAAGTCCACCAAGGCCACAAATCCGGGCGTTTGAAATTTGATCCAACGGCTAAAAATAGGGGCCCACTTTAAAAGTTATAATAACTGTAGTCATTGGATCAAATTTCAAAGGTCCGGATTTGTGGCCTTTGTGGACTTGGTGGAAGGGATCCGGAGAGGATCCCTTTCCCTACCCATATATATCATTTTGTCATGTTCAACCATATTGCTCTATTGCAAACCCGCTTATTAATTATGAACTAGAAAAGTGTTGAGTCCCACATTGGCCATAGAAAATGAGAAATAATAGTTTGAATATCTTAATTCCACTCCACCTAATATTAAGGCCTTTAGTGATAAAATTTCACACCTGACGGATTGTGCAAGTGAGACAATATCGGCAAATTGGGCACTTGTTAATTATCAAGTTGGGGACAATATCAATGTTGTTGAAAGTAGGTATTTGATCCGTCTCTCTAATAATTCTACAAAATAAAGAAATAAAATATACTAAACTCCAAATGCATTCACTCAAAAATATTCCCTACAAACTCTCTATGCCTTACTCGCAAATATGTGCCCCTTGTGGTTAGGTGTGGGGTGTTCCCTCTTTCCACTTCCGTTGGAAGTTTTGTGCACTCAACCTTGTCACTAATGTAAGGACATGTATTTTTTTTTTTACATGTCCTTGTGTTATTAACACATGATGTCCTTATGGCGGCAAACATGTACTATACAAGTTGTTACCCAGAAGTAGGTTTAATGTCTCAATATTTTAAATAACAAGTAAAATATATAAATAATGCTACAAGTAACGCATAATATTTACTAATAATTGCATATTTATTTCTTTTTATCCCATTATTCACTTTTTATAAATGGTGTATTGCCTTGATGCTTAGGATTTATTCCACTCACTCTCAAAATCATTTCACTTCCATTAGCATACGTAAATAAGAATAATAATGTCGTTTGTACTAAAAACAAGTAAATTTTTCTCATAAAATATAGGGTGGTGTTATCCACGCACCCATTTTTATCTTTCACACACCCCTCTCAATTTTCAGTCGCTGGATCATGTGAATTAAAGAAGACCAATAGACAAAAATTAACATGGGAGTGTGAGAGTAAAATAGGGTGTGTGAATAGCACTACTTAAAATATATTATATTTTTTTTTTTGTCGAACTCAAAATATATTATCTAGGTTAAGCGTGCATGAATCATTAATGCATGCATGCCTTTCTATTATTTTCTATGACATTCAAACAAATTATAGTTCAATAATAAAATCAAATAATGTCATTGATGTCATTGATAGCAAATAATATTTGGAGAGATATTGATTATGTATGTGCGTACGTGATTAACGTTTTTGTCGTTAATTTATTTCGTTTATATGATATTATTATCGAAAAGAAGGTTTAGTAGGGCATATCTTGATACTCTTTGACCTACCATATATTCTCCTAACAAATAACGTGTACGCAATGGACGGCTCCAACAAATGGTGATGGAGCAACATGGTCCATTAATTGGAAGAGCAGTTAGCTCCCTTTGCTAGACTTATAAAATGTCGGTGGAAACTGGAAAGTGGAAAACCCTACTTTAAGTTATTAATTAGGAGATGCTTAGTTGTGGTTAATGCCAGAATAATTTGTTTTCAGCTACTTATATTTAAACTAGATGGTATCTGTAACACATTGTACGTTTTAATAGAACAATTCATGATACATACTCACGTGTCATGTGGCTGTGCTCTCTTCTCATTCAAGTTTTTCTTGTCACAAAGACAGGTCGAGGAGCTTAGGCTAAACTCGAATTTTGGGTTATGAGTGTAAAGGTAAATGCTCTATTACCGAAGCTAAGTAGGGAAACAATTTTCTCGACTTGAATATCATTTCAGTAATGGTTGTGTTTTGTTGTCATCAAGGTATAAAATATCGATGATATCGAAAATATCGGTAGTCCAAAAACACGGAAATTTCGATGGAAATATCGGGATATTATCGATATCGATAAAAATTGAATAAAAACCACGGAAATTGTAAGAAAAACTTGGAAATTTTTATTGAAACTTTGCATGATGTTTATTTAGTCAATTATCTATTAGTTTATCATAAAAAATTGGAAGGAAATGCATTGCATGATAGATATAACTGATTTAAGTTGATTATATAGCGAGCTGGCAAACATTGTGAGTGTAGAAAATATGTAGTAATTAATGAAATAAGTTTAAACACACCATAATCATTTATATATAATGAATTAGTACAATATTTTACACTTTATACATTGCATGGTAAGATACATGATCGGTAGTCCAAAAAAATATCGGTAGTCCAAAAACACGGAAATTTTGATGGAAATATCGGGATATTATGGATATTTTAGACCATGGTTGTCATCTTAATTTCAATCACAAATGTTTTCTGTGTTGCGCAACCAAAAGAGTCGTAGGGGAGTTTCATATGTAATTAATCGTTTATCCCATGCAAAAGTAATTAAGGAAACACATCAACATTTGGACCACGTAAATGTTTCTTTTTTGAAAAATCGAAAAAACATGATTAACATTTGAGAAGAGAAATACTTAAAAGACTAAACACCAGCCAACAGAATTAGTTGGTATTAGAGTGATTTTTTTTTTTTATCAAACTGTAGATTTGTTATATTATGGAGCCGATAGGGTTTGAACTCATGTTGTAGCGCAAGAGCAACACTTTTCTCAACCACTGTGGTAGAGGGGCAACTTACAGTACTAGAGTGATTGATATATATGATTTGACTAAAGAAAGTTTTAAGCAGACCGAATGCATAATTTCATCAAGCTAAGGTGGTAAAACGGTTGTATTTTAAAGCTACTACATGTTTATTAATAGGAAAGTGATTTTTACACATTTTTTTTCTCTTCATTTTTTGTACATATTTTCGGCCATTGTGTGTAGCTTCTTAATTAATTATATAGTGAATACGACTGTAAATAAAAAGAGATGCGAGATGCTAAAATAAGTATAAAAACCAACTCCCTTACCTGAAAGTTTAAACTAACCATAATAAAGTCAAAGCACTGTAAATGACATCTGACAACGATTTTCATCTGTGAAAACAAAAAACATAGTTCCTACGGTGGCTTTTGACTAAAACGAACAAAAAATAACAAAGCAAAAACAAAATATTTCTCATCATGTAGTTTATTATTTTCATCTTATTCATGGTAAAATTTGTCGTCTTCTAACTCTAAACATTAAACATATATGTATGTAACGATATTGGCTATAACAGATGTGATACTTATCCACTTTCAATTAAATTAGATTAAAATAAAATTATGCTTTGAAAAATCGTCATGACTCCACCTACCAAACCATTCCCAATTAGCTAGTTATGGAACTCATTTTTTAATGGCTTAATCTAAAAAATAGACCAGTAATTAATGAAAAGTCAAACACCCCAATTTACAATTAATTCATTGACATAACCAAGCTACATTAAGGTTAGGAAGGACCAACCCTAATTATAAAAATCTTCAAATAAATATGCCAAAATTAATTTCGTCCAAAAGTTTGATTTGACAATTTATTCATCGTGCAGCATGAGTTCAAGTTTATTTTATTGCTACAGTGTTTAATTCATTTATTTTGATTTTTTTTTGTCGAATTTATTTAGTTTGATTAACCAATTCAAATAAATTGAATGAAAAAAAATGGTACGGCCACGGCCGTCTACAGCCCTCCTGTTGTTCGTTAATCCGCAAAAAGCTGGTGGAAGTCCGTCTGCCCTCTTTCGTCGCATTTCTGGGATTTCCCGCGAAAACTGCCGGTTTTTAACGTCCTCAAATTACCTTCTTCGTTTCTGCTCTCACTTTATACAAGAACCAAAAAAACAACACAGGAAACAAAACAAAAAATTAAAAAATTAAAAACCCCAAAAAATAAAGAGGCTTTGTCCACTTTTGGCGGGAATTCACTCTCTCGCCGACGCAGTTCCCAAAACCCACCATTTTTCAGACATTTTTTCTTCGAATAACAACCATTTGTGTATGTAAGCTTTTTTTGTCAGATTAGAACTCGTTTCTGTTAATATTTATTTATTTGAATTTCTGGGTGTTGAATTTAGCTGCAGTCGGTGAGGCTGATGATGCTTACTTGGCAGCATTGGCTTTTAAACAACGTGTTTGGATTGAGCCACGAGTGGGTACAAGATTTAGGTACATGTTTCCTTTTTTTTTTTTTCATTCTTTTTATGTTTTTGTCGGATCACGTTTTTCTTCTTCTTTATTCTGCTTACTTTTCTTCCTTTATTGATGTCAGCCGATGTTTTTTTCTTTTATTTTCAAATGGGATTTCTTGGAATTTTATAAATCTGCAATCTTTTGATGGGATATTTGGGTTTTTCTAATTTTATGTAGCTTTTGCTGCGGGGGTTGAAATGTTAAATTCATGAAGTGGGAAGATTGAGAAACAGAGAGTTTGTAGAAATTGTGAGATTGTGAGAAGCGAGAGAGAGAGAATCAGAGGCATAAAAACATATAAAGAAAATGATATTTGAGGAGGCATTGAGGGACTTGATAAAGAAGAAGAATAAGAAGAAGAATGTTGTGTTGGTTGGGATTCCAATTGATAGCCAGAGCACAGAGCTTCTCGGATGGGCTCTCATTAAAGTCGCCCAGCCCGGAGATTGCGTGATTGCAGCTCATGTCTGTCGAAGTTCTGGTAAATGCCTGCAGATTTAGTTTCAGTTTGATATATTTTGGATAATGTTATGTGTAATTTGGTTGATATTAGCTATTCGGATTGCCTAACAACATAACATGCAAGACTAATTGGTGACGTAACATTTAATATGTATAGATTATGTCTCGAAAGCCAAGACGAAGTTGGATGGTTACGTAGAGGCTTATGAGGGGTTATGTGACATGAAAAAGGTTCATACTCCTTAATCTTCACTACTCTATCACTGCTTCAATTGTTCCAAAACTTGAGACTGGTTATGGATTTTTATGCTTAAAATTTCAGGTGGAGCTCATCAGTCAGGTCTTGACGGGAAGGTCAATCCGAAAAGCTCTAGTTAGAGAGGCGAAAAAACATTCTACCGTGGCCATAGTTGTAGGCATAAGCAATCCAAACACTCTTGGGTAGGGCACAAAGACTTTGATCTCAGAAAGAAACTTGCATTATTTTTCAAGGATTTTTTTTTCTCATTACTCTAAGCAGAGTTCATTTGCAGCAGTTGGGATTCTACAGCGAAATCCTGCGGTAAGAAATTGCGACCAACCACTGATGTTGTGGGCATCCACAACGGGAAAATTGTGTTCAGAAGGTGCACCAGCAACCAACTACCAGGTTGGTGTTTTGAGTCCTGGAAAATACTGAGAATTATAAATTAATTATTTATTTATTTATTTAATATTAAAAATGCACTAACAATACTAAGTTCTTTTCTTCAGCTTTGGTAGGTCTCACAGAAGACCCAAGACCAAGTCTTTGCTTTGAGAGTCTCACTCCCAAAGGATACTCATCTGAATTTGGTGACTTTGAGGCGGATACAGAAACCCCGAAATCTTCTGATATGGCAGAGACAGAGAGCTCCCTAGATGGTTCGAAGCACAGTAGTGAAGACACGATGTATGAACAAAAGAGACTGCCTTGGAGATCAACTTCACTTGGTGCAGCAGAACATGTGGTTAAGAACCTTGGCTGGCCCCTACTTCGAAGAGCGAGTTCTGCCAATCCTCAATTTCCCGCCACCAGGGACATGTCTGTGGTGCAATGGGTGATGAGCTTGCCTGACCGCTCTCCACAGCAGTCTCCTCAGTGTACAACTATCAAAGAAAATCCGTTCGAACGAAGTATAGGTGACATTGTTGATGAGAGTATGAAGGATGGTTTTTCTGCTTTTGATGAGCTTCCTGAAAGGTTAAAGCATCTGCTCCAAACAAAATCATCTGGTTGCAGATGGTTCAGTCATGAGCTTCTAAAAGCTTCAACTTCTCAATTTTCTTCAGGTTTGATATATATCCTTTTCCCTTCCTTCTCTCTGTTTGGATTCTTTTAAGTACTTCTGTTTCGAATAACTTCTTTATCCTTTAACAGAAAATCTTATCGGGAAAGGAGGATGCAACCTCGTCTACAAGGGAACTCTTTCAGATGGGAAGCCAGTGGCAGTGAAGATTATGAAATCATCCAAAGAAGCATGGAAGGATTTCACTGATGAAGTCGATATCATGTCCTCGCTGAAGCACAAAAACATTTTGCCTTTGCTCGGGTTCTGCATCAAAGACAACGTTCTAATCTCTGTGTATGATTTCTTACCTAAGGGAAGCTTAGAGGCAAATTTACATGGTAAATATCAAGTACTTTTCCCATTTTTTTACTTTCTTGGTAAAGATTGTTCAAACCATGTTGATTTCAAAATTGTAAGTGATGCAGGCAAGAACAACTACAAATCTGTATTGGCATGGGAGGTGAGATTTAATGTTGCTGTTGGTATTGCTAAAGCCCTCAGTTATCTGAACAACGAATGTCCTCAACCAGTTATTCATAGAGATGTCAAGTCCTCAAACATTCTTCTCACCAAAGATTTTGAACCGCAGGTACTGCTTAATCAGAGTAACACAAATGGTGTTTTAAACACGATCACAGTCTTATGACATTAATCAAATACTTCCATCTACGTGACAGTTATCTGATTTTGGCCTTGCAATCTGGGGACCAACAGCTACATCTTTTAAGACCGAATGTGATGTGGTGGGAACATTTGGTTATCTTGCTCCCGAATATTTCATGTATGGAAAAATCAGTGACAAGATTGATGTCTATGCCTTTGGCGTGGTCCTGCTAGAATTATTATCAGGAAGAAAACCAATTGGCTCCGAGACACCAAAAGAACAAGAAAGCTTGGTCATGTGGGTATGATCCACCTCCCTAATTTAAATTTTTGTTCTTATTTTGTTTACTTCTTTTGCGTGTTTTGGATAAATGACGCTGAATTACATCTCAGGCAAAGCCGAAAATAGAGAAAGGTGATGTAAACGAAATACTGGATCCAAATTTGGATGGAAAGTTTGATGAGGTTCAGGTGCTGAGAATGGTTCATGCAGCAAAACTTTGCATCACACGCTCAGCCCGCCTTCGTCCTAAGATGACTGAGGTATGAAAATGTCACATCCAGAGTAGGATTCTGTTAGTATTAGTGTAACAAAAGAATTCCAAGTTTCATCATGCTCTTTCTTTCCACCCTCAGATACTGAAGCTTCTGAAAGGGGATTCAGATGTCGAAAAGCAAGCAAACTCTCAATCTTTTGACATAGAGGAGTCAGAAAACTGGGATGATAATGACGATGAAGTTTATCCAAATTCGAGCGCAGAGTTGCATCTGGGTCTTGCGCTGCTCGATGTGGATGATGATACAACAACAACATCGTCAAGTAGCGTGGAGCGGAGCAACAGCCTTTCATGGGAAGAATATTTGAAAGGGAGATGGAGCAGATCATCAAGCTTTGATTAGCTACCTTTTCTACTCTCCTATTTTGTAAGTTTGCAGCATACTTGTGCAGCAAGGAAATTAGCATATGTACAGTTTAAGAAACCAAAAAAAAAAAAGGCGTGCACCCAATGGTTGGGGTGGATTGTAGATAAACATGTATAAATAAATCGTAGAAGTGATCGTGTGAAAGGATGAACATCTGTAGCTTGTTTCATTAGCTTGTCAGAAACTCAGTTTTTCCAGCATAATCACAGAATGAGAGATTGAGATTTTGTAGATTTTGGGATAATAAAATTTGTTGCTCATGTAGCAGTCAGCCTATGGGGCTCAGATGCTAAAGTTATAGAAAGATCTTTGGTTACTACTAGTTTTATATTTATGTGATGCTCCATGCTCTCGCAAACACATAAATGCATTAAAAATTGAGTGTAAATAATGTAGAACAAATGGCTGAAATAATCGTAGAACAGTTGGAAAAGCATAAAATTTGTAGCAAGGCCCAAGTACTTCAAATTTGGGCCATGACCTCCCTTTTGGAGTGAATGGTGTCATGAATAATACGCAAAGCTTTGCCCTTACATATGGGCACTTTTGGATTTCGGCCGAATTTATTGTTTTACTAGCCCAAAACGGCATTTTAAGTTTCGAAGATATTTTGTTCTTTTCCCATTTTTCATTCCCATAGAATTCCTAGCAAACCTTATCTTATTATATTTAGATCAATAAGTTTAGGTTCTCTCAAATACCTAGTGATATCTAAATTGCTTGTAGATTCTAATTTATGGTATTTCGTTCGATATTCGTGTTTAACTTATCACGCTAAATTAAAACGGAAGTCAGATAACTGAAAATTCAAGTTTTATACTGGAATCTGATTTCAACAAAAAAAACCTACGTACACAAACTTAAGGCACGAGTTTCTCGCACTAATGCCTAAAATATTGTTGTATATGGATCGTTGGATAATAGTATAAACCATCAATGCTAGCACTAGCTTTTTGGATTCCTTAGCGGCGGCTTATCAAAGAGCCGATCGTCACACTCAGTAGTGTTTTGAGTCTTCAAGGGAGGAGGAACCCAATTCGAAGTTAGCTCTCGAAATTGCGACTCGATCTGCATAAAACTGCTTTCCCTTTGCCTGCTAGAGAGCTTTCGATTGACACACGGTTTTTTTAGTTGAAGAAGACATGGCAAGAGAAGATCAAAGTCTGCATTGTTTTCCCTTGTCTTCCTCTTGCTCGTCTTATGGTTCTTTCTTTCGCTTTCGGCCTTCTCCTTTCGTGTGTCCATCATCTGCAGAGTAGTACACGATGCGGACATCATTGTCAAACCTTTGAACTGAGGAACTAGATGGAAGAAGCAAGAAAATTATCGGGTCTTAATTTCTACTTTATGGTTGCTTTGGTTTATGGCTTCGGAGCAAATTGCTATGGTGTTATATATACTTTCCTATTTCTATTTGGATTAGGATTAATTAGTCTGTCCAATTTTTTTTTGGATTATGATTTATGAGAAACAAATTTGTAGTTGTGTAACACAAACTGGCAGTGCAAAATACCAAGAGAAAAATTTTGAAAAAAAAAACATGAGAAAAATAAATTTCTTAATTAATTAAATAGAACAAACCTAACTTAGGTGCTTTTTGAAAAAGCACTTTCAATTACTTTTTCAGAATTTACAATTTTAATTCAAGTTTCAATATATTTATAATAAACACATTTCCACCATAAGCACTTTTCATAGAAGTGATTTAAACGAGTCCAAGCAATGCAGAAAATACATTTTCTTATTGTAATTGTGTTTTGGAACAAGAACTTGTCTCTGTTGGTTTCATATATAACACAAATTTGAAGAATGTGGAAGGATAATGTTGGTTTCTCAACTTCTTGGGTCCCTTCCCTCGCTCTCCAGATCAGACCTAGTAAGGTCAAACAAGCTTAATCTTCAAAACAATTGGAGATCAAATCATAATTTGCCTCCATTCAGCAGTATCATCAGTTCCAGCCTTGTCTTTACTTTTGATCAAGGAGTAAGATTCCTTCGCTCATAATTTCCCTTTCCTTCCCTTTTCCCCTTTTTAAACAATTACGATTGACTCACGTGAATCAAGATCGGCCTTGAGGGTAGTCCATGTAGGTGCCCACCTAGGGCATCCACTTCGGAGAGGCCCCAAAACATATACATCATGTAAATAACATATAAATAAATATATAAAAAATAAGAAATATCATAATTCATTTGTTAGTTGAAATGGAAATGTTTGACTTTCATTTTCTTTGAGGTGTTGAGTTTGAAACATGGAGCTGTTTTTTTAGTCACTAGTTTTTTCTTGTTTTTCAAATTTACTCATAATTCATCTGTTCAAATGAATATAAAGTTATATAACACAAGTGCCCTTGCAATCTTTTTTTCTTTCAACTTCTCAATCTGTTCATTTCTATCAAATGTTTAAATCAACTATCACATGGTCTTGAAGATTGTACTTTAAGGTAATAAAAATTTTGAATTTATATTTTACTTTTCAATAGTTTATTATTCAATGGATTATTTTAATATTCGATTCGTTAGTGTGATGCTGAGTTACACAAAACAAACAATTGGTGCTCTTGAATTTATTATACTCGTCAATCAAGTTTTATTGTTTTTAACTCTCTTGATCGTTAAGTTTTATTGTTTTTCACTTTCAATCTAAGGCTATTGACGGTAAACATTTGACACATTTGCTTAAAAAATGTAAGATGTGTGATATTTAAGTAATATTTGTATATTTATCTTCTTTTTATGTTATTTTAATAATATTTGGTGTAGAAATATATATTTTTTTATTGATTTAGTGAATTCTTTTCTTACATCAATGTGCAAAAAATCAAGATCCAAGAACTTTCCAAGAACTTTAGAACCCACTTCAAACCAAATTCTCGAACACGCTTTCGAAAGAGAGTCGAGACATTTGAGAGTCAAGACGGTCCGACTCACTTTCGAAAGAGAGAGGTTGGCGGAATCTCTGAGCCACCGGCCAATCCCAATCCGTGGTATGTTCATCTTTCTGGTATTTTCTTCGCGTTGAATGCTTCCATGTTTTCATCTCTAGGGTTTTCTCTTCCTTTTTCCCACCGCCTCTCTGTTCCCTAGGGTTCCTCCATTATTTTCTATCTGCCACAGAATCGCCTTGAATAGTTCTACGATTTCATCATTTTACCCTTTTGAATTGTCCCTACTGTTAATCGTCCTCGCTGGAAATCATTCGTTTTCAGCCAATTCTAATCGATTTTAGATTTTGGGTTGTTGAATTCCTATCTGGGTCATGATTGATTCGGTGGATTTCGCTCTTTTCGTGCAGAACGGGAATCAAGAACCTCAAATTTTCATCTCGGTTTCTCTGATTTCAGTCTGTTAAGAGTATCGCGCTCGAAATTTGGTCTGGGTCGAGGCCAGGTTTTGAAATTTTGGTGCTTTTTCACTCGATTGGATCTTATTCCTCTTTGGTCTTCGCGTTATTCACCCTAATGGACGACCAGGAGGTGTTTCCGGGTGCAAACATGGGCGGTGAACTTGCGAGTAGTTGCTCAATGGACAGCTTCTTCGATGACCTGCTTAAGGACACTCATGCTTGCACTCACGCCCACACTTGCAACCCACCCGGCCCTGATTACTCCCACACACACACTTGCTTTCATGTGCACACTAAAATTCTGTCTTCAGCGAGTGAAGACAAGGCCGGAACTGATGATACTGCTGAGTCTGGGGAAAAGAAATCAAAGAAGCAGCCTTTGGGTAATAAGGTAGCAGTTCGTAAGTACCGCGAGAAGGAGAAGGCGCGGGTTAAGTTGTTGGAGGATGAAGTTGTGAATTTGAGAGCTGAAAATCGGCGGTTGGTGATGAGGTTGCAGGGTCAGCCTGCATTGGAGGCTGAGATTGCTAGGCTCAAGTGTTTGCTTGTTGACATTCGAGGAAGGATTGAAGGAGAAATTGGATCTTTTCCATATCAGAAATCAGTGAATCCGAGCCTGCCCAACCCAAATATGCCCGGTGCCATTTTTATGAATCCGTGTAATGTCCAATGTGATGATCAGCTTTACTGCCTTCGTCCAGGGATGGATGGGAAATGTGGAGATGGTGCAGTGATGAATGGGCAGGATTTTAACGGCTGTGGTTTTGAGAGTCTTCAGTGTTTTGCTAATCAGGATGGAGGAGCCAAGGAGCTTCCTGATTGTGGACTTGGAAATGGGGTGTCGAATATCAATTCTTCCGGCACAAGTAAGAGGAAAAGTAAGACATAAGATCCCTTAACCTTGTAACCTGTATGAGTGTATGGTTATGACTATTTTGCATTTGTTAGTCGGCTAAACGGAGTTATTTTTCTGATTTTACCCTTCTATTTGTTTTCTGATATTTGTTGCCGGTTCTGCTGTTTTAGTTGTGTTTCTGTAAGCATTTTAGTTGGGTTTTAACCATGAGAGATTTTGAAATGTTGATATATACAGAACTTGTCTCGTGAGTCTTTTGTGCATTGTATAGATGGGTCTTCGGGGCACTACATCTAGTTACAAAGGATTAATTTCATTGAGCAATGATGGACAGATCATTGCTTATATGACCAAGTCATCTATAATAATTCGGTAATTGCAAAATTTGGCATGCATGAGCCCTTTATTACCTAACATAATATGAGCCAAAGTAGTAGTATTTACATTATTAATCGTCTACCTCCTGTGCGAGTTGCTGAAGATTATTCTTTTGTTGTCCTTGTCCATGAAATTAATGGACCTGAACACAGCTGTTTGGAACTTGGAAGTGTGCAATTTTTAACTGATTATTATGTTCTGCCCAATTAGGAGGGACTCGAGCCGCAGCAGCAAACTGAAGTGCTCAGGAAGGAAGCACTGACATTGTCCCGAAGAGTACATATATCGTCATGCAATAAGTAGTTCTTCAAACTGTAGCATCAGCTTTCATTCAGGTCATTTTGTGTTTATGGTTGTGTTTCCAAATTTTCTATTACTTTTAACATGTTTGGCTCTTGGAACAAGTATGGTTTATCAATGTCAAGCTGAAGTTTTGCTGGATTTGCTGCTAGTATTCTTCAAGTTTTGATTTAAGTTTGCATGTCCTTTAGTGCTGTAAACTTAGATGATGTATAGCCAGCCAGTGAAACTTATGGCAAAGCAACTTAATGGTATTCTATGAAACTCATATTCTCTTGACTCTTGGCCTTCTAATACTTGTAGGCTACTGATATATCAGTCAAATTACCTCTGGCTCATGTTGTTTTTCCAAGTTTCATTTAATCTGCTTCAAGTAGTTCTCGTTTAGTCATTCCTTCTCTTTCTAAGACGCATAAATTCTTGATTGCTGAATTACAGAACTTAGGGAAGGTGGCATGTGATTTCTTTCATGTTTCAGTACTATGAGCTGCGAGCAGGTGAGTGTTAATGTAAAGTTTCTCTGCATGATATAACTTAAAGAGCGGGTTTTGGTAAAAAGGAATAAAATATACATTTATGTCAGGAAAGAAGCTTCTTGTTCTAGCTCTAAGTTTTTTTTTTCAAAGGATTCTTGTCATCCACAATCGGTGACTGACTAGTGGACAAATTTCACAGTATATTCCCCTTTGAGTGATGCATCTGGCCATTGTGAAGGTCAATGGAAACCCTATTTCCACCATTGGCGCGAAAAATGACGAGGATGTCCGTAGGTTCATTGCCTGCCTTTTGATGGTCAGTCAGATGATGAGAAGAATGTGCTTCTGCTAACCAACCCACCCATTGAACTGATGGTGAATTTCTTATAGTTCTTTTTCATTTATATTATGGGTAGATTTTTAGTCCAAGTATTTGAGCATTTGGTCCAAGTAACCTGATATTCATCACGAGGAAACTAACATTATAAAGTTTCTTCTTTTTGTTTCCATTCTTTTCGGATGATTGATTTGTGAATGAGGGAAAAGGATTTAAAGTGGTGGAAAAGATGATATTTTGAGAGTAATTGCTAGGAAGAAGAAGATTGTTAGAATTTATTTCATGTGCTGTTCATAGAAAGGGAGATGGTTTGGCATCTTTCCTGACAGGGACAGGAACGGCCTTCAGGCTTACCAACTCTTGTGGTGGTGGTGGTGGTGGCGGTGGCGGTGGATCTATAACCTAATTTTTACTTCTTCCGCTTATACCGACCTGCTTTTGGAATTAAAATTAAGTTTCCTCTTTGTTCTACCTCCTATTCCCCTTCTTTGTTTCTTTCTTGATCCAATATTAACCCGGCATTTTTGTTAACAAGACTGTTTATTTTCGGGTGATATTGTTATAGAATCTGCTATATTTTGGAATAGTTTAGAATAATTTCACATTTCTTACACAAGTCCAAGAAAACTCAAGTCGGATGGGATGGATATTATGAGTGTCGAATTTTACTGTGAAGATATTCATCTTTGTTGGTAGGTGAAAGGATAATTCCTTTTGTTTTCAATACCAGGTCTTTTGTTTCACTTGTTTTACGAGCGACCATGGTTTTATAAGGCAGGTGCTTCATTTTTATGTGGAGTCCAAAAATAACGTCCGATTCGGAAATTTACCTGCGATGTTGCATAGCCTTGAGACGACCTTTAGGCCCAGTTTGTTATTGCTTATTTTTATCAAAAATGGTTCACTTTAAAGTTGAGCAGTAATAAAGTGTTTGGTAAAAATAAAATATATTGTTTTTTTAAAAGCAATTGTCTCCGAACAGCAGCTTTTAAAAACATCTTGTAGGTTGCTTTTGAAAGTTGCTTTAATAAAAAGTGGAGTAGAACTTTTATAATATTTTTAATTCTTGTAATAAGCTCATTAATTTTAAACAATGATATTATTTATCATTTTAGACATTTTTTATGCCTTGCAATCATTAGCCAATATGCTTTCATCCTGAAGTGTAAACGAGTGAATGGTCTTAATCAACTAAGCTATGAGCTCCTAGCACCGAAATACGTAACGTTTCTCAATTATGGATGCATAAAGAAAACGAAACTAGTTGAAGGTCTAATTTAACGTCATTAAAATCATGCGAAAGAGATTAACCAAGTAGGAGAAAATCAAAGTTTGGCAAACCGATTATCCAACAGCAGTTTCTGAGAAGCTACATGCTCTTCTACTCCCATAATCTATCTCTAGAAAGTCTTAAACACTGCTCCTAGCAAAGACCCTTCCCACTAGCCAAAGAGGTACGAAAAATATCTTCAAGTTCACGGTCGAGATTTTCTGATTACACACATGAAGGTTGGGCTTGCACGTCATCATCGTCGTCGCCAAATATGCTGTCAGCAATCTGCCAAACCTGAAGAGTGTTGTCTTCAGAAACGCTTGAAATGACCCATGGCTCATTTTTGTTCCAAGAGAAATCAGATATCTTTGCTTTGTGACCGCCATGTACAAAGAGAAGTTCTGGTGGTCCGTCATCCCCGTCTCCCTCTGCCTGCTCATCCCCAATCCTAAAAACGCATCGACCATATAAGTTCATTACTTATTACGATAATGATTTGAATTTTTAGCCCCAAGATATAATCTCAATAATGCTCTTGCAATCAAATGGAACAGAAATGGACTTTTGACACAGAAGATAAACGGAAACAGAAGCATTTCTAACAGAACCAATCCGAGAAATGGAGTACCTGTTGAGGTCCCAAACCATCAACCTTCTGTCGTCAGCGTACGATGCCAACACAGTTTCGTGATTAGGATCCCATTCAACCTGGAATACTTCCTCCCTACAAGAACAAATAGAGGATTAGGAATCTCGATTTAACGACTGTGGCCTGCAAACGCTAATATATGAGAAACGATGAAGACTCCAACATTATGTTTTCTTGACATGAGAAAACTATGCCCAAATGCATAATATGAGTAGCCACTGTGCATTGATAATTCCAAAATTTATTCATTTGTTGACAAGGGGTTCATGCTTCAATTATATTAGCACAGCAAGTCTTAGTTTCAGGAATTTCTACTGCGCAATATATTAAGAATCTAAAGAAGTGCAGACTGGCCTTCAAATTAAGTGTCACTTGTAACAAACAAATGAGAAATTGTAAAACAGTAGCTTGAGGAATCAGGCTACTACATCAAGCTCAAAATTATGGTTTCATGTACTTCAAAGCCAAAAAATTCATAAAAACTTGCCATTCGTGTCATAAAGAATAGGTATCATTAGCATAATGTCGATATACGCTCGATGAGAAGAAATGATGGTAGTATATAATTGATTTTACAAAGAGGACAACGGGGGATTTGAAAGCTTACCCGTGAGTACTCAGAACATGCAATGGCACTGTCAGATTTCTCATATCGAACAGACCAACAGTGGTGTCTGAAGATGCTGTGGCCAAAATCCATTCATTATACGGATTGAAAGAAAGATAATTTACCTGAGATCATTAGACAAATGAGAATGGAAATTTACAGAACATTAGTGACAGATGTGAAGCTACATAATTAATACTTTTCTTTCAGCATATACAAAAATCAGTGACAGAAGTTATTACTCAGTCTGTGTAATTCAAAGGGGTAAGTATTTCGGGAACAATAAATCTCACAAACATATATTGAAAAGCCACAATCATATAAATGAAATTGTTGTAGTCACCTCTTTCTCATGAGCTTTGACACAATGCTGGGTTTGGTTTGTGCGCAAGTCCCATATCATCAACTGACAATCATCCCCAACAGATCCAAACAAATTCTCGTTCTTCGGATGCCACGATACATCTCCAACCACACTCTCATGACGCTGAAGAAAACCATCCAGAATTCACACATTCAAAACACTAACAGCCCAATAGCCAAAACATGCATACGACATTTCAAGAACTATTAAGTTTTTAGTCCCAAAATTACCTCATAAACGTGGATTGGATCAAGCACCTTCTCTTGAGCCGAAGCAGAAACATCCCACAAGCAAATTTTACAATCATATGAACCACTCAAAAGGTAACCCTCCTTCAAAAAGCTCCAAGACAGGCCATAGCCTTCTTTGTCATGACCCCTTAACCTCAAATCAGGATCACAGGCTTCCTCTTGATGCTTCTTTCCTTCTTGTTTGGAACAATCAAACACATATACATCCGTACCGCTGGTCTTTGCACCCACAATAGTCGGCTTCTGCGGCATCCATCGTGCCCTATTCACTTCCCCAAACACCCGAATCTTCTGCGTTATTTCCACCTACAACCACACCAAGCACAAATGCAAACATTTTCAGCCAGAAATTTTAACATACAGTTGGTGGCCACAAAATATTTCTGACAAAATTCCGACTACCCACGATTCATTTCTTCAAATTAATAAGAACCCACATCATACTCTGGAAATCTTAAGAAATACTTGGTACCCCAGAAATTATTTCTATGAAATGAGTGAAAAGGACCGATCTTTCAGTACCTTAGGCATCACAGGGTCATTTTCGGAAATGGCGCCAAAGTTGGGCTGGGATGTGGGGAGGAGGGCGTCGGCGACCATGAGAAAGTTGGGGTAGTCATCGGAGGTGTGGGTCCCAAGAACGAGCTTGTGGACGGCGAGGGAAGAGTCGGTGTGGGGCTGCGGCGCCGAGGGAGCCCAGTGGACGGTGAGAGACGGCCATTCGAGAGGGTGAGAGATGATAAGGTCGTAAAGGAAAGGGCTGTTCTTCTTCCAGACGGCGTACTCTTCCTCTAAGACAGCTGAATCTTGGTCCTGGTCTTCCGCCATGGGTGCGGCTGTCACTTCGAGCTCCTTCGCTTTTCTGCTTCTTTCTGATTTTCCCGCCAAATGTTGGTCTGAGACTCTGAGTGAAGGAAAGACTCGAGTCGATGGGAAATGTCAAGGGTTTATAATTGGGATGTTTTAATGGGCTTTTATCTGGCCCAACGGGAGCCATAGAAGCCCATTTTGTGGGGACCATTTTTGCACTTACAGTTAATGGGTGTACCTATGTTGATAATGTCTCTTATCACATTTGTTTGTGTTGCCAAACATTGGGTATGACCCTATTTATTGAATTACGAATTATATTATCAATAGTTGAAATTTAAACGGATAATTTGACAGCGAGTATTTTTCTCTAAAACCTAATATTTATATATTGAATTACGAATTATATTATCAATAGTTGAAATTTAAACGGTTAATTTGACAGCGAGTATTTTTCTCTAAAACCTAATATTTATATATTGAATTACAAATTATATTATCAATAGTTGAAATTTAAACGGTGAGTGTTTTTCTCTAAAACTTAGTATTAAGACAAAATAATGCCGAAAAAAAAAAACACTTAACAAATGTAATGTTTTTGAATTATAGAAGTACTTTGCATTTTCATTAAGGATTCATTCCATAAACATTTTATGAAAGTAGTTTCAGTCAATTAAAAGCACTTTTAAACGAGTTATTGATCTTTCAGCCAACTCACAATTGGCTGGAGGTACTTGACCCCAAGATATTGACGGTTGTTTGTCAATCATATGCTATTCTCCCCAAGAAATTCAAGGACAGTTGCGTTATTTGTCACTGTTTTGAATTTAGGTAAAAGGTTGCGCCTAATTTTCGGCAGGCATATACATTATCTAAAGGTTATTGAAGCTATTAATCATTTCAACACTGAATTCCAGCCCTTGAAAACGAAGTGCCATCTGCGATTGCTTCCATACTTTAGCTCGTTTCAATTAAGTAATCATTGTGGGTGAAGTGCGTTGTATGTTTTCTTTGGTGCCAAACAACTTTTTCAACTGCCCTCAATCATTCATCCTAAATACTTAGGCAAGATGCAACATGCCCAAAATTATTGTGTAACGTGACTAAACACGTAAGATGACTTGACATTGTTTTTTTAAAAGCCTACCGACCTAGCCGGTTTTTTTTTATTTTCTATTTTTCAGAAGATTATCCAAGAAGGAATTTGTCCAATTTAATTTATCGTTGTTTTTGTCTGATTTTTTTATGTTAAAAAATGAGCAAATGTTTATAAAATGAGAATAATGGGTCTGATTACCATTTGGTAAGCTTATTTTAGACACATTTAATCAAAAAGACCCAAGAAATTAAGAAATTAAAAATAAAGGAGATCAATCTACAACTAAAACTAAAATATCTAAAATCTTTCATAACATCCAACAACTTGATATACAATCATAGACCAACACATAACCCAATTTCATACTTTTGATTTCGCGACAAAGCTAAAAAAAAAATTAAAAAAGAATATGCAAAGCACACCTATGACATTGACATATCGAAAAACAAATTAAAACATTTTTTTTTAATTAAAGTTTAGATTCCACATGCCACGTCGCAAAAGTGACAGCTCACATGATAACGCACGCATCGGGGTTTTCATCGCTGAACGCCGTGGTGTAGCGCACTTCCGTGGAGCTCGCACGTGCGAGGTTCCTCATCTGCGGGTCCTGCGAGTTCCGCACGTACCCGGACGGCGCCTTCTTGTCGTACACTCCCGCGGCGTAAGGGTGCGCCACGACGTCGTATGGGACGTATGGCCAGAACTCCACCTTCTTCCCCGTCCGATGCGCGACGCGCGCCAGCACCTTGCCGGGATCCACGTATCCGACGACCGTCAGCTTGTGGGCCTTGCGCTCCACGTCCACCTGCGTTACGCCCTTCATTCCTTCCACCGATCTCTTCACCTTCCGCTCGCATCCTTCGCAGTCCATCTTCACCTTGATCTCCACCGTCTGATCAGACACAAAACAATTCCATATATAAGTAAACTACATACGTGACATTTTACACATGGCGATTGGAGAATGGATTTTACTGGGTACTGTTCTTGGAGAAACTGAGACAGTAGGATGGAGCTCTAACGAGTAAACGAAATGGATTTTATCCAACAAAAAAGTTAGGAATCTAGAAAAAAAAATGTTCGAGCTATTATGAACTAGAAAAGCAAAAAGCGGAAAAGGTTACAAAAAATAAATACTTATTTTCAGCTCCAATAAAAAAAAAAGCCAAAAATACTTGTTAGATCTCAAAACCCACAAACATTATAAGTGGCAGATTAGCATTTTTGACAAGATCTACTGAGATTTAGTCCTGCGTCGCCTCGATTCGTGTTTTCAGAAAGAAAAAAAAAACTCAGAAATAGATAAAAGTTGAGAAGGAAAATATAGAATTACCTGGAATTGCCTGCGTTTCTTGAAACTGGAACTCCCACTTGAGCAATCAAATAGATCAGAAAAATGATCCAAAACACCCATTTTGAACCCTTTTGGATTTCGAACAGAATTTGCACAACAGAATTTTTTTGAAGAGGTGAGAAAATAAGGACTCAAAAATATCTCAAAAGCTTTGGTTTTCGATTTTCGGAGAGGAAATAATTGGACCGGGTAAACAAGTGAGTAGAGAAGAGGGGTTGCTCCAATTTTATAAGCAAAAGCCTCTTGGGATATTTTGTAATTTTAAAATAATCTGCGTCGTCCGTATGCACCATCGGAAGATCTGGGTCGTCAGTTGCTGTCAGCTGTAGGCAGAAGGGTTTATCAATCTGCTTTCGCGACACGTGTCCTTAAGGCTCTGGTGTCGATAATCTAGTGGGGGGCGAATGCATCGATTAAGGACGGGGTGGACGAGGCTATCCACGCACCGCCCATGTGGGGCCCGGGGATTTGGGCGCGGAGTTGCTGGTGAGGCCCACATCATGAAGTAAATGGTTAGAGTGGGACCCGCTGTGTTGAGTCCTGTTAAATGGAGTGGTGGGACCGGAGGATCAATCTGATGGGGGAGGATGGGATCCCACAGGGTACAGCATGGCTAACCGTGTGTTCAAACCTGTTGAGGACAGAGCGGGGAACCGGGATCTTTCGTGCGTAGATTCGCGACAGTGTATGGATGAGTTCGGACTCCGAGACGGTGGTCCAACCGTCCAACGACATATTTTGTTTTCCCATTTTCTTTTTTTAGTGTTGAGAAATGTAATTTCGAGATGAATTATATTAAAAAAAATCGTGACTCGGAGAAAGAGAACTGAATTTTGTTATTACATTGCACGAATACCATATGAATTATAAATATGTGCATTTGTCGTATAAGACTTACTACAAGTTTCGCAGTAAAACTTAAATTTTAGATTTTAAATTTATTTTAATCAGCTCTAATATTTAATCAAATATGAGTTTTAACCGAAAGCTTATGTTTGGGACAACTTTAGCCCAAATTTTTTTTTAGGTGAGTGGGCTGGGCCACATATATCTGTATTTTGTTTTAGTTTTATATTTATAAATTCATCGAATCTAACGATTATGAAATCTATCAATTCAAATTTAAATCTAAAAACTAAAATAATTATATAAAAAAATTTCATTTGTTTCATATTCTTTCATAGTGTTCTACGAGTTTCATGGTTTCGGTCTAGTGATTTTTCAATATTTATCGGAATCTAAATACTTTTAGGTTAAAATGTTTATAAAATTGTCATTCCGTACTACGGTCTAGTGGTATTCTTCTTCACTTGGAAGTGAGAGGTCTTAGGTTCGAATCTCGTGGATGGCGAATTCGATACCAAATTAGCCTACCCATTGTATGACTTAGCCGAATCTCGTGGATGGCAAATTTGATACCAAACAGGTGGGCCGTTGGATGAAATTTCAAATGCCCAGATCACTTGATCTGGTGGCCTGGGTGGAAGAGATGAGGAGATGATCATTTTCCCTTGCAAAACAACTCCAAATAACTTCAAACACTCGAGTTTTGCTTGATCAACTGGAGAAAGTTTTCATTGTGACGGAAACATGGTACACTACTTATTTTTATATAAGTGGTGGAAATTTGTATTTTTTAAGTTATTAATTTATTAGCGCACATATTCCACCATTGGTATAGTGACACGTGGTGTACTACTCTGTGTTCCAGTCACACTGAAAAATATCTTGATCAACTGCTCGGTTAGGGGTTCGAAATTAATTAAATCTTAGTGTTTGGACATATATACGTATATGATCTCGTTTAGTATAGGATTAAATTAGAATTGATAAGCCACTATTATCAAGGCATGTTAAACATAGAAATAAAAAAGTTGTGACCAATTTAAAGGTAGAAGATGAATTATTAAAGAAATTTCAATCCCCCAAGTGGTGATTATAAGATGGATTTTTTTTTTGGTTTAATCCGTTTAAAAAAAAATCAACCTCATTTACACCTTCACTATAGATTGAATTTAAAGAATGATTCATTATTGAATGTTACAAATTAATGAGACGATGCCCGTAAGTAGTAGTTGATGATATAGAGCTAGGCAATACTAGAGAGATTAAATTTGGAGACAAAGTTTTGAAAACTAAAGAATATGAAAGTTGATGATTGATTTATTACTTCAACGTTGATAACCGTACTTATTCTTATTGGTGACACATCATTTAATTTGCAAATCTAGTGTTTAAATTTAGTATTCATAACATTAGTAGGTGGTTCCTTTTGTTGAACACATGGTCCCATACTAGGCCACATTGAGGATGCTACTCTAATCTGGTCCTTCCCACTTCTTCTTCCTTTTGGACCGCATGCTTATACCACAGCGTCCAAAGTGTAGACTTGTTAAGCTTTAGCTCCTTTTAAGAGGGAGTTCATCTCGAAAAATGAAACTTTAAAGGGACAACAAATATAGAGACAGTAACAAGTACTGTACGATGTGCCATATCAATTGGCTTATGTATAGTATTCTAATTGCTAGCTTTCGTCTTGTGAAGGTATGTATCAAGCAAACAAGGAGGCCTTGTTCACATCCTACACTCAGTTTAACGATCAAATATTCTAATCGCTAGCTGTTGTTCTGTTAAGGTATATATCAAGCGCACGAGGCATTGTTCACACCACACACACATTTCAACGACTAAATACTCTAGTCGCTAGTTTTTGTTATGTGAAGGTGTATATATCAACCGCACAAGGAGGCATTTTTCACACCACCCACTCATTTCAATGACCAAAATACTCTAATTGCTAACTTTTGTTTTGTGAAGGTATATATATCAAACGCACAAGGAGGCCTTGTTTCATCACCCACTCAATTTAATGACCAAATACTCCGATCCGATGTAATGAGTCGTATATTCTTTCTTTTAACACGTAAACGTGTTGTATACTATCTTTATCATTCTTCTCGTATACTTAATTATGCGAGCAAAGGGATAAAAAAGAGAAGTGTATATTGCATGCAAGTTTCTCCCTATTTTAACCATTCAATAAAGTAGCAAGTGGCTATTTATTACCTTGGTGGAAATGTGATGTGTCTTTACATGACGGTGTAGATTCGAATTCTATTAGTAGCTAATCTAACATCTAATATAACAAAATCTATTATTTAACAAAAAAATACACGAACCATTCAATAAAGTAGTGATATACGTTAATATGTGTACGTCTTTTTGGTTGATGGGTTGGACTGTCCGTTGTTCTCAGTATTACATTGTGATTTGCGGAAATTTTTTAATTGTGATGGGAACATAAGTGGTGCATCACGTTTTTTAATAGGAGTAGTAATAAATTTTATTTTATAAGTTATTAACTTTTTAGCACATATATTTCATTATTTGTATAATAACACATGATGTATCATCTCATGTACCTATAACATTGCAAAATCTCTCGTGATTTGATTACTTGCTTGTTTATAATAAAGACGACGTTTCATGTTACCCGAAAAAAAGACGTCGTCTCACAGCTTTGAAAGCCTAATACTATTTTGTCGGATTAAATGTGAAAGCTCAGCCATACTATTTTGTCGGCTTTGAAAGCCAGTGCCAGTAATACACCTAAGTCATCATCCGATTAGTTTTTAAAGTTTGGATTTATTTGTCTGTGGACTTAAAATATGCGGAAGTCGCATTCTGTCAGATTATCAAATAATTAACTTAATTAATTAAGGGTTTTCATACTATAATCTTCCAGCTGATGAAAATAATCATTAGGCTCTGCTGTCTGCATGTGCCTTCGCACAAGAGGACATGCATGTATCCAAACTAGCTAGCTAGATCTTACTACAATTCACTTGAATATATTACAAGTTACAAGTCCAAACCGTAAGTGTCTTTTTAGCAAGATCATTTATATAAAAAGAAAAGAAAAAGAAAAAGAAAAAATATGTGTTCCCTCCATTAATAGCTTTTTTTTTTATCCATTCCCTTATTCTGTACTATTTTATTAAAAGTTAGTATGACAAAAGCAAGAACAACAACGTTCAAATAAATAGAGAGGGTTTTATATGGGTCTTCTTTCTAACGAGGAGTCTGCTGCAAGCCTGCAACTCATTCACCGTCCTTGAATGAAATTGTTTAGACTGTAAGTATATATATGACGTTTAACAATTCAAATAAAACTGCGTAAAATGTAGAACATATAGCCCTAGAAATAGATAGGTCTTCTGTGCCCAAACATTTGGAGGGTTCTTGAAGGACCTTCATAGACGTTTTTCTAAGACCTCCGGTGAGACCACCCCCGGTCCCTCTATGATGCCCATGATTACCAATGACGTCTTCGTTTTTCAATAATTTTTTTTTACAGTGCTGAAAAAACGTTTCAAGTTCGAATCTCTCTTTCTCATAAATAAAGAATGTATACGTTGCATTGGAGATTCATTTTCATCCTAGATATATCCAACTTTATTTGTCTTTGAGATTGGCAAGCCTATGTTATAGCATAACATGCATGGTTGGTTTCTATATTTATTGATGAATCGATGGAGATGCCTGCACCTCTAGATTTCTAGGGCATGTAAATACTTAATTGGATTTAAGAAAACCCACCGACTACTAAACACTTAATTAATTTAAAGTTTAAACATGCAATGATCTTGTCTTGACTTTCCGTTTCTTGTTATGGTGACGTAGACTTTTAAGACTATTCATGCAATTTTTAAGGCTCACCAGCCTCACCTCACATGATAGTCTCGTTTCATCTTTTGTCCTTTTTTGTTTAAACATTAAACCAATACATTAATTACAACAGACTCTTTAGAGCAAGTCCACCCCTAAGGATTTTGTGCCAGCACCCAGCGCATTTATCCACTCAAGTGAACAGTAATAGACCCTAGTGAACAGTAACAGACCAAAGCATCTCCACCCCTAAAAAAATGCGCTGGCACCCAGCGCATTTATTTGGTGTGTTTTTTTTTTTTTTTTAAGTTTATTTCGGATATGATTTTTAACCAATTTTGGATAAAATTTCAAATAAACTTAAAAATAAAACACACTGAAATAAAATTACATACTCATCAAATAAACTTAAAAAAAAACACACTAAAATAAAATTACATAAACTCATCAAATAAACTATAGAAAGAAAAAAAAAATTTAAAATTTTCTGTATTTTTTAATAATTTTTTTGTATTTTTTAATAAATTTTAATTAAGTTAATTAATCTGGACCGTTGATCTTTGATCGGACGGTCCAGTTTAAAAGTAAAATTTAAATTTTTTTTATTGTTGGAAATCCAACGGTCTAGACAAACTAGCCGTTGGAAATCCAACGGCTATCGTGAAGCCACGTCGCTGAGCCCAAGTGGGCTGACACCTTTTCAAGTTTCCCTGAAACCCACTCGCGCCTTGCGCGCTTGTGTTGCACGCTCCTGAGAAACAGGCCGGCTTCTGGGTCAGTCCAAAATGTGTTGGGCTGTTGCCTGGCATGGGCTGGGTGCCAGGCAATGTAACGGGCTGGAGCAAAAAAACAGGGGGCTGGCCTATTTTTTTGGCTGGGTGCTGGGGAGTTGGTTTTGGGGTGGACTTGCTCTTAAGGAGATTTTCATTTAAAAGAAGAGAACAAAAAAAAGTATTAGTTGTGGAGCGAACTTCAACGATCTAAACAGTCTATTTTTCAAGTTGCACTTCATAGATCATTCTTGCAAAATTTTAGCCAAATCGAAAATATTGAGGCATCTAATTGAGTTAAAATTTGACGAACACTATGTTATAAGAAACATTGAAATTTCATTGTAAACAATTAAATGGAGAAATCATTTCATCTTTTGTATAGATGATCTATGATTCGAGACTTACAAAATAGCCAGTTGTTGCAGTTTGATGTGATGTAAGTCTCACAATTAATCCCTATTTTTCGAAAAAAAAAATAATAATAATCCCTTGTTGGAAGTGGGGCTGGGCTCTCAGCTCATCTCTTTGAAAATTTTACAAAGAATCTGTAATTATAATCTTCACGTAAAGTTTTATACATGCTAAAAAAATATTTTTGTAGAAGAGTGAATGAAATTCATGACAGTGATCAGGATTATACAACCATATATATTTCCTCGTAATGAGAAGAATAATGTTGAAGCATTCACGAATTCTAAGTGAAGGTATATGATAAACAACATTTAAACAAATTAACTACTTTTTAATAGTGTTTCAAAAATTAAAAAATGTCTCAAATTCGAATGTCCGTTGAATATAAAACTTCAAAGAAACAGAATTGAAGAGTGGATGCAAATTTCTCCATTCTTGTACTTGGACAAAATTACACCTACAAAATAAATAACACCTTAGGTCAAGGCCAAAAGCCTCGCTCATGATGAATTGGGGGGAGCGACTTTGGCTGAAGAACCTCCGATGCTAAAGTTAGAATTTTGAGGGAATAGTGTTTGGAGAATTTAGCAAGAGGATTCAACTTGAGTTTTTGGAGAAAATGGGGTGATATTTATAGGGGTGTGGCGGGCCACTTGGAGGGTTTTTTTGGGTGTGATTCACAATTTATTAGCTAATCAATAAATTAATTAAGTAATAAATCAATTAATTAGCTAATTAATATAATTTGAAATGAATGACTTGGGGGTTACCTTGTGGAGAAGATTTGATGAGAATAGATGAAATAGGTTTTGAATAATTACTTATTTTGAGCACTTTTGACCTTGATTGAATCATGATTGTCCACTGCTCGCGTGTAGGAGTTCCGGTATTTACTTAAGAGTAATTTTGTCATTTTTATCTTGCAATCCACGTGTCGCTTTCATATTTTTCTCGATTATTTTTTACTCTACAAACAGCATCAAAACCAACAAATTAAACGTTATCTGGATGCCATTTTCTAGCAACAGTTCAAAACGAGTGGCGCCTGCATTTGCTTTTGCTTCATGCGGAAGGGACCTCTGCACTGCTCCAATATCGGCAGCTGCCCACTGACCTGGTCCTCCATGCATCCCTCGCTATCTAAATTTGTCGCTACCTCAATGTGTCGGAACAACCTCAAGTTGCACCAGCTAACCACAACATGGAGAAACTCATGACTAGAGATTAATAAAAAAGTTAAAACAAAAATTTGAAAGAATAATCAGAGTAGCTAGCAGTTTTTTTTTTTTTTCATTAAGCGTAACATATTTAATTCACTTTGTAATATACAAGAAAAGTGAATCATTTTCGTGTGAGTAAGAAGCACTATTTTGATCAACTAATCTAACACATACATGCGATTAAGATATATAACATTTGGTAAAAAGTATGAGTGTAACATCCCACATCGTCCAGGGGAGTGATCCTTAAATGTATATTCTCATCCCTACCTAGCACGAGGTCTTTTGGGAGCTCACTGGCTTCGGGTTCCATTGGAACTCCGAAGTTAAGCGAGTAGTGCGCGAGAGCAATCCCATGATGGGTGACCTACTGGGAAGTTCTCGTGTGAGTTCCCAAAAACAAAACCGTGAGGGTGTAGTCGGGGCCCAAAGCGGACAATATTGTGCTACGGTGGTGGAGCAGGCCCGGGAAGTGGTCCGCCCCGGGTCGGGATGTGACAATGAGTATTGTTAAAGATTCTATAAGCTTATATATTATGCAAATGAGGGTTTCAGATCCTAAATTTCTATCCTACTCGTATTCATCACTCTCACCACGATTAACCCAATGACTTATAATTAGATATTTTGAGTTATTTTCTCTCTTTAAATCTTTGAATTTGATCTATTTAGCAAAAAAGACATAAAGACACAATTTCACTAACTTAAAACAGATTTTACGCATAATTGACCGGTTCTAATTGCAATTAAAAGGCCAGAGGCCTCACTTTCCTTCTTCTCCAACAGTTTTAATGACATGGATGAGAGTCATGCTTTTTTCCCTCAACAGTTCCACTGTATATATAATTAAAGGCCAATTCAGACTCTAGAAAAATGCAAATTAAATTTTAAAAGTTATGGCAAAATGCACCCTCCTTTTAGGACTCTTACTTGTTCTTGGTTGTGCATTGAAAAGTAGTGGAAAATCCGTCAAGGCAAAGAACATTGATGAATCATCTGCCTCGCTCAACCGGAGCAGTTTTCCCAAGGGTTTCGTGTTCGGGACAGCTTCATCGGCTTACCAGGTATACCTATAATTAAACTGTTTATCTTTTAAGATTCTAATTAGATATGTTTAACCTTAATTACTGTATATTTATGCGTGTGAATTTAAGTATGAAGGTGCTGCAAATGAAGGTGGTAGGGGACCAAGTATATGGGATACATACATGCACAACCATCCAGGTCTCTCTTCTGTTCTATTAATTCATGTCTGATCAATTTGTAACAAAGTCATCATTTAATTAAAAATAAAACTGAAAAGGGACATTTTTTGCATGTTTTTATGAAAAAAATCAGAACGGATAACTGACCGTAGCACTGGAGATGTGGCCGTTGATGAATATCATCGCTATAAGGTACAAGAACATATATGCTTTCTTCTAAATATTATGCCATATATTCTGATTGGATTTTCTAATTAATTAATTTTTTGTTACAGGAAGATGTTCAGATTATGAAAGACATTGGCCTTGATGCTTACAGATTCTCGATCTCATGGTCTAGACTGTTGCCAGGTAATTAGACCATTAATAAAATCAGGAAATTAGGAGATTACATACTTTTATTTTTGTAATTGTTGTCTAACTCTTTCTATGAACAATCAATTTGTATTCGATCAGATGGAAAGCTAAGTGGGGGTGTGAACTACGAAGGAATCAAATATTACAAGAACCTCATCAACGAGCTTCTGGCCAATGGTAATGCAATGCATCTCCTATGAAAAAAGGTTTAAACTAATTAGTGTATGTATTTAGTTTTGCTATATATTATTAGTTGTTAAAAACTGCAGGTCTAAAGCCCTTTGTCACAATCTTTCATTGGGATTTTCCTCAAGGGTTGGAGGATGACTACGGTGGTTTCTTAAGTCCTAAAGTTGTGTAAGTGAAAATGGTATATGAATTTTCCAGTGTGTAGGATTAAGTTCTATGTTCTGATTCCAATTTTTCTGATTTTCTTGTATAATATACTATAGGGATGATTTTCAGGACTACGCTGAGCTTTGCTTCAGAGAATTTGGTGACAAAGTTAAGCATTGGATCACGTTGAACGAACCATTAAGCGTAAGCAAGAATGGTTACACAACCGGGAAGTATGCACCAGGCCGATGTTCTGACTGGTTAAAATTAAATTGCCTCGGTGGAGATTCTGGGACTGAGCCATATTTGGTGACACACCACCAACTTCTAGCTCATGCAGCAGCCGTAAAGTTATATAGAGAAAAATATCAGGTCGTGTACTTACAATTTTTGAGTTACCACCACTAATTATACTTAAGTTTAATTTTTGTGTGGTTATATTCAAATAACAATCAAATGTTGAACATGCATGCATAATGCACAGAAATCACAAAAGGGAGTGATAGGGATAACGTTGAACTCAGATTGGTATGTTCCAGTGACTGAGGAAAGGAACGACAAAGATGCAGCTAAAAGAGCTTTGGATTTTTCATATGGATGGTATCTCTGTGTGTGTGTGTGCGCGTATGTTTTACAGGCAGGATATTAGATGGATATTGCAGATTAAGTTAAAAGTAATAATCTTCGATTTGATATTTAGGTTCATGGATCCGTTGGTGAAGGGTCACTATCCACACAGCATGCAAGCTCTTGTTGAAAATCGATTGCCGAAGTTCACTAAAGAGCAATCCGCGATGCTAAAAGGTTCTTATGATTTTATTGGACTAAATTACTACTCAGGAACTTATGCAGCTAATGTTCCTCATCAAAATGATGCAAAACCAAACTACAAGACAGACGCTCTCGTTAATCAATCAGGTGAGCAGAAATAACTAACAAGTTTTCTTCTTAATTTGCTCTATATATACTTACAAGGTTTTGGAACATGATGTTGTGGCAGTCGAGTATAATGGCGTTCCTATCGGTCCACTGGTACGTTGCATTTTCCTTTCTATTGGATAAATGGAGATGGGTGATTCGAACTTCGTAACTGGTTCAACATTTGAAAGAGATGTATCATTAGACTAACCTCCTCGTACCGTGTTTTAAATGGTTTGGCAGGGAGCTTCAGACTGGCTCCATGTTTACCCGAGAGGAATTCGAGATTTATTGGTTTACACAAAGCGAAAGTATCAGAATCCACTTATTTACATCACAGAAAATGGTAATTACAGCATCAAATATCAACATATGTTCACATTTCACTATTTTTAGGCCATCTCATTTGTTAAACATATTATATAACCTAATCTCTTTCATGTTGTAGGATATGACGACCCCAATGACCCGAACATACCTATTGAGGAATCCCTTGCTGATAAGAAAAGAATCCACTATCTCGATCGCCATATCTATTATATTCATAGAGCGATCGAGTAAGTAGCTAAGTGCATAGCCTAAGGAAAGCATGACTTCTTCTCACTCATTTGATCAATAATTTCACTAATCCGATTGTATTTGATTCGGTTTTTTGAGCAGGGACGGTGTTAACGTGATGGGATACTTCATATGGTCATTGTTCGACAACATGGAATGGAATACCGGATACACTGTTAGGTTCGGCATCAACTATATCGACTTCAAAGATGGATTGAAAAGACATCCTAAAGACTCAACGAAGTGGTTAAAGAAGTTTCTTAAAACAGAAAACCATGAGGATTTGCAAACGTAATTAAATTTGGGGAAATTTTGGTATCCACCATATCCTGCGGTACTAGTACTATATATTTAATTTCATCTGCATCTTATTCCTATATGTTCTGCAATGAAAGTGAACGAAGGCTTGAATTTTGCTAATAATAAGAGTAAATTGTAGTAATGGTCCCTCAACTTTAATCAAATTGGAGCAATGGTCTCTCAACTAAAAATTCATTACCATTGGTCCCTCAACTTATCAAAATGTGTAGCTATAGTCATTTTCATCAATTTCATCAAAATTTTGTCAAAATAAGTTATGTTGGAATAACCATTTATATAATTAGGGTCCCTCAACTCATCAAAGTGTGTAATTATGGTCCTTTTCGTCAACTATGTCAAAATTTTTGTCAAAACGAGTTATGTTGGAAGGACCATTGCTACAATTGTGTTAAAGTTAAGGGACCATTTCGACCATTTCTCCAGTTGAATGAAAGTTGAGGGACCAATAGTAATTGATTTTTAGTTGAGGGATCATAGTTACACGTTTTGATGAGTTGAGGGACCAATGGTAATGGATTTTTAGTTGAGGGATCATAGCTACACGTTTTGATGAGTTGAGGGACTAATGGTAATGGATTTTAAGTTGATGGACCATTACTCCAATTTAGTTAAAGTTAAGGATTCATCATAGCTACAATTTACTCTAATAATAAATGATGGAGATACCTAGCCTGCTACTACCAACCAGTTTGTTACATCTCATTGGCCCAAGAAGGCTTGAATTTTGGGCTCCAAAAAAGTAGAATTTGACCCGACTCCTGACTTGCAATTGACAATGCAGAGGTCCAGTACGATTTTATCTACTGTTTCAAAAATATCCACCTAGAGCCGCTTAGGCCTAGCCTAGATGCTAGGCGGCTAGTCATCATCCCGATTAATTTCGAGGCGTTTGAAAATTAAGAAATGGCGCCTAGACCTGCTTAGGTGTTTGCCTAGACTGCTTAGACACCCGCCTAGGTCGCGGCTCTCACTTAGACATAAACTAGATTACTTTCATTTCACATTTTATTTGTATCAATAAATTGTTCAAGAGACTTGTTGAATACTTTGATGAACAAACATTATATGCTTGTTCCCCATGTTTTCATTATGTTCAAATGCTTTATAATTTATATGTCATTCTATTTTCCAGTTTATGTATCCCAATGATATTATGTATTTTTTAAGTATAAACACACATTTATTTATACGATATATAATAAATTTACTTAAATCTGCCTAGTCCACCTAGGCACTACTCCCCACCCCGCCGTCCGACTAGCGCCTAACATTTTCTAGAACCTTGCTTTTATATAATGTACAAGAAAGATTTTTATGTCTCTTTTATTTTAGTGTATTTTTTTTATTTGTGTTTCTTGACGGTTAGATGGTGATCGTACTATATATACTAGCATATGGGTACACACAAAGTGTGTGAGAATTTTTTTTTTGTTTTTTTTGTTTTTGAAATAGAAGGAGAGAGGAATTTTAATTTTTTTAATTAGAGATATGTTAGGATTACATGTAGGTGGGGCTTTGAAAAAAAAAACAGCAAAATTTGGTTGTGTGAACTTACATTTATGCCCCCTATTTCTTATTCATGTTCTGTTTTAATTAGAGGGTTAAACTGGTAATTTCATAGGATTTTTGTCACATCCCCGCCCGGGCCCCCACCACATTCTGGGCTCGACTCCGCCGTAGCACGATATTGTCCGCTTTGGGCCCCAACCACGCCTTCATGGTTTTGTTTCTAGGAACTCACACGAGAACTTCTCAGTGGGTCACCCATCCTGAGAATGCTCTCGCGAGAACTCGCTTAACTTTGGAGTTCCGATGGAACCCGAAACCAGTGAGCTCCCAAAAAGCCTCGTGCTAAGTAGAGATGAGAATATACATATAAGGCTTACATGATCCTCTTCTCTGGGCGATGTGGGATGTTACAGTTTTGGTTGACAATAAGTGTTTTATTAATTAGTAGAGAGATATGTATATATATATATATATATATATATATATATATTCACATGAATTATATTTGACAGTTAGATGGCTAAAAAAATTTTGATAGTTAGATAATAATCTCTATTAATTAATGAAACCATCTTTGTCAACCAAAAGAGGGTCAAAAGATTACTTAGTCTTCTATCACACAAAAAAAATGATGGGCAATAATGTAATTTTACTGTTTTTTTTTTAAACATCACCTACAGGTGATGTTAAAATACCTCTAATATTAAAAAAAAAAAACCAACAACAAAAACCTCTCACTCCCCCGACTTTCTTTCTCTCTCTCTCTCTCCCTCTCCCCTTCTCATTTTCTAAAAAAAATTGTTCATACACACAAAATATGTAGGCAAATGCTAGTTATATTAAATACAATAAGTATTGTAGTCGGTTCCTTTTTTTTATCTATTCAATTCAAACGAAAAAAATAAACAAGGGCCGGTGTGGAAAAGAAATCACATTTGCAATGTGAAATGAGGTTGAAGGTAATAAGTAGAATAGAACAAGATTACAAAGATAATAAGAAAACCTAGTCTTATCCTTTAGAATAAAATAATCAATTAAATAAATTCCTTGATGGATTAGCCTAAATGTTAAGCGAGAGTGTAGAAAAATGGGTTAGGATTTGCTCCCCGCTAAACAAGAACAGATGAGAATTTCTACGAAATTCTTAGCCGACCAACAACGTTCAAAATAAAAAAAATAGTCAAATTAGTACAGAGGAGAATGCGTATATTGATAATACGAGTGATTAGATAAAAACAAAAAAAAATTGATTAATCGATGAAATAGCGTTGATAGCGAAAGTGACACTGGTTAGTGATAAGATGAAGAGACTTGGGTGGTACAACAATTACAACGTACTTAAGACGTTAAATGGATCACACCTGAAGCCAAAAATGTATAGGTCGATCAATATGGACAAGAGAAGAAGTAACATGAAAAGGTCCAAAAGCATTTCGATATATAACAAGAGATATATGATTCATATGATTTGATCAACCCTATATTATTCATTTGGACAAAACCAACATGATATGAAAAAAAAAAAAAGTTTATGAATTTTTGAGATAAATGATAAACACAACCTCCTTTAGCTTCTCACATATCTGTTTTAATCTTTCATTTGGTTTATTCAATTTAATGACTAGAAATTAAAAAAAAAATGTATGAAAGAAGCTAAAAGAGTTTGAAAATCACCTCTCATGTTTTAACGTATATAGAGCACATGAGTTTTTGCATATATGAGCATAGTTACATTGACTATAGTGCACATATTACATTTTATGC
The DNA here is from genome assembly GCA_035220775.1 of Malus fusca. Taxonomy (NCBI): domain Eukaryota; kingdom Viridiplantae; phylum Streptophyta; class Magnoliopsida; order Rosales; family Rosaceae; genus Malus; species Malus fusca. The sequence continues at coordinate 24,231,246 of CM069063.1, forward strand.
CCTCAAGCTCTAAAATCTCTATCTATAGATTAGATTAGATTCTAGTAGAATATCATATTAAAGAAAATTAAAAAACTGTTTATATTAGCATAGTGTTGTAAACGAATGTTCTATTGTTAGAAAAAGTTTAATAACTTTGTGCCACTCCTGATAATTTTGATCATTAATTTTACTTGTATTGTTCAATTTAACAGCTATGTAACTAAAAGAGGTGTGTACATATAAGGTCAGAAAGGTTGTGTTAAAATGATTCTCTATGAAAATGCAAGTGCACAATAGTGTGACAATTCACCATATAATAGTACTATGTTACCGGTCATTCTAACTATTCAACAGTAGTTCTGATGAACAAGGACGTCGGCAAAGAAACAATTTAGATTGATTGTTCGATACTATACCACCAAAACGAAGACAATACATATTCTTTAGTTTTGTAAGAGGGGGATAAAGAAGCTAGAGACTTCTTGTTCTTTATGGTCAAAAGTTCAAACAAATTGTTGGCGCAAATTCTGTTTGGGCTTTGGAATCGAGATTAATTTGATTGAAAAACAAGAAGAAAACATTACACGTCAAAGATAGAAAAAGCAGAGCACCAGACGTGTTGATTTGCTCTAAAATTAATCAATAAAAGCAAAGAAGAAAGAAAAGTAGATAATCATGCTTGGATGCATGCATGCACACTGACTAATGACAGATACCACATGAAAACAAAACCATGCAGTCAAATTCTCGAAGACGCACGAGAGAGAGCAGCACCCCAAAAGTTACAAGTCGATATAGTACGTTTATTTTACTTTTCTCCCCCCTTTTTTGCATTGTTTTGTTTTGTGGTTGAGCAAGGAAAGAGGAGGGTTTTGATTTTTCAAGTTTGAAGAGAGAAAGCATGGGATTGATTGGGAGGGAGGGAGTATATAGTTGTTTATGAAGAAACTTCACATGAGTTGCGTGTGTCGGACTCCAAGGTAAAGAATATGTGAAATCAGATTCAAACATGACACTATCATATTTATCAACTCTTTCTCCTTTATGAGGGGAGCAACATGGAAGGAACACTTGGGGACCCCTTTTACCAACAACACAACATGATAATCTATCTCTATTTAAAACCAATTGATAACATACGAAGTAGACCAATTTACTTGTAAGTTCATGTAAGATCTCTTTTCCCGTTAATGTGTGATTCATTTTTAACATAAAGTTTTTTTTCAATGAAAATGCTAAGACGAGTTACAAGTTACTAATTTTTTATAGTTGATACACTGCATAATCATTTGCGCATATGTAAGCGGTTGATTCATAAAAGTTATTTTCTCGTAAGATATAAAGTCGTTAAAGAACGTTAAATGAAAAAGATTACTTCTAGATCACACATTTAATTAAGTAAATTCGTTACACTTGTAAGGATTGTGTTTGGAATTTACGAATTTGTTTACGTACAGTTTAATTTCTCAGCATGCAAGGGTTGATCCACATAGGTGCCAAGGTGATCTAGAGACCACGTAGGCTGGGAAGTACATATGTGTGGGTCTTTCGATGACCTTTCGAACCTTTTTGTGCTCAGTAAGTGTTTGATGTAATGCATTCTAAACATATTTCTACAACACCCAGCAAGTTGTGTCGACAAAACTGGACATGTTCTCTCGATAGCACTCAACAGATTGTTTCGACATACGTCGATATATGTTGATACGTACGCATAGCTTAAATGATGACGAGAAGCCCAATAATTGTTCAACAAAATGCCTTACTGAACAAATTGAAATTCTTGTTGTGTGCCTCACTTGTTTCCATTTAACAAACTTAAACCTTTAACAATGAGATCCTCAATATTCAAATCCTGAATTCACCAGCATGCCCACATTTTACCTATACTAAATATGATGGTTAGAAGATTGCAGCTCCCGTCATTCATAGCATCACTTTTAAAAGGACTGGCATGGCTCCTAATTACTTTGTATAATTATATGGAAAATGCCATTAACAAATGCATCATGTAATATTCAATGTCCTTAACACAGTTGATCATCTCACTAGGAACTAGGTGTTCGTTGGTTCCAATCTCACCATTATAATATTTCCAAGTCAAGTCTATAAACATCGATCACATGATCTCCATTGTCTTAATATTGACTAATAATTCTACGTACGCGTGTATCCATAGAAAAAATGGCTTGAGAAAGTTGAAAGCTATTAGGTCTTTTTTTCTAAGGGTACAAAAAACATGGCTGCCGCACAAAAATGGGCAAATAAAGATGATACAATGGTTTGTGAATTATATGATGACCTTTTAACCCACTCAGGTGAATCTTGACAAAAACCATTAGCCCTGGACCTACGTATCAATGGTAATATGCCCATCAAATGATGTTCAGGGGGTCCACAGACCACCACAGGTCTCAGTTATACCCATTGAAAGTCATAAATTGAGGCATGCAGAGACAGACTCTACCATGAGGTGGGAGCCTTCCCAACCATAAATCGAACCACCCATTTTTGTGAATAATTATTCAATGTATTTGTTGTGAGAAAACTTAAATATGATTGAGTTAAAATAAAAAAATTAAAGTTTAAGTAGGATTGTTGTTGTTACTTCGTGTTTATTTGTTTCAACGATAGAAATTTCATTAGATTTGAATAAAAAAACGTTTACATTAGAGATCAAAGTATTAAACAATCATTATTCCTCAACACATTATCATCTATGAAGGCCACCCTCACTTGAAACAAAAGAAGCCCCTAAATGTGCTGCCTTATTACAAACACATAGAGTAAAAAGAATTTCTATTAACTTCAATTGCTTTTGCAAACTTTGAAGGACTTCAAGCGAAGCACCAGGTTGAATTGCACCATTGATCAGGCCCACAACACACGTAGAATCTGACTCCACCTGAACTAAAAAACCTTTCTCTAAGGTACCGTTTGGTATGCTCCATCACAATTCACCTTGATTGTCGCACCTAGCAGCTAGGATTAGGTGCCTCAACCTGAATTGGACGCCGCACCGCACCTCATCCACCGGCACCTCTTGCCTTCATTTCGTATCTTCTATCTCTCCCCATTGTTGTTACTTTGTGTGGAGTGACATAACATTTTGGTTAGAATCAATTACTAATTTTTATTTTTAAATACATATCATCTTTTATCAAGATTGTTAGGTCATTCACAAATAAAGTTAGTTACAAACTTCTAATTAAAATATTACTAGAACGACACGAGCACAAATATTTAGAGGGCCCTAAATTGTATTTTATACTTGAGTTATTGTCTGCTTAGTGTCATACTAGTTCTATTTTCGATTATAAATTTGCTACAAGTTCTATTTGTGCATGTTTCTCAACGTTTAGTATGTGACAATCATGTCACGATATAGTGTTACTAAATCACATGTTATAATATAAGTCAGTTAAAATCAAATTGTACTACAACACAATATGAGGGTGTAAAGGTTATACTGGAAAATTTCTCAACATAACTATCCCTACATAAGTTTTTTTTAAACATCTTGTAACATACATGCATGTTGATGTAATTAAATTTACTTGAGTTATAAAACTTGTAAAATCACATATGTAGTGTACATTTTCAAAATTATCATAAGATTAAATGTGATTTGGGAATTTGTTTCACAAGAAATGGCTTGAAAGTTTGTCAACTTCTGAAGACTTAGGTGGGGGTTGCCCCCTAATTTGGGGAAGTGAGAGGGGGGCATAGGACATGCAGATGCACTGCGTCCATATCACATTGCCGAAAGCTATTAAACAAATAGAAGCAGTTGGGAAGTTGCAGAAACGACTTTTGCATCCAACACTACACATCACTAGGAGAGAAATCTGCTTTTGGATTTTTGCACAACTTTTTTAATCACAGAAAGACTCAGAGATTCACACAGATCATCAATAATATATATAAAGATAATAAATAAATATATAAATGCCTAGTCAATGAAGTGTGAGATGGGTTCACATGGATTGCACCTATTGATTACAAAGCATCATATGCTTCATGGGTCCTGAAGGGTGATGAGCACATGGGTCCACTGTAATTTTCTGCAGGAAAAAAACAAGAAAAATAAATATAAATTGGGGTTTTTAATTTCCATGAATTTTCGTTGGTTCTTCTGAACTTGTCGATCTTGCTGACAAGTGACATGGTAATTTAACAAAAGGTGAAAGAAAATATCATTTCCTAGGTATCAGTCCCAAATTCAAGAGAGATAAGGATTGAGAATAAAATTAGTAGCAGAAAAGATTGATATGGCAGTTGACAGTGTTTAGGGTTACAGATAATAATTTGAGTTGAACAAGTTTCCCTTTTTTATCTCTCTCGTCACTTTCAGTTGGTGGAAAGATTATGAATTGCTTCGATGGTAGATCCCATTCACAATTAATAAAATAGTACTAAAAGAAATCGGTGTTATACACGCATAATAATTTTAAAAGTTTCATTCTATATGAAGAATTGCGACAATTTTCGAGTTTTAAAGCATATTTTTTGCACTTAAGGTGAATAATTTATTTATTTCAGTTGCGGTGTTTAACATGAGGAGTAAGATATAAGAAGTATGCATCACAAGAAAGATATATGTCTCTTAACTAATCTAATTCAATTTATTAAGATGATTACCCTTTCAAGTCTTAATGATTCAATGAACCTCTTTATCGTGTGCGAAAAATTATAATGGATATTAGCTGAAACTATTCATTAATCGTATGTGCTCGTCTAGTAATAATCTTGTTTTCCTTCCTGGATAGTAATGGATTAAGGCATGTGTTTAAGTTAATTAACGCAATAATTATCTCTAATCGAGTTGGTGTGCACGTAATATTCGTACCGATTATCTTCCTATCTCAATAGAAATTTGTTAATTAGGGTTTATATATTAAAGAGACCCATTAATATATTAACTCTCAATAGGTAATTTTTTTCCTTGACTCCTAAGGTAATTGGTAGTTGTGTACTTTTCTTAGCAGCATTAAGCAAACAATACGTCCCAATTACCTGCCGTTTTTTTACTACAAAACCCATGCAAAATCAGTTTGATACATCTCCTACTCCTACAATTAGAAGGTTTGACATGTGCATGGAATTGTGAGGATTGGAAAGGAAACGGCAACATAATAATAACCTTGTTTTGGGGTGCAACTCGGACGATTTTGAATGGATCAGAAGACTAACTTGATTTTACAAAATTGAATTTAGATTCGAAAGTAATTCACATTATGATGGGTTTAACCCAATTCCATATGAATACAAACCGTATAAACAGTGATAAACATTTGAAGATATCCTAATCCCATAAACTCAAACAATTGACCAAAAAAATAAAAAAAATAATAACCAACATTTTTTGCATGGTATAATCCGCTTGGATTTGTCTTACCATACATCGACACAAATCTATCCTACTAAGAAAACGACTTAGTTGCAAAAGGTTCTCCTACATTCAATCTCGATTAACACCTTAAACAAGAAGATAAGTATTGCCATTAAGTGATTAATATTTCCTAAAAACCCTAATTATGTTTTACCAAATACTTGAGTTAGAATACTTGACAAATTAGCAAGATGACACCTACACCCTGAGTTGTAACTTGTAATGTTCCTCATTAGGTTTACACAGGAGCCCAAAAAAGATACACATATTTATCTTCACAAAACAAGAAAAAGAAAAGGATATTAATTTATTTATTTGACATTTCCAAGATCCTAAAAAAGAAGAGAAATAAAAGGATCCTATTCTGGCCAGTCTCCTCAGCCTTTCCAGATGATCAAACTGACAAATCTCCAATAAATTTCTCCCCCTCACCCACTTGGAATTCAATTCCTATTTTATTTTTTAATTTAATTTAATTTAGTTTAATCTCTCTCTCTCTCTCTCTCTCTATTAAAAAGCAAAAGCCTCTCTGACCCGATAGTTTAGTCACAAAATCTGCATGTGTACGTTGTTGCTTACCGCGTCCCATACATCTCTCTCCTCTCTCCACCATATAAGTATAAAAACAGAGACTTTGAAAAGACACAGCAAACTAGGCATCCTATCGCCTCCTTTTCCAAGTTTTCTGTTACTTTAATTCAATTCAATCCCATTTTCCTAAACTCCCCATTCATTTATTTACTATTTTAGGTTTGGTCTCTCCATATATATATATGCTCCCCACTTCTTGCCCACCACCCTTGTGATCATAGGCCCCAGTGAAAAACAAAAACTACAGGAACAGGTTGAGGAGAAAGACTGAGAGGTTTGGAGAAAAGGGTTTGTTTCAAAACCTGTTCTTTTGGGTTAGTTGGTTTCAAGTTTTGATCTTTTGGGTTGGTTGGTTTGGTTGATTGAGATATGGCCATTGAGGCTCAGATGTATTCGAAAAATCTTGGGTTTCCATTGTTTGGCTCACAGGATTGGATGGTGGAAAATTGTGGGGGTGGTATTGGTGGGTTCAGTCAGTTTAGTTTCAATGCTCAACAGAAACACCAACTTCAACAACAATTTCAGCAGCAACAACTACAACTACAAAACCAGCAGCAGATAATGGATCAAAATCTCTGCTTTGAAAACAGTATTCCTGTCCCCACTTTGGAAAACAACAGCAGCAACATTATGGCCTCCTCCTTTTCTCAAACATTTGAAGCTCAGGCTGCCAAGCAGAGGCAAGAGATTGATCAGTACATCAGATTACAGGTTAGACTTTAGAACCCAATTTTCATCACAAACTGTGATTTCACAATTTTTGGTTTCATCCCAATTTCAGTAAAAATTGTGATTTTATGACTTGGGTTTAATCGATTTTTCTTGAAATTACTTGTTTTCATGATTTTGGATTACTTTTTCGAATGTATTTTTACCCAATTCCCATGTTTTATTTTTTTTTGGTAAAAACAGAGTGAGAGATTGAGAATGATGCTGCAAGAGCAGAGAAAGCAGCAGCTCGCAATGCTGCTGAAGAAAATAGACTCCAAGACACAAGTACTTTTAAAGCAGAAAGACGAAGAAATCACACAAGCAAACAGAAGACAAATGGAGCTCGAAGATTTTCTCAGAAAATTGGAGGCAGAAAACCAGGCATGGCAAAGAGTGGCACAGGAAAACGAAGCCATGGTCATGACATTAAACAACACACTAGAACAGTACAGGGAGAGGGCCATGTTTTGCCTCGTGAATGGTGGAGAAGATGCAGAGTCCTGCTGTGACAATTACAGAGAAGAAGAAGGAGAGAGTGATGGAGGAGGAGGTGAAAAGATGAAGGCTTGCAGAAGATGTAATTCTGGGAGTTCGTGTGTGCTGTTTCTTCCCTGCAGGCACCTCTGTTCATGCAAAGATTGTGAGGCCGTTCTGGATTACTGCCCGGTTTGTAGAACGCCAAAGAAGGCCAGCATTGAGGCTTTGCTTTTCTAGGCTGCTTTTCCGGGAAAATGTAGATAGAAAAAAAAAAGAGAGAGAAAGTGATTGAGAAATGCTTTTAGCAGCATGATGTTATGATGTTGGTAATGTGAACACAACCAATTTCGATGCAAATTGTTTTTTTTTTAGTTTTTTTTTTTTGGGATTAATTATTCATTTATTTATTTTCCTTTTGGGGTCTCTGGATTTAGATTTCAGTTTGTACTTTAGATAACCAAAAAAAGCAAATTGAACAGAAAAATACAGGACATGGCATCTTTTCCTTTGATGGAGAGGGTGTTGCTTTTTGCCTCTTTTTTTTCAATTAATTTTGCTTTTCATATTCTGCCATTGGAAGATTGATTTGATTATTCGTATCAGATAATTGTGCCAATTGTTTCTTTTAATTAAACTTTTAAATTTGGATTTTGAAAACAAAGTCAATGAAAATTGAAAAACAGCTAAATATGAGCATAAAACTTTGTGAACACTAAAGGAATCGGCTGGCAGCCCGATTAGAAAAGTTATCACAAGTAATCTTATAAAGCCGAACGAGACTAAAATACATCAAATTCTATGTTTTGACAAACATGAAATGATGTTTGTTTTGCTTTGTAGCTATGGATGTGATATAAAATTGATCACATTGGAACTATCTAATGGGAAAGCATGTTGTTTATTGTGAGCGTACAAAAAGTCAAAAGAAAATTGTGGGGAGGTGGAAGTTGTTGGAGTGGGAATTTCTTTAGGTCCACATTATCGCATAACCGTATTTGGAATAGCCAAGCATAAATATGGTCCATCTCAATTCTCATCAGGCAGCCCTGAGAATTTGGGAGCCCTATGCGAGTCTTTGAAGTGAGGCCCTAAAATTCTCTAATCTCTGGTTATTTGTATATTGATTTATATAAAAAAGAATTCGCTAAATACATAAAAAGTTCTATTTTCACACCAAATATCATTAAAATTAATATAAAAAGAAGATAAATATACAAACATTATTTAAACATTATACGATTCACGTTTTTAGAACAAATGTACTAAAAATTTGTAGTCAAGTGTTTAAGATTGAGAGTGAAGAACAATAAAACTTGATGATCAAGAGAGTAAAGAACAATAAAACTTGATTGACGAGTATAATAAATTCAACGCCAATTGTTTCTCTTGTGGTTTTTTTTCTTCTAAAATCAACATCACACTAACGAATTGAATATTAAAATAATCCATGGAATAAAAAGTTATTGAAAAGAAAAATATAAATTCAAAGTTTTGATTATCTTAAAGTACAATTTTTAAGACCATACGATAATTGGTTTAAACATTCAATAGAAATGGAGAGAATGAGAAGTTGGTTTAAACATTCGATAAAAATGGAGAGAGTGAAAAGTTGAAAGAAAAAAGATTGCAAAAAGACTTGAGTTTTATAACTTTATATGCATTTGAACATATGGATTGAGAGTTGGACAGATGGATTGACAGTAAATTTGAAAAACAAGAAAAATCTAGTGACTGAAATGCAACTTTGTGTTTCGAACTCAACATCCCAAAGAAAAATTTAGTAATGATGTTTTCTTTCTTTTACATTCTCCTCCTTTTTGCCTATTTTTTCAAGTTGAACCTTCTCATTTCTTGTGTTCTAAGGTTCGAAGGGTTATACAACATGCCCGTAATCAACAATATTAGCTAAAAGAGAATCCCGTATAATATTAGGACTTCTCAGACCACTCAGACCATATCCAACCGAATGGTCCAGAGGGCCAGAGGGCCAAAAATAACCCGAAATCGAAGAGGGTTGGAGGAATCTGAGAGGGCCCCACGGAATCGAAGAGGGTTGGAGGGCTGGCTGTATGCAGCCAACCCAGGGCTGGCCATAAAAATCATATTTCCTGTCGGTTATAACCGACAAGAATATGTTTATATTATTTAATATAAATGTATTCTTGTCGGTTATAACCGACAGTAATGCTGAAGAAAAAAAGTCAAATGCAACGGCTAGCTGACATCAGCTAGCTGTTGCATTTGAATAAAATTTTTCCTATAACTTCTATTTTTCATATATTTTTTTTAAATTCTATTTTTTTCCTATAACTTTTATTTTACAAAATTTGTTTCATATTTTTTTTTAAATTCCATTTTTTCTTATAACTTCTATTTCACAAAATTTGTTTTATTTTATTTTAAATTCTATTTTTTCCTATAACTTCTATTTCACAAAATTTGTTTCATATATTTTTTAAATTATATATTTTTCCTATAACTTCCTAAGCCATTATACAACATTAAATTAAATTAAGTAACATGAAACAACATTAAACAATATGAAACAACATTAAATAACATTAACCAACATACAAATTATACAACATAAAAACAACATTTAACAACATGAAACTTAAACAACATAAAACTTAAACGTCTACTCCATGCTTCTTTTGGCCCAAAGATGTGCAACAAGATTCTGTTGTAGGTACTTGTTTGTGGCACGAGAATGTATCATTCTATAGTGCCTCATGTATTCATTTATAGAGATACTACCAGTTCTTGGATTGAAAAGCAAATTAGGCCCATCATATATTTTTGCTCGAGCCCTTCTTGACCTATTTGGATCTTCTTAGTCGTCATCGGACTCTCCATCAATATACCCATCTTGCTCATCCTCCACTATCATATTGTGTAATATGATGCAAGACATCATGATGGAGTCCAAATTTTCTCGACTCCACCCTCTTGCCGTTTCGCTGATGATCTTCCATCGTGCTTGTAAAATACCGAAAGCTCTCTTAACATCTTTCCGGTATGCCTCTTGGTATAAGGTAAACAACTTTTCTGTGTCATTCCTAGGGTTTGGAATTGCTTGGACAAGTGTCACCCACTTTGGGTAGATGCCATCTGCCAAGTAATACCTCGTATTGTATTTGACGGCCGTTGATGTAGTAGTCAAGTTAAGGTGCTTTACCTTCCGTTAAGTTATTGAAGATGAGTGAACGCCCAAGAACTGTAATGTCATTTTGGGATCCAAGGACTCCAAATAAAGCATGCCAAATCCATGTGTTATATGAGGCATATGCCTCTAACACAACAGTTGGCTTTCTCAACCTTCCGCTAAAGCCTCATTGCCATCCGGTGGGACAGTTCTTCCAATCCCAATGCATGCAGTCTAATGACCCTATCATGCCCGGAAACCCACGGTCTTCAGCTTTGCGAATGAGCCGATTCAGATCTTCTTGATTTGGCTTGCAGAGGTACTCGTCTTTGTAAACCTAAACAATTGTGTCACAAAATTGTTCAAGAGTATCAAGGCATGTAGACTTAGACATACCATGTGTTTCATCCATCGAATCAGCTGGGGAGCCATAGGCCATCATTCAGAGTGCAACAGTAACCTTCTTATGAGGTGGCCTGCTCTGTCCTGCTTCTGTCGAAAGTATGGATTGACCTGCTGGACATCACGAAGTAAACGCTCGAAGACATAATGCCTCATCCGGAAGCGACATCTGAAATCCTCTTCTGTGTACACCGAGTTGGGGTTGAAGTAGTTGTTCATCAGATTGGCATGCGTCATCGCTCTGTTTCGTGGTTTGTAAGAGCGACCAGCAACAGAGCCACCCCATTGAGGTTGTTCCTTAGTTGGCTGACACACCCTGGCCGTAGCCATGGCTGCTGCTATGTTTTGTTTGTTGCGCCTTACTTGAACTTCTTCATCAGACTCCCTCATCTTCTCGTCTCATTTGTGCCAATTTTGCTTCTCTTTTAGAATTGGATGAGGTATCCCAATTGAAATCTGAAGAGGATCTAAAGTTGGAATTCATTGCAAACTTGAATTAAAAGAGATTGAATTGAAATAGATTAAATTCAAAGTTGTGTGAATTATAGCCCAATATCCACCCTAGTTATAGCAAAAAAAAAAAAAAAATTCAAATCTAACGGCTAGCTGACGTCACCATGATGTCATCTACCAACGACTAGCTGACGTCACTTAGCCGTTGGATTTGAATTTAAGTTGTTGTAGTTTTTAAATTCAAGTTAATGTTGTTTTTAAATGTTATTTGTAGTTTTTAAATTTAATTTGTAGTTTTTAAATTTAATTCGTCGTTTTTAAATTTAAGTTGTAGTTTTTAAATATAAGTTGTAGTTTTTGAATTTAAGTTGTTGTAGTTTCTAAGTTTAAATAATAAATTATGTTTGGCCCTTTGGCCCTCGGTTGGAGAAGGTTTTTTCTGACAGGGCTAAAACGAGTCATATGGCCATTTGGCCCTCGGTTGGAGACAGAGGCAAATATGACCATGTACTGTTGTTGACCCTAAAAACTACCAAGCCTACGTGGCGCTCAGGCCGAGTAATTAATAAGCTAACTGCGTTCTTCGGTTGTGTGCGGGGCGTGCCAACTCAACGGCCAAGCTCGGCCGGTGAGTAAAATTTGTTGATGTCGCGTTGGGCGCGTGGCTGACTTCTCGATCTTACGATTGCGGCCGAGGAAGGAACACTCTCTGCCTTCGGGTTCTAGAGCCTGAAGATAAGGCTGCTAATTTTGCGAAGTTCACAAATCGTCGGCGCCAGATTCGATCACGGTAATTATATTTGTAAGGGTATAAGCACGTCGAATCGACACTAGAGTATATGGGCACATATACTCAAAACAGATATATGTCTTGATGGTAAATGTGGTTCGGCTGTCAGAATGTCGAACTCTAAAGTTTACTTGTGAGTATCCAATCATAAAACAACTCGGCGTTCAATGTGTCGAGCCCTAGTGAATTGTAACACCTCACCTTGCCGAAAAGGCTAATGAGATGACCTCTGCCAATAAAGACCCGAAAGTCTTTCTCCACCGAGACTTGGATAGATAACCAGTCAGCCTCGACGCAGTGCTGTTTATCCAAACTGAAGGTGTTCCGCGGTCAGCTGGTTCTACGGTGATAGTGTTGTTTATCCAAACTGAAGGTATCACCGGTTGCCTTCACAGTGCTGTTTATCCAAACTGAAGATGTGTCGGCGGAAAAGGAAAATAAAAATCTCAAGGTTGTTGAGAGGTTTCGCGAAAGCGAGGGTTTGTGCATGGCAGTTTGTGTGTTGAATTGGATAGGGGTTTAATGATGTCCTCATCCCTCTATTTATAGTAGTCAACCTGCTTCCAATCGAATCACAACCATACTCGGATTATAACTCATTCCCCCGATCCAACCTTATCTCGGCCAATCTTAGTCCTACTAGGACTTTGAACTCAACCCCCTTATCAGGCCGCATTCAATCCCAAACTTCAACATCCTTATCCTGTCGAAACTCATTCCCGTATCAGGATTCAACTACCCATGGATTCCTAATAGGACACGGCCGGCCTTGCCTATGTGGCCCATAAACCGGATGACCCCCAGTGACTCCTAAGTACGGCCTCTGGGCCGAGAACAATTCTAAACTCGGCCCAAACTAATATTTTGGGCCCAAACAATTGTTCATTAAAATATTAATATCTTGGAGGGCCAGAGGGCTAAAACGAGCCATCTGGCCAGCCATCGGTTGGAGATGACCTCAGTATGACAATATAAGTATACCATCAATAAATATAATAATATAAAGAAATCTTTTTTTTTACGTACGATGTTCTAGACTGATTTAAATTAAGGAAGAGAAAATGTCTTCATCGCTAAAGTAATCCGCCATTGCATTTTTAATATTTTTCACATAATATAAGCAACATGTTCATAATCTATATGCTTGTCGATATCAAATATTGTGGGCTAGGTCAGGCAACAAGACCTAAGGCCATCTCCAACCGAACGAGGGTCAAATGACTCGTTTTAGCCCTCTGGCCCTCTAAGATATTAATATTTTAATGAACAGTATAGACCCATATTTTAATGAATAGTATAGGGTATTTAAATTTTTTAAATTTAAATTTAATGTTATTTAATGTTGTTTCATATTGTTTAATGTTGTTTTATGTTACTTAATTTAATTTAATGTTGTATAATGGTTTAGGAAGTTATAGGAAAAAAAAAATGAAAAAAGAATCCCACTCCTTTCTCACATCCCCATGGCCCACCACAGTGAGACCTTCTCAGCGTTGACAGGAGATTCCGGTGGGAGTGGTGTGGTCCACCTGGTTATCTTGTGTTTCCCATAGCAGCCGTACATCTTTTGATTTAATTTATTAAATATTGTAGATCATGCAGTGGGAAGGTGCAGAGTAGACTAGTAGTGCGATGGGGACCATCTGATCTGCTGACTGACCGATTCAACGTGCGTTGTTGTCTTTCTGGTTTCCTTTCTGTGATCTTTTGCTGAAACTGAAAACGTACGTCTCTCTGTGATTCTCTGCGTGGATGTGGGCCCCCTTCACGATTTTGTGAGGACAATTTAATACAGAACCAGAGATTTCGATCCCCGCTTTTATTGCCCTGTTAATTACTCTTTATGTGTGAATTTGTAATTTTTGTTTTTTTTTCCTTTTTCGACAAAATCGATTAATTCGATATCAAATTAGGTTACTCGTTGTATAGTTTAGCCGAACTATCCCTCTCCTTAGTGTAAAAATATCGATGTATTAAAAAAAATCCGCTTCTTAGAGTTAACCACCACGAGATGACTAAGAGTTCGTTTGGATGTGCTTTTAAAATGATTGACAGTGTTTTTAGAGAAAATGTTTTTGGATTTCAAAAGCACTTAAAGTGTTTTATGCAAGAAGCACATAAGGAAGCACTTTCAGTGTTTTTTTTTCCAGGATTTACTTGCATCTTTACTAAAGATTAGTTCTAAAAACATTTTTACCAAAAACGCTTTCAGTCATTTTAAATGCACATCCAAACGAGCTATAAGTGGTTAGAAACGAAATTCAGACACGTATTTCACGCAACACGTCTTGGTTCGATTCCTGTCCCTGACGAATCGCACGATGGTGGTCAGAGAGAAGTTAAAATGCCTATGTGAGTCTTTCAACTTTTGAAATGTGGACTGCCGTGACGAAATCACAAGCTGATCCTCTTTTGAAAAAAGAAAAAAAAATCGCTTCTTAGAGTTTATGTGTGACGATGCAACTTCGAGTCTAAGATCTGAGACTTGTATATTTCGAGTCTAAGATCTAAGACTTTTTGTGATATTGTTATTATATGAGACCATCTCCAACCTTGGGCTAAATGCCAAATTCCCCCCTATTCCCCCCCCCCCCCCCCCCCCAAACCCAATTCAACCCAAGCCAAATCTTTGGGCTAAAAGCCAAATGCCAATTGAGGGCCAAATTCCCCCCAAGAAATAGCCCAGAAACGTGTGGACTCTCTCTTTCCCAGCCCACTCTTGGCCCGGTCACTCGCGCCACTCGCCCCACGCGGGCGTTAGCCTTCAGCGCCCGACAAGGTGGGACCCACTGTCAGGGCTGCTATCGGAAGCAATTATGAGCCCAACGACTCTTTTGTTCATCGGACGGTTGACATTATTGGAACGTTGGTTGATCCAACGGTCCAGATCAAATTTATTTTTCTTAAATGTTATTTTAAAATACATTGAATCCAACGGTTGAGATCGAATATAATCAAATCTAATGGTAAAAAAAGATTTAACGGCCCAAATTTAAATCCAACGACTAAAATAATTTAAAAAAAAATGAAGGTTTGCTTTGTGGAAAAATTTAGTGATTTTTCAATATTTATCGGAATTTAAATATTTTTAGATTAAAATGTTCATAAAATTAATTTATGATAGTCACATAATTATTATTTAAAAAAAAAAGTTAATTTAAGAAAAAAATTAGCCTAAGTTCATTCTTTAATAATCCCGGTCTAAAATTTTAAGCCAGAAGAGTTGGAGCAGAAAAGTTTTTTCTGGGCTAAAAACTAAATTTTCCGGGCTAAAAAATTTAGTTTTTAGCCCAAGGATTGGAAATGGTCTGAGGGCCTCGTACAAGACCAATAATTAACTGATACTATTTCATCGTTATATTAAAATTATTTCTGAATACGTTGTTGGACTTGTTTGATTTGACTAACAACTCTGACCAATAGAATATTAATGCAATGGAATTAAGCTAACCATTTGATTGGAACATATCCGTCACGCTTACCATTTCAAATTTTCTACATCTTGATTGTAAAATTATAATGCTTGACAAATAAATCGTGTTTATAATTTTTTTTTTAACAAACGATATTATCTACACTAAAAGGGAGCAGGCAGGTTAAATCTCACAATGTACTAGCAATAATGTGGTTCAAATTTTCCTTTGACAAAAATCGAATATAAAACATTTCACTTACAAATGAAGAGTATAGTACTAAGTGGCAAATCAATTTTATATTATGCTTTGAATCAAATACAAACTAATTAATAGAGTAACTACTCATCAAAATAAAAAAATGAATAGAGTTAGTGGATAATGTAATAGGGCTGGGCACGGGCCGAGCCGGGCCCATTTTTGAAGGGACCAGACCGGACCCGGAATTAAAGGAGACGGGGCGGGCATTACAATTCTGAAAATAGGAACCGGACCTTACCCGGCCCGGTTGAAACGGGCCGGTTCGGTCCGGGTACACGGGTCCTTTTTTTTTTCCTGTTTAAAAATGTTTGCTGCACACAGATTGCAGTTTTTACACAGAACAGATTTCACATATTGCAGTTTGAAAAAACTGCACAAATTCCACAAATTTCACAGATTTCACAGATTCCACAAATTTCACAGATTCCACAAATTGCAGTTTGAAAAAACTGCACAGATTGCACAGATTGAAAAAAACTGCACAAAATCAGTATTATGTTTCAAGTACATTGTATCCATATTCAGTATTATGTTTTATGTTTTCAATGCCACGAAATCAGCATCCATTCTCTCTTCAAACGAAATCAACAGGTCCCCAATCAAATTTCTGATATGTAATTCGTATGCTAAGCTAAACCAGTTTGATTTAGTCGAGAATCATACTTTGTTCTCGCACTCTTTAATACCAGGCACAACACATTTGAAATGAATCACGTATATCCAGAATATATCACACAAGAGACACAAGAAGAATACATAAAAATAAAACCACAATTCCGTATCACACTTGTTTCAGTTTAGCGGGAGAACAACGAAACTCATCTGAAATCAACCACCTTTTTAACAGGTTTTGTGTGTTGGATAGTAGCAGTATACCTTAACATCCAAGGGCATGCCGTGAAATTGACCTTGAATTGAATACAGCACACGGTAAAAACATATGTATATGAACCTACCACAAGATGACAGAGGCACTGAAAGATGAGTAAGCATTGAATTGAAAGTCCATTTCCACCCAAAAGATTTCAAACTTGACAGTCCAGAAAATCAGAGCACCATTTGATAATCCTATCTTTACAGGTTTGCTTGCTCGCTGCATCAATGAAACCGATATATCTGTTAGTCCCATTACACCTACCAGAAGATTACAGTTATGTCGCAAATGAGAGAAGTGAGAGAAAAGCATCATCCAAGATTTACCTCTTGTCATGCAGGAGAATCATACATATCCACCCCAAGTAGTTCCACATTATCAGACTACAAATAATTCACTCCCATCGCCACTCCCCTGTAATTTCATCGGAATTTGACTCTGAAACTCTAATTTAAGCTGGAAGATTGCTGAGGACAATCAATTTCATAATAAATAAAAAAAGTACCTGGCTTTTGTCTTGAGAGTTGAGAGTTGAGAGTTGGAGATAGTGAAATGAAAGCTCATATGATGGTGATTTCATCATCTATGTTTATGCAAGGAATGCGAGCTATGTTTCTCCAATCTTTTCCCTTATTGTTCCCATACCTCTTCTTCAGATAAGGACAACCCTCGATGCTCAGATAAGAAAGAGATGCCGGCAAACCCTCTTTTGGCAGGAATTCGAGACTCTCGATGTTCAGTTGTAGACAGCACACGGTAAAAACAACACCGAAGCAGCGCCAATATTCACCTTGAATTGAATGCACAGTAACCTTGTTTCTGGGTAGTGAAACAAATTCTACTTCTCCCAGTTCATAATATTCCAGATCCTGAAACATTTTTACAGCTCAATCATCAATCTACAAATTCTAACTTAAAACCCCCAAAAATCCCTACACCATAAATTCACATTAATAGTAAAACCTAATTCAAAATTACTTAAATTTTAGAGGGATGATGGTTGGTACTTGCCTGTACTGGTAGTAGCAGTGTCCTCGACGGTGGTGATGGGGTGATGATGGTGGTTGCGACGGCAGAGGTGGTGATGGGGTGATGATGTTGGTCGCGACAGCACTGTGAGAGTGGTGAGCATTGTGAGTCGGAGTCGAGGGAAGGGATTCGAGGGAGAGGGATAGGGAGAGGGACTCAGGGAGAGGGAGTCGACGGAGAGTCTGAGAATCTGAGAGACTGGTGCTTCTGAGAGGCTGGTGCTTCTGGAACTCGGGACTTGGGAAGGTTGGCTAGGGTTGAATTGAAAGTTGAAACTTTAAACTGACGGTTGAGATTGGATGGAGAGATGATATTAAATCTCGTCCGTCCAATCTAACACAAACGGGCCGTCCGGGTACCCACGGATCCTATAATTTTGGAACCGGCCCGCCCCTAAAACTTCAATTACCCGCCCCGCCCCACCCCGATCTATTTTTACAAAACTAAGAACCGGCCCGTACCCGCCCCTACCCGCGGGTCCAGGACCCGTTTGCCCAGCCCTATAATGTAATATACATGCTATTGTCATACATGCAATATAATACATTCTACTATTAAAATGCTATTTCCATTCACGTTACCAAAAGTAATGTTACCGTTGGTCTCATCAATATTAATATAGTACCTTCACCTTTAAAATTTCTATACATATTCCAAATAATACCATGTCTTTTTAGTTGAAATGGTAGAAGTTTTATTCAATCAAGTAGCAGAAGGGCATCACAAATTTAATTTGACGGTTCCTCAAACCAACATAAACCTGAATCAGAAAACGAAGCCATTCTAGCTAGTCTATGTGCCATTGTATTGGTAGACGTCAGACATGTGAGACTTGCGTACCATTAAGGGCTGGTTTGGTATTGCTGTGATTTGAAAAAAAAATTGTTTCTGCTGTGCTGTGAGAATAAGCACATTTTTGCTACTTCACGTTTTCATCTTTTTTCACCTAAAATTGTGAAAATAAGCTATTTTAAGTGTTTACCAAACATATTTTTGAGCTCAGCTTTTTTTTTTATATCAACTTTTTATAAAAGCACCTCAGTACCAAACCAGTACTAACAACTATATATTCATTAGAGCATCTCCAATTGAGATCTTAAATCGAGTCTCTACAACTATGTAGTTCTTAAATATATGGACAAAAGACTTCAAGTGGATCGGAATGAAAGTCCTTAAAGTATCATAATATAAAACGACTAGCCGGATATCTAAAAGAAATCCTCAAATCCGAGGTTTGGATTAGTTTCATGTAATAGAGATGTGGTCTGCAATACTATAAAGTTCAATTACGATCTATTTGTCGAAAGCATGATCTATTTGTCGAACTTTTCTATTTAAACAATGCATCATATGATCCATTACGTTGTTTTTTTTTTTTAAATGATACGATAGCTTTTATTAATAGTCTCATCAAATGTTTAATTCTTGACTGAGAGCATTTTGAATAAAGTCAGAAGGTTCCTCGAACCATACTCGTGACTCATGACCACATAAATTAGACTTGATGGGGCAACGAGCCACTCCACTCGGGACATACGAAACCGAACATCCCATAAACTCAGGCACCATCTCATAGATATCCTTGGCAATAAAACCAAGACTGGAAAGGTCCACAGTAGCTGCTCCACATGCTTCCACGGCTTCCTTCGAATCTGTCTCTACCTCAACCTGTTGGATCTCAGAGTAAATATGCAAGTTTAGACTGAAAAGCATCATTTATTGAATTGCAAAAGCAAAGGCTTTATACAAGCCTGTTACAAGGAAATCAACGAAAAATAAGCTCCACGTTTACAGCTCCTAAGAACGTGGTAAGTGGGTCTAAGACCAATTCAAACAAAACAGATTACCCTACAAACCAGGGCATTATTAACAAAGTGAATAGCAACTAAGCAACAAACACGGATAAATCCTAACAATTCTAATACTTCAACATCCTCCCTTAAACTAAACTGCACCAGTGCATTCAGTTTACTCCAGACGTTACACACATGCCAAGTTTATCTCGTAGCTTCAGAAAGACCTCCAGTTTGACAGGTTTAGTCATGATATCAGCCACCTGCTCTTGTGTACCGCAGTGCACCAACTCTACTATCCCATCTCTTGTAAGCTCACGTAAGAAATGAAACCTCACGTCGATATGTTTACTTCGACCATGTAAAACTGGATTCCTTGAAAGTTTAATAGCAGAACTATTGTCACAATAAATAGTAGTGCACATACCTTGAACATGACCAAGCTTTCAAGAACCCTTCTTAACTAGACCCCTTGACATGTGCACGAGGCTGCTGCTATGAACTCCGCCTCCGTTGTAGATAAGGTCACCACTGGCTGCTTTTTTGAGGACCATGAAACAGCCCATGTTCCTAGCATAAACACATACCCAGAAGTACTTCTTCGATCATCAACATCCCTCGCATAGTCACTATCTGCAAATGCTATTAAACTCCCTTTACCACCTTTCCTGTAACCAATTCCAAGCTCCACAGTGCCCTTTAAATACCTTAGTATCCTCTTGGCAGCTTGTAAATGCATCTCAGTGGGTTTCTCCATGTATCTACTAATCAGCCCAACTGCATACATGAGATCAGGTCTCGTGATTGTCAAATACAACAAGCTCCCAACCAATTGCTTGTACTCTGTAGCATCCACGCTCACCGCACCGTTTCCACTCTTTGATAATTTACATCTTGGAACAATTGGATTATTCACAGGATTGCTCCTTTCCATGCCAAACCTTTCAAGCACCTCTTTAGCATACTTACTTTGACATATGAAAATCCCATCCGAATTTTGTACCACCTCTACACCCAAAAAGTACTCAATTCTACCAAGATCAGACATATCAAACTCATTCTTCATTGATTCTTTGAAACTCTTGAACATATCCTCATCATTTCCTGTAAAGATAAGATCGTCCACATAGAGACTCACAATCAACAGCTTCCCTTTGTCACCAGACTTTATAAACAGTGTGTGCTCACAGAGACATTTTTCGAATCCCTCTTTGGCAAAGTATGCCTCAATTCTGCTGTACCAGGCTCGAGGAGCCTGCTTGAGCCCATACAACGCATTCTTCAGCCTATAAACCTTGTGCTCATCTCCTTACTTCTCGTAACCTTGAGGTTGATCAATGAACACTGCCTCATTTAATTCTCTATGCAAGAACGCACTTTTTACATCCAACTGAAAAACACACAATCCTTTGTGAGCTACAAAAGCTAAAATTGTTCTAATCGTATCCCATCTAGCCACTGGTGCGAATACTTCATTATAATCAATTCCCTGCCTTTGAGAGTACCCCTTTGCCACAAGTCGGGCCTTATGCTTGTCCACATCTCCCTTCTCATTAAGCTTCGTCTTAAACACCCATTTCACTCCTATTCTTTTAGCTCCAGCTGTTGGAAGTATGCCCACAAAGCCACTCATTTGATGTAATAGCTTTTGGAATACTTAATATGTTAAACTTTTATATGTTTAACGGAAGGGCAATACTTATTATTAATCACTATTTATTGTATCATGTGTTTAAGCAATAAGAGAATCCAAGGGATGTATTTGACATAAGAGATAAGTGATCTAATGAGTTAGATTAAGGAGACCTTTCTCTTATTCTCATTCCTAAAACGTTCCTAACCATAGGATTGCCAATTGGGCATTGACAATCCGCTAAGGTTAGTATGTGTTATGTTGACTCAAACGTGAGTATGAACTAGTCTCAAGTCATTTGGTGTTGGACACTAAGACAAACACATAGGTGCTCGAAAGAGTGATCGAGTACACTGAACTGCGATTAATGAGAGTTCAAACATACATGTCATGTACGAACTCTAAGGTTACAATATGCAAATTAGTCCTTAGACCTGAGGCATCATAGATGTCTAATGGTTAGGTCCTTGATCTTTGATCATGACAAAGGCATTCCCTCGGATTGTCCACGGCATTGTTGGGGTCATGTGATCTAGTCATGTAGGCATATGAATGCACAACAAGGGATCTCTAACCTTCCATGGTGAAAGGAGTATACTCTAAAATATGATTCTAAAGTCTTTGGCCAAAGCAAATGAATATGACTAAGGAAGATGTTCCAAATCATATTCAAGGGAATCATATAAGAAAGTATCACATTGGATAGTAGACATGAAACAAACTATCACTTAAACAATGTGGTTAAGAGTATTGTATTAGAGAAGGACCGTATTGCATTGTAATTGTAACTGGATAGGTTATCCAACCAATTCTACTTAGCTTGGGTAACCATGACATACTACTAGGTGTCACTCATGGTTTGTGGAAGCCCTATTGATTAGCAAACACTAATCATCAAAAAGGGAGAATTGAAATGTGGTTTCAATTCACAATCGATAGTTAAGAGTAACATCGCCCACTGCCTCGCTAATTGGAACCTAATGGATCGCACACCAAATAAGGATATATGTGAAGCAATTAAATGAAATGGATAAGCAATTAAATGGTTTAATTGAAGAATGGTCAAGATTAATTAATTAGTTAATTAATTATACGAAATGTTCGTATTGGGCTTTTAAGTTGGTTTTGGGGCTTCGGGGCCCAAAAGTGTTTTGGTCCACAAGGCCCATTATGTTTAAGTTGTATGACAACTAAAACAAAATGGGCAATAAGCCCAATAACAATACCTAGGCCGGCCATAAGGGTGAGGGTAGTCAAAACTTGCTTAATTGCAAGTTTGCCACTCACCTAAGAAATGAAGTATAAATTCATCTTTATAGCTTTGTTTTCAATTAGGGTTTTCTAAGCTACTTGGGGAAAGTTATCTAGCAAATTTACTTCCCTAAGTGATCCATTTTCATTCTCACAAATTACATCCTTGGCGAAGAGACATAGAGACATAGAGACATCAAACTTTTGGTGTTTTGGAGAACTAATCCTCAAATCCTCAAAGAAGCAAAGGAGCACTAAAAGGAGGGAAATCACAAGGAAGATCCAAGGAGCAAGGAGGTGACTTGAAGGCCCTCCACTTGGGTGAATCCCTTGTGTAATCAAGGATGAGCTTCAAGGGTAAAGAATCTCTAAATTCTTCATATTCTTTAATGTTGTTAAAGAGTCTTTTGATTCACCATATACTAGGCTTTGAAAGTCATGGGTTTAATGAATTGTTTTTTGGATGCATGCCTAATTTAAAGAGTTAATTGTTAGCATATGTATTCAAATGTTCATACATGTTCTTAGCTAGGACAAAATTTTTCCTTCAAGTGGTATCAGAGCCTAGGTCTAGTGTATGGTGGATCCTTTTGGGTTTTGTGATTTTCATGTTTTATGATTTAAATGTTGTAAATGTTACAAGCTTTGTTCTTGCTTTGAATATAAATTTTGCTAGAAAATTTTGCATCTCAAATGTTGTAGATGTATTTCATTTAAGCATGAATATTGGAACTAAAATTTGGTGCCATGTATTTTGAGTTTTCATAAGTGTTCTTCAATGTTCTTGGATTTCTTGCCAAGAACAAAAAGTTTTGAAGTTTTGATTCAAAAAGTTTTATGTTTTTACATAAAGTTTTGATTTAATTTTAGTGGGTGATGGTTAATGATTAAGTAATTTTAATGGGAGACAAACTTTGTTTTAAAGAATGACATAAATCATTTCTTACAAAATTTTATTTCATCTTTACCTCACCTAACATAACCCACTTACAAAACTTTGTATAAAATTTGAATTTTATCACTAAAAACCACTTATGGCCGGCCACCCTATTAAATAGGGTATTTTTGGGTGTTTTGTGCACTTACATAAAGTTTTGATACTTTTGTGTATTTGCATTTTGGCCCAAAAGTTTACGTTTTTACGTTAAGGTCCAAAAACTTTAAAGGACAAATTGTTTTGCTCCTTTAATGATGTTTTTGACATTATTAAAAATGTTTGGGTTCTAAGTTGTAATTACATGAAATTGTGGACTCTTGTGTTTTTACAAAGTGACCCCAAAAGTTTTTGTTTTTAGAAAATGGCCCAAATTAGATGAGAACAAAATGGTTTGTCTCTTTAAATGAGAATTGGATTTTCATTTTATTTAGTTTCATTTAAATCAATTCTATGGATCCAAAAACCAATTGTTTTAAAGTTGTTTTCTTAATTAAATGTGTTTGATTAAGAGAATGATGATTATGAACCAAATGCCTCGATAATTGAGCTATGTGATTGGCCGCTTTACATTATGAATGTTTGGGCTTGGTAGTGTAGATTTGAATGTAATTTGATTAATTCAATTTGTTGTAAATGGACATAAGTCCATCATTTGTGTTGTAAAAGGGCATAAGCCCTTATTATTATTTCATGTATTCCTTTTGTTTAAATGTATGCAAAATGGAATAGTTGGGTCCAACGCCCAATAGGAAATAACGGTTTAATTGGATTAAACGCGTAACTAAAATCAACAACTACATACCTTAGACCCAAGGTCCAACACAAGGCTCGTGTTGGATCAAATCAAACGGTTCATAATCATCCTAAAACCTAATATGACTATATAGTCCATATGAGGATGCAAGGCATTCGTTAGTAGTTCCATATAGTCTCGCTTGTTTCAACGAAACAGTGGGAGTATTATATACTACTAATTCATATAAACTTGGACCAATGGTTGTGATAGGACCAAGTTCTTTTAATGTGATTAAAATGTTTTGATGTAGCCCAACGCTATTCCCTCAAACAAATATTTAAGTTGATAAGCGAGAGATGTTTAGAATATCTCTTCGTAGGCCTTCCACCGTGGTGGGTTCCAAGCGTTTGTGACTCATGCACCGGCTTCACCCTATCATGGGGGAGTACAAAGCATGTGCTTATATCCAGGAGGAATCCATATACATATGATGAGGTGAGTGTAGGCAACGAGGATAGCCAACATCGTATCATCGTGAGGCTATTCTTGAACCCCTTCACGAACTAAGCATGGTGGGAATAACTTAAACTAAGTGCAATGGTGCCAACATCGTATCATCGTGAGGCAACATTCTCTAGAGGCCAAACGAGATGGGTAATTACAAAAGGTTGTAAATGAATAATGCGTTATTCTCTCATCATTATTTTTGCTAGCCAACATCGTATCATCGTGAGGTGGGCTTGGTAATGGTGAGTCTCCCATAACCCACTAAGAGTTCAATATAACTCTCGAATTCTATTGAGGGATGTGGAATTTGCCAAAAATGGTGGGTGATACTATTTGATTAAAAGACCCAATCAAAATAGTTTTAAACAACAATGCTAATTCGATTTCTGTTATGTTATGTAGTGAACGACATGCCTAAAATTATACCCACCATTATACTTGACAAAAAGGGCCTAAAGGGCCAACGTTTCCTTGCTTGGTATCGCCACATTGAGAATGTCTCAAAGGTGAAAGACATATTGTATGTACTTAAGCAATCCCCTCCTCATGTACCTCCTACGAAACTAGCTTCAAAAGAGGAGTGTCAAAATTATGTTAGACACTATGAGGATGACTTACAAGCCAAATGCTTAATCCTCACTTCACTTAGTGAGGAGCTTATGAAGCTACATAAGCACATGGACACTTCTTGTGCCATGGTTGAAAGTTTGCATAAGATGCATGACATTGAGACTAGTAATGTACGATTCTCAAATATTTGTAGTCTAATGAATGCCAAAATGGCAAAGGGGACATCGGTCCATAAACATGGACAAAAGATGGAAAGGATCTTTCAAGATCTTCAAAGTTTAGGAACTTCCATCGATGGGAAAATGGCCCAAGACTTTTTCCTTGCATCTCTCTCGGATGATTTCACTAAGTTTATCGTAAACTATAAAGTGAATAGATTCGATCATTCTTTGAAAGAGATGATTGACATGTGCTGTAAATTTGAAAAAGGTTTCAAAAAGGACAGTGGGAGTGAGAATGCAATGATAAGGAAAAGGTTGCGTAAGAAGAAGGCAAAGAAATCCAAAGAAACATGCTTTCATTGTGGAAAGGATGAACGTTGGAAGAAGAAATACAGGGTGCGCATTGCGAGCCTTATGACACGAACTTTTGAAGAGACTATTTCTGTCATAGAGAGTGCTTTTACAGTGAGCTCCAATTCCTGGATATTTGATTCAGGTGCTAGTCAACATATCTGTAATACGTTGCAGGGACTAACAGGGAGCAGATCACTGCGCAATGAGGAGATGGTTGTGCGAGTTGGGAACGGCACTAAAATCTCTGCAAAAGCAATAGGCACCTATATGCTTAACCTACCCTCAGGGGAAGTCCTGGAACTTAAAAATTGTTTATATTTTCCTTCATGTATAAAGAATTTGATTTCCATCTCTAAGCTTTTACGAGATGGGCACTCAGTGTTGTTTGACAAAATGAGTTGCACTTTATACTTGAACGGTCGTATTATCTCTCATGGTAATATGATAGAGGGACTTTTTCACCTAGAGACGAATAGTGGGATGCACTGTATTGAAAGCGGGAATACCTCAAAACCCAAAAGGGCTAGAGAAGAAGTTAACCAAGAAAAGATGTGGCATCTTAAACTTGGACATGTGAACCTTGATAAGATTCGCAAGATGTCGAAAGACGGATATTTCCACCCATTAGGTAATGACCGGATGGGTACTTGTGAATGTTGCTTGAAAGGGAAGATGACCAAATCTCCATTTACTGGAAAAGGAGAGCGTGCCACTGAAATTCTAAGGTTAATCCACACTGACGTATGTGGACCTATGTCTACTACGTCGAGAGAAGGCTTCTCATACTATATCACATTCACCGACGATCACTCTCGGTTTGGCTATGTATATCTTATGAAGTACAAGTCAGAATCCTTTGAAAGGTTCAAAGAATTCAAGAATGAAGTTGAGAAGCAAACTGGGAAACAGATAAAAATCCTAAGATCGGAT
The DNA here is from genome assembly GCA_035220775.1 of Malus fusca. Classification (NCBI taxonomy): domain Eukaryota; kingdom Viridiplantae; phylum Streptophyta; class Magnoliopsida; order Rosales; family Rosaceae; genus Malus; species Malus fusca. The sequence continues at coordinate 24,257,638 of CM069063.1, forward strand.
CGATGGGGTGAATATCTGAGTAATGAGTTCCTAGATTATCTCAAAGAGTGTGGAATAATATCACAGTGGACTCCACCGGGAACTCCACAATTTAATGGAGTTTCTGAAAGGAGAAATCGAACCTTGATGAACATGGTTCGTTCTATGATGAGTTCCGCTGATCTACCAGTAACATTCTGGGGATACGCTCTATATACAGCAGCTTACTTGCTTAATAGAGTACCTTCCAAATCAGTTTCACAAACACCCTATGAGATATGGCATGGAAGAAAGCCAAGTCTTAATCATATTAAGATTTGGGGTTGTGAAGCATATGTCAAGAAGCTTGAGGCTACTAAGCTTGAAGCGAGATGAGTAAGATGCTATTTTGTGGGATATCCTAAAGAAACTATGGGATATGAGTTCTACCATCCTGACGACCAGAAAGTCTTTGTCGCCAGAACTGCTAAGTTTCTAGAGGACGAATTTGTTCTCAAAGGAACTATAAGCAAACAGATGGAAATTAATGAGATTAATAATGAACCACAAACAAGCACTCGACATATTGACAACCCTGTTCCTGAACCCCTAGCTCCACGTAGATCTGAACGGGTTAGTAAGCCACCTATGAGGTTTGTCTTAAATAATGACTTTGATGAATTGTACCTTTTAGGTGACAATGAAACAAAGGAGGACCCTAGGGACTACACTGAAGCAATGTCCGACATTGATTCAAAGAGATGGCAAATGGACATGAAGACGGCCTTTCTGAACGGCTACCTACAGGAAGAGCTCTATATGACTCAACCCGAAGGTTTCGTGTCCGAGTCTGAAGAGACTAAGGCATGCAAGCTTCAAAGGTCCATTTATGGACTTAAGCAAGCCTCCAGGAGCTGGAACATTCGTTTTAATACTGAAATCAAAACGTTTGGTTTTACTCAAAACGAAGACGACAATTGTGTTTATCAAAAAGTCGTTGGGGATGCAGTAGTATTCCTAGTGTTATATGTAGATGACATATTACTATTCGGGAATGACACTGCAGTACTTTCTTCTGTAAAAGTGTGGTTGTCTAAAACCTTCCACCTGAAAGATTTAGGAGATGCATCTTATGTACTTGGGATAAAACTCTATCGTGATAGATCCAGAAAATTAATTGGATTATCCCAATCGATGTACATTGATAAGGTGCTAAGTAGGTTCCAAATGGAACAATCTAAGAAATGTTTTCTTCCTGTGAGACATGGAATTCACCTTTCTAAGTCCATGGGACCTAAGACTCCTGAAGAGATACGGCTAAATGAATGAAATTCCTTATGCTTCCGCCAT